>JAUCMX010000005.1:1278176-1538176 GCA_033459395.1 Hemibagrus guttatus | reverse complement strand
AGATTCCCTTATCATCATCTCGTAATTTCCTTCACGACCCACTGGACATCAGTAGAAAGGGTACTAAAGCTATGTTAAGATATTGTTGCTTAGCAACTGTACAGATAGTTAGCTACTACCCATTTTATTCAAAAATTCCAAACTGGCTTTGAAAAGCTGTTTTGTTGATAAGGTTCCAATGTAAACGTTAAACCTCACTGAATTAGCCTAGCTTGGATAAGCACTCGCAGTAATGGCCAGTTTTGGTTTTGAAATTAGCTGCGTAAACCTCAGCGTTTCTCCTCAAAGAGCACTCGAAGCATCTCGGAGTCAACAATTCGGAGTGAAGCTTCAGATAAAGCCGCACGGCTAATTAACCACATACGCTTCCACCAGAGTCGTTGTTTTTAATTACCCTGCTTTTTCGTTGTTTTTAATTACGTCTCCTCTCGGATTCACAGACTTGAGCCTCGTTAGCGTGGGAGTAATTAGCTGTAATTAGCATGTGTCCACGTCCTTTTGAGCGCATTCGCTGATTATTCCAGGGGAACGTCAGTGTTGTTTTCTTTTGTTTGGTTCTGTTTTCTTTTGATTTGTTTGGTTCTGTTCTGTGTTGTTTTCTTTTGTTTGGTTCTGTTTTCTTTTGTTTTGTTCTGTTTTCTTTTTGTTTTGTTCTTTTTTCTTTTGTTTTCTTTTTTTGGTTCTGTTTTCTTTTGTTTTCTTTTTGTTTTGTTTTCTTTTTGTTCTGTTTTCTTTTGTTTTGTTTGGTTCTGTTCTGTGTTGTTTTCTTTTGTTTTGTTCTGTTTTCTTTTGTTTGGTTCTGTTTTCTTTTTGTTTTGTTCTTTTTTCTTTTGTTTTCTTTTTGTTTGGTTCTGTTTTCTTTTGTTTTCTTTTTGTTCTGTTTTCTTTTATTTTGTTTGGTTCTGTTCTGTGTTGTTTTCTTTTGTTTTGTTCTGTTTTCTTTTGTTTGGTTCTGTTTTCTTTTTGTTTTGTTTTCTTTTTGTTCTGTTTTCTTTTGTTTTGTTTGGTTCTGTTCTGTGTTGTTTTCTTTTGTTTGGTTCTGTTTTCTTTTGTTTGGTTCTGTTTTCTTTTTGTTTTGTTCTTTTTTCTTTTGTTTTCTTTTTGTTTGGTTCTGTTTTCTTTTGGTTGGTTCTGTTTTCTTTTGTTTTCTTTTTGTTCTGTTTTCTTTTGTTTTGTTTGGTTCTGTTCTGTGTTGTTTTCTTTTGTTTTGTTCTGTTTTCTTTTTGTTTTGTTCTTTTTTCTTTTTGTTTTGTTCTTTTTTCCTTTTGTTTTCTTTTTGTTTTGTTCTTTTTTCTTTTGTTTTCTTTTTGTTTGGTTCTGTTTTCTTTTGTTTTGTTTGGTTCTGTTCTGTGTTGTTTTCTTTTGTTTTGTTCTGTTTTCTTTTGTTTGGTTCTGTTTTCTTTTTGTTTTGTTCTTTTTTCTTTTGTTTTCTTTTTGTTTGGTTCTGTTTTCTTTTGTTTTCTTTTTGTTTTGTTCTGTTTTCTTTTGGTTGGTTCTGTTTTCTTTTGTTTTCTTTTGTTCTGTTTCTTTTGTTTTGTTTGGTTCTGTTCTGTGTTGTTTTCTTTTGTTTTGTTCTGTTTTCTTTTTGTTTTGTTCTTTTTTCTTTTTGTTTTGTTCTTTCTTCCTTTTGTTTTCTTTTTGTTTTGTTCTTTTTTCTTTTGTTTTCTTTTTGTTGGTTCTGTTTTCTTTTGTTTTGTTTGGTTCTGTTCTGTGTTGTTTTCTTTTGTTTTGTTCTGTTTTCTTTTGTTTGGTTCTGTTTTCTTTTTGTTTTGTTCTTTTTTCTTTTGTTTTCTTTTTGTTTGGTTCTGTTTTCTTTTGTTTTCTTTTTGTTTTGTTCTGTTTTGTTTTGTTCTGTGTTGTTTTCCTTTGTTTGGTTCTGTTTTCTTTTTGTTTTGTTCTGTTTTGTTTTCTTTTTATTTGTTTGGTTCTGTTCTGTGTTGTTTTCTTTTGTTTTGTTCTGTTTTCTTTTGATTTGTTTGGTTCTGTTCTGTTTTGTTCTGTTTTCTTTTTGTTTTGTTCTTTTTTCTTTTGTTTTCTTTTTGTTTGGTTCTGTTTTCTTTTGTTTTTTCTGTTTTGTTTTGTTCTGTGTTGTTTTCCTTTGTTTGGTTCTGTTTTCTTTTTGTTTTGTTCTGTTTTGTTTTGTTTTCTTTTTATTTGTTTGGTTCTGTTCTGTGTTGTTTTGTTTTGTTCTGTTTTCTTTTGATTTGTTTGGTTCTGTTCTGTTTTGTTCTGTTTTCCTTTGTTTTCTTTTTGTTTGGTTCTGTGTTGTTTTCCTTTGTTTGGTTCTGTTTTCTTTTTGTTTTGTTCTGTTTTCTTTTGATTTGTTTTGTTCTGTTCTGTGTTGTTTTCTTTTGTTTTGTTCTGTTTTCCTTTGTTTTCTTTTTGTTCTGTTTTCTTTTGATTTGTTTGGTTCTGTTCTGTGTTGTTTTCTTTTGCTTGGTTCTGTTTCCTTTTGTTTTCTTTTCTTTTGTTCTATTTTGCTCTGTTCTGTTTTGTTTCATTTCGTTTCATTTAATTTTGTTTGATATTTTGATATTCGGCCTGGTCTCAAGGTTGATAAGTCTTTCAAAAGTTTAAGGGCTTTAAAAATTGTAACAGAACAGAAATACAGATCTTTGAATTTTAATACAAACATACAAATTTGTAATGTTGTAATAAATACAACATAAAAATCCAAAGTAATAAAACAAATCAAACATGGCAGATAAACATTCCATTATTTATTATACAAATAATAATAATAATAATAATAATAATAATAATAATAATAATAATAATAATTAAAAAGAATTTATATGAAGTCAACGTTTAGAAATACACACCAGCTTTAACGTTTTAAATATTTCTATTGATTTATAGAATTTTTTTCATATGTATTTTATTGAATTTATTGTTTTTGTTCATTAGTGAATAAATGATAATAACTAACAAAAATACACAATCCCAATCAACTTTTGAACTGATGGATTGGGGGCGGGGAGAATGACGTTTTTAAAAAAAATTATGTTTGTTAGAAATTATTTTTAATTCTAATTTAAATTCTAATTCAAGTTTTTTTTTTTAACACACAGTGAAGGACAGAACAAAGAAGAAAAAGAACAATAAGAAATGATAAACGGTTATCAACTCCTCCGCTAATAATGAAGCACAGACAAAAAAACAACTTCTGGGACAAAAGAAACTTCTTTGGTAGTAATTCAGCTTGTCAGAACATCCTCACAGCGGGAGTGAAGCGCGGTGGCGGGAGCATCGTGACACGGTTTACAAACGCACAATACTTTTGCAGCGGATCGTCTTGGAACACTAAAGTAAATCTGATCCGTTTCACACAGAAGCCTCGTTCACGCTCCCGCTTTATTAGCGCTGTTTACTGTTTACTGCCTGCACCAAGGTCCCCGACGTCATCAAACCGTTTACTGCATAAACAAGCATTCATTATCATTTATTAGCATTAGCATTAGCGCCATCACACACATACATCTTTCTGGTTTGTGTTTAATGGCTTGAGGGGTTTTTGGGGTTAGGGGTTCTGGCAACAGTGTGTCTTCATTCACACTGCAGCAGCTGATTAATATTTTCTGACGTAAGGAATAAAGCACAGTTTAATGATCTGTATGTTTTGGTGCCAGTTTTTCCTTCTTGCTGAGGAACAAATGTCCACAAAAGGCTAGAAATATCTGTGTGAAAATTTTGTTTTCTAATTTTTATAAAAACTACAAGCGATATAAATGTCTGTAATAAACAACAAGGCATAAAAATATCTATATTTATGTAGAACTTGTGTTTAAAATCAAGTTCTGCTAACTAGCACACTAGTTTGTTTACTTGGTTTGAAGAAGTTGCTTTCGGCTGCTCCCTGTTCGGGGTCGCCACAGCGGACCAACTGGTCCGCACAACAACTTGGCACATGTTTTACACCGGATGCCCTTCCTGACGCAACCCTCCCATTTTTCCAGGCTTGGGACCGGCATTGCATCCAATGGCTGGAATCGAACCCGGGCCTTCCGCATGATAGGCGAGAAACCTATCACTAAGCCACCAATGCCTTTACTTGGTTTGAAGATGCTCCAAATTAGCACTGTTGTTTAATTTGTTAAAAAAAAAAAAAAAAAAAGGATTCTAATTTTTACCTCAAAAGAAGCTGATTTGTTTAGAAGTTCATTTATCTCTACATATTTTCCAAAACGGTTAAATTAGCCCGTGGCGTTATGAGGTAATTAGCATGCTTTCGCTAATTAGCCTTGTAAACATGAGGGACCCTCGTTTTTAGGTGTAGCATAGAATGAATTAGCAGCAATTTCTAATGATAAGATCCTCACAAGTGTGTGTTTGTGGAGAGAGAGAGAGAGAGAGTGAGAGAGAGAGAGAGAGAGAGAGAGAGAGAGAGAGATATCCACTGTGGCCACAGCGCCACCTTCAGGACGCCGTATTTTCTATTTAAACCGCGTGTCCTGTCGTGTAGTAAGCGCGTTGTTTGTTTTTGCTGCCCCCTTGTGGCGACTTACGCGTCAATACACACACAGCGCCACACTCCAAACTCCAACTAAGTCCTCTAGTTAGGACGCGATAGCGCGGATTGGAACACGGCCCCGGAATTTCGGAGCATCTGCTTGTAGGGATGTTCGAGTCCTGAAATATTTGGACATGGAGTCGACTCCGATTGTGAGTCCAAGTTTTGGGAGTTGATTCAATCGTTTTCTCGAATTCAACAGGACACGACAGTATGGGTATTCAGTTAAAAAAAATAAAATAAAATAAAATAAAAATAAAAAGAGTTCTTATAATATAGAGTTATAATAACTATGTATATGACACATCTCCCGTTTTATACACAGTTACTCTCAATTTCATTCAAAGCTTTGGAGTCGACTCTAAATTCCTAGCGTAAGAATCGAAGAATCGACTCTTCCCAGTATCCCTTTTTCCAGACTTTGCCTAACGACCTCGGTAAGTAAGTACACTCCATCACTAACTTTTAAACAGGTTGAGCTGTAAACCAGGCTGTGTTTAATGACCAGGTGAAAGCATCACCTGTAAGCGCTTCACTCCCGGCGCTTTTTTTTAAATTTTTTTTTTTTAGCACGGAGAACCGATTCTGAAGTGATTCGGATGGGATAGGCTAAGATAAGCTAGGGAGCCTCATCACTGAAGGATTGTTGAATGCAAGCTTCTTTTAGACTTTTAGACCTGTTTAGTTTGTATTTCCAAGTGTTTTAAATCCCATGTTGTCGGGTGGAATAGCAATTCTGGATGCCGTGCTTGAAGCCTGAATCCATTTTGTCCGAAAAGGTGAGCTAAGCTAATCCTAAAGGCTAGCATCCAGATATTCTAGCTTAACTCACAACAGTTTTTTTTTTTTAATTAAAACGAATAAATACTCAGGTCAGATTCTCAGTATGGAGGTATATTTATGCATAAAAACGTGTAAAAGTCTGTTCTGCCTTAATATGGTCTGATGACGTCACAGGCGTGGACTTTAAACGACTTATAGGGAGCTTGGTGGATAATCTAGCCATGGGGGTCACAGTCCAGTGACTTCTGTGCCGGTCCCAAGCCCGGATAAATAGAGAGGGTTGCGTCAGGAAGGGCATCCGGCGTAAAACATTGCCAAATTTAACCATGCGAATCGTCAGTACGAATTTCATACCGGATCGGTCGAGGCCCGGGTTAACAACGACCGCCATCGGCGCCGTTGACCTACAGGGCGCCGGTGGAAATTGGGCTACTGTTGGTCGAAGAAGTAGAGGAGGGAGGAGAGTGCGCAGACAGAGAGAGAAGAGGAAAGGTAAGAGTGTAGGACTGAGAATAGGAACTCTGAATGTTGGTACTATGACAGGGAAAGGTAGAGAGCTGGCTGATGTGATGGAGAGAAGGAAGGTGGATATACTGTGTGTACAGGAGACCAGGTGGAAGGGTAGCAAGGCTCGTAGTATAGGAGCAGGATTCAAGCTGTTTTATTATGGTGTGGATAGTAAGAGAAATGGGGTAGGTGTGGTCCTGAAGGAGGAGTTTGTGAGGAATGTTCTGGAGGTGAAGAGAGTGTCAGACAGGGTGATGAGTCTGAAGTTAGAGATTGAAGGGGTGATGTTGAATGTTGTTAGTGGTTATGCCCCACAGGTAGGTTGTGAGTTAGAGGAGAAAGAGAGATTCTGGAGTGAATTAGATGAGGTGATGGAGAGTATTCCCACGGGTGAGAGAGTGGTGATAGGAGCGGATTTTAATGGACATGTTGGCGAGGGGAACACAGGTGATGAGGAGGTGATGGGCAAGTTTGGAGTTAAGGAAAGGAACCTGGAAGGACAGATGGTAGTGGACTTTGCTAAGAGGATGGATATGGGTGTGGTTAACACTTATTTTCAGAAGAGGGAGGAGCATAGAGTGACTTACAAGAGTGGAGGTAGGAGAACACAGGTAGACTACATTCTATGTAGAAGAGGCAATCTGAAAGAGATTAGTGACTGTAAAGTGGTAGTGGGAGAGAGTGTAGCCAGACAGCATAGGATGGTGGTGTGTAGGATGACTTTGATGGTCTGTAAGACGAAGAGGTCAAAGATAGAGAAGAAAACCAAGTGGTGGAAGCTGAAAAAGGAGGAATGTTGTGAGGAATTTAGACACAAGTTGAGGCAGGCTCTGGGTGGTCAGGTAGTGCTGCCAGATGACTGGGAAACTACAGCAGAAGTGATCAGGGAGACAGGGAGAAAGGTGCTGGGTGTGTCATCTGGAAGGAGGAAAGAAGATAAGGAGACTTGGTGGTGGAATGAGGAAGTTCAGGATAGTATCCAGAGGAAGAGGTTAGCCAAGAAGAAGTGGGACATGGACAGGACTGAAGAGAATAGACAGGAATACAAGGAGTTACAGCGCAGAGTGAAGAGGGAGGTGTCTAAGGCCAAGCAGAAGGCATATGAAGAGTTGTACACTAGGTTAGACTCTAGAGAAGGAGAGAAGGACTTGTACAGGTTAGCTAGGCAGAGGGATCGAGATGGGAAGGATGTGCAGCAAGTTAGAGTTATTAAGGATAGAGATGGAAGGGTGCTTACAAGTGAGGAGAGTGTACAGAGGAGATGGAAGGAGTACTTTGAGGAGCTGATGAATGAGGAAAATGAGAGGGAAAAAAGAGTAGAAGGGGTGAACTCTGTGGAACAGAAAGTAGATAAGATTAGAAAGGATGAAGTCAGGAAGGCTTTGAAGAGGATGAAAAGTGGGAAGGCAGTTGGTCCTGATGACATTCCGGTGGAGGTCTGGAAGTGTCTGGGAGAGGCAGCAGTGGAATTTTTAGCTAATTTGTTCAACAGGGTTTTAGAGAGTGAGAGGATGCCTGAGGAATGGAGAAGAAGTGTGTTAGTGCCAATCTTTAAGAATAAGGGTGACGTGCAGAGTTGCAGTAACTATAGGGGGATAAAGTTGATGAGCCATACAATGAAGGTATGGGAAAGAGTAGTGGAAGCTAGGTTAAGGAAGGTAGTGGACATTTGTGAGCAGCAGTATGGCTTCATGCCCAGAAAGAGCACAACGGATGCAATTTTTGCTCTAAGGATTTTGATGGAGAAGTATAGGGATGGTCAGAGGGAGTTGCACTGTGTGTTTGTAGACTTGGAGAAAGCATATGACAGGGTGCCAAGAGAAGAGCTGTGGTACTGTATGAGGAAGTCAGGAGTAGCAGAGAAGTATGTCAGAGTGGTGCAGGACATGTATGAGAGGAGCAGGACAGTGGTGAGGTGTGCTGTAGGTCAGACAGAGGAGTTCAATGTGGAGGTGGGACTGCATCAGGGATCGGCTCTGAGCCCCTTCCTGTTTGCTATAGTGATGGACCAGTTGTCAGAGGAGGTCAGACAGGAGTCTCCTTGGACAATGATGTTTGCAGATGACATTGTGATCTGTAGTGAGAGCAGGGAGCAGGTGGAGGAAAACCTGGAGAGGTGGAGGTTTGCACTGGAGAGAAGAGGAATGAAAGTCAGTCGTAGTAAGACTGAGTACATGTGTGTGAATGAAAGGGAGGGAAGTGGAACAGTAAGGTTACAGGGTGAAGAGGTGAAGAAGGTACAGGAGTTTAAGTACTTGGGGTCAACAGTCCAGAGTAATGGAGAGTGTGGGAAAGAGGTAAAGAAGCGAGTGCAGGCAGGTTGGAATGGGTGGAGAAAGGTGTCGGGAGTTCTGTGTGATCAGAAAATATCAGCGAGAATCAAGGGGAAGGTGTACAGGACAGTGGTGAGACCGGCCATGCTGTATGGTTTAGAGACAGTGTCACTGAGGAAGAGACAGGAGTCAGAGCTCGAGGTAGCAGAGCTGAAGATGTTGAGGTTCTCTTTGGGAGTGACAAGATTGGACAGGATTAGGAATGAGTACATCAGAGGGACAGCTCATGTTGAACGTTTGGGGGACAAAGTTAGGGAGGCCAGATTAAGATGGTTTGGACATGTTCAGAGGAGGGACAGTGAGTATATTGGTAGGAGAATGTTGGACATGGGGCTGCCAGGCAGGAGGCAAAGAGGAAGGCCAAAGAGGAGGTATATGGATGTAATAAATGAGGATATGAAGCTAGTGGGTGCAAGGGTTGAGGATGCAGAAGATAGGGATAGGTGGAGAGAGATGATTCGCTGTGGCGACCCCTGAAGGGAAAAGCCGAAAGAAGAAGAAGATAGGGAGCTTGGTGGATCCCTTCAGATACAGCTGTGTTTGTTTGTTTGTTTGTTTGTTTTTATTCAGAATACGTTTTTTGAAGTATATTTCCATCTGCATCTTTGCAAATGCTTCTCCACCCTGTACCTCTCTCTCTCCTTTTGTTAGGTTTTTTTTTTTATGTAATGAAACTGAATCCTGGATTCTGATTGGTCAGGAAAAAAGCTTTCTGGAAATAAAATGAAAATACGTCTCTTGGCGGTTTTAAACAAATGTTAAACAAATCAAGCTAAAAGGACTGGTTTATGGTTTAAAATAAACTGCTATAATAATGACTAATTGAGTAGTATGTTCCATGTCGCGTGGTCATGTGATCAGCCGTCATCATTTATAGAAGTGATCTAGTAGATTTCTAGGACCGTAAAGCAAACTGCCCCATATCTTCACAGGAATCGCCGTTATGGATCTGTCATCTCCACCTGAGCAGGAGACAGGAAACTGCGCGAGTGATGCAGGAAGCGTGACGGAGGAAGTTCGCCTGCGCCGCTTCCTGTGCTACGGCTCTGAGAGCGCCACCTACAGAGCACGCGAGCAGAGGAACCCGTGCCTGGAGCACGTCACGTCCCTAACCGAGCTGCTCGAGGCTGGACGAGGCAGCGAGGCGGTGCAGGAGGTGCGGAACATCAGTATGCAGGGCGGAGTCAGGAGTTCGGGCCCCGCCCTCTTCGCCCTGGCCGTGATCTCACAGCACTCGGATGTGGAGGCCAAGCGAGCGGCGTACGGCGTGCTGAAGGAGGTGTGCGCTTCTCCGAGTGAGCTTTTCAGCTTTGTTCAGTATAAGAAGGAGCTGAGCGGCGCCGGGCAGCGCGGCATGTGGGGCCGAGCTCTGAGGAAAGCCGTGGCAGACTGGTACAACGGACGCGACGCTCTCACACTGGCACGCCACGTCACCGCGTGTAAGAGGAAAGGAGGCTGGTCTCATCAGGACCTGTTTCGACTGGCGCATCTGAAGCCAGCCAGTGATGGTAAGGACAGGAAGTGATGTCACACACAAAGAGAGGATCGTATTCTTTATTCTACAGAGTGTTTCTGCAGCTACGGGTGTGTTTTGTCTCCGTGTTTCACAGCCGTCAGTCTGGTGAGTAAATACGTGACGAAAGGCTGGAAGGCGGTGCAGGAGACGTACGGAGACCAGGAGAAGACCGAGGACGTGATGAAGGTGTTCGTGTATCTGGAGGCTGTGGAGAAGACCAAGCACTCGAGTGATGAGCTGGAGGTGGCTCATCTGATCGAGGAGCACAAACTGGAGAGGGAACACCTCCTCACTAAACACCTCAAATCCCGAGAGGTGGGAGAATAAGCGCGCACACACACACACACACACACACACACACACATATCGACAGATTGATTTACCTGAAGTGTTTTCCTGTCTTTGTGTGTGTGTGTAAAGGTGTGGAAAGCTCTGCTGAAGGAGATGTCCCTCTCGACACTGCTCACACATCTTGGGAAAATGAGTGCGGATAAACTCCTGTGCTCGGGAAGTGCGGAGACGGCCGCTGTGTGCGAGAGGATTCGGGATGAACACGCTCTGCTGAAGGCAATCATACCCGATACACTCAGTTTACACCATTCAGCATGCACATCTTGGAGAAAAATGTGGAAAAGCGAACTCATGTTGTTGTCATTTCCTTCAGGCTAAAACTCATCCGCTTGGCGTCCTCCTGGCAGCGGAGAACTACAAGCGAGGTCACGACAAGCGAGGGAAGTTAAAGTGGAAGCCGAACAGAGACGTCATTCAAGCACTAGACGCCGCCTTCTGCAAATGTCTCACGGTGAGTAGGAACGTTCTAGAATACAGCGGCGAGACACAGTCAGAGACGACGCTGAAGGCATAAAGTCTGTGTCACGTCTCCTCTCCCTCACAGAATGTCGAGTCTACGGGGAAGCGCTTTGTAGTCGGCGTGGACGTGAGCTCTCGACTTGGCAGCATTGCTCTGGGCAGCTTCGTCAGCACGGTGACCGTAGCTGCAGCCATGAGCATGGTGATGTTTTACCCAGAATCCAACATCCAGCTGTCTCATAGCGTAGCTCTATCCATCTACACCTCTGACATACACAATTCATATCCTGAACAAGATTCATATCCTAAACACGGTTCATATGATTCATATAAAGAATATGATTCATGTGATTCATATAAAGAACATGATTCATAGGACTGAATATGATGGATATTATTAGTGTAACAAATATGATTTATGTAAAGAACTTGATACATATGATTCATATAAGGAATATGGTTCGTGTGATTCAAATTAACAACATAATTCATATGAATCATATAAAGAACATGAATCATAGGATGATGCATATTATTAGTGTAAAGAATATGATTCATATAAAGAACTTGATACATATGATTCATATCCTGAAAATGATTCATATATATAGAATATGATTGATGTTTCATATAAAGAACATGATTCACATAAGGAATGTGATTCATATGATTCATATAAAGAACATAATTCATATGAGTCATATGAAGAACATGATTCATATAAAGAACATGATTCATAGGACTCTGATCCTGTGTAAGATGCATAGTATTAGTATAACAAATATGATTAGTATAAAGAATTTGATACATATTATTCATATAAAGAACATGATTCATATAAACAATTTGATTCATATAAAGAACATGATTCATAGGACTGTGATCCTGAATATAATGTATATTTTAGTATAAAGAATCTGACTCAAAGAACTTGATACATATGATTCATATAAAGAATATGATTCATATGCTTCATATAAAGAACATGATTCATATAAAGAATATGGTTCATGTGAATCATATAAACAACATAATTCATGAGTCATATAAAGTACGTGAGTCATAGAAAGAATATGGTTCATATGATTCATATAAAGAGTGTGATTCATATATGGAACATGATTCATATAAAGAATATGGTTCATGTGATTCATATATAGAACATGATTCATATAAAGAGTGTGATTCATATAAGGAATATGATTCATGTGATTCATATAAAGAACATGATTCATATGATTATATAAAGAGTGATTTGTATAAGGAATATGATTCATATAAAGAATATGGGTCATATGAATCATATAAACAACATAATACCTATAAAGAACATGATTCATAGGATTCATAATCACTCAAATCTTGTAGAAGCGCCAGAACCAGTTTTGACTAAATGATGCAGTAACGCTTCACGTGTTCTACAGTGTCTCAGACCTCCGTTCAACTTTGCCTCAAATCAAGTATGTCATTTCTCAGAGCTTACTCCGAAACAAATCTTCACTTTTCGGCTTCACTCTGTTGTGTCTTTCTTTGAAGGTGATCACACGGAGCGAGCCCAGTGCCGAGGTGGTGCTGTTTTCGGAAGGAGCCGTCGTTCCATGCGCCGTCTCGGCCGATTCGTCTCTCCTCCAGATAACTATGCAGTTGGTGCAGGTGACCGTTTCTCGGTCCGCATTTTCTATCCCTGATTTCTGTTTTGAGTGTTAAATGCAGTGGTCTCTAGAGACTCTCTCTACTTTTAATAGATCAATAAATAAAAATCTGGCAACCTCAGAGGTATGAACCAAACAAAGAGCTGATCAAATTGACTTTTTGCAAGCGTTTAAGATTCAGACGTTCTTCCTCACATACGAAGATCTTCCTGTCTGTGGTGCAGGTGTGCAGCAGCTGTACGGATTGCGCTCTGCCGATAACCTGGGCTTCAGAAAACGGCAAAGTGGTGGACGTGTTTGTTATTTTCACCAATAACGAAACCTGGCCTGGGAGACTGAATCCAGCGCAGACTCTCAGGACGTACAGACAGGTAAAAATTCCCAAATCAAGGAATAGTTTGGTTTTTTTTTTTTATTTAATTTTGAAAACTGTTTCCGTTAAAACGTGTCGGTTTTGTTTTTAAATAAAGAAATTCGGCGTATTCGCGAAGCTGATCGTCTGCGGCATGACGACAAACAGCCTTAACCTGGTGGATCCGGACGACGGAGGCATGCTGGAAGTCTGCGGGTTCGACTTGCACACCGCCGCCGTCATCCGCGACTTCATCATGGGAGTCATATAAGAGAGGTGCATCATGGGAAAGCGAAATGATGCCATTTTAAACCTCCAGCAGGCTGGACGGAGATTTTAGCGGTTAAACACTTCACGATTCCACTGCAACACTGCATTCGGTTTTATGGAATATATTATACACATTTATTTTTGGTATGGGGAAAATTCCTGGACATGGTCATGTTGACTAGAGGACGTAGCGTGTAGGTAGCGAGACTTTTTAGCTAACGACTGAAGATGCAGATGAATCTTTTTTTTTATTATTATTATTATTATTATTATTATTATGTTAACTAGCATATTTTTTCCTGAAACATATCCTTTGTGGCAATTTAATAATCTACTAACAAAAAAGGAGAAAAAATATTGTTTCATTGCTAGAGCCAGAAAAAATATCTGTCTTGAATTGTGATTGTCTGTCAGTGTTGATTGAATGTCCTGATTTTTTTTTTTTCTTTCGTGATCAGTTTTTGCTAACAGTTGTTAGATTTAAAATAATAATAATAATAATAATAATAATAATAATAATAAAAAACAACAACATTAATGAATTTATTTAAGACATGTGTTTGAGTTTACGATATCAGTGCACTTTTTTTCCCCCAGTCTTGTCCATGCTCGGAGTGGTCACGTTTGTGATTGGCTAGTCACGTGCAACTTAAGCTCTGCCCATTTTGTCAGCGTGGGAACATTTACATATATTTACACTGACTATGTTACTATTTTTCTTTATTATTACTATTATTATTACTATTATTTAGACTAGAGTTTATTGACATCATTAACTAATAATGAGTGAAATCTAAAATGTAGCTGCTAGTTAGCTAGCCGCTAAATCCTGTTATGCTAGCAGCCATGTGTTGATCAACGGCTGTAAGATTTATTTATTTATTTCTTTCTCAGAACTCCCTCTTGCAGAAGCAAAGCTAGCCGATAGCTAGATTAGCCGAGTGTTTCTGTCAAGAGTGAGCGAGTAAAGAGATTTGGAACCCTTGTTAGCAATTGTAGCACTTTAGTTGTAGTTTCAGGAGGTTTGAACTGAACCATGATGTTAATATCATGAACGTTGAACAAAGACTGAGGTTCTGACGGACGTGTGGAGTCGATGAGTTTCCTGTGAAATGATAAAGCCGCACTGTGATCGCTGTAACTGTAGAGAATCCTGCTTCATACCTCTTCTTTAAGCCCTCACTGCGCTGGCAGTGAATCACTGTAGCCCACACCACGACGCCTGGAATCAGCCAAAACTTAATAAAAGTTTTAAATAAATTTTTATACAGCATGAGTTATTTTGTTTGTTCTCGCTTTGTCATGTGACTGTGTTTCCACAGAAGCCAGATGGAAACATTGGGGGTGCCAATACTTTATCATGGAAATACAGCAAAATGTTTAGACAAAACTTGAATCCAATCAATGATGCAGTTTGAGGCTGAATCTTAATCAGAACAGAATTTTAAAATGGCATCTAGGGACCACTGCATTAAAAAAAAAAACCCACACACATACACACAAAAAAAATAAAAATAAAAAAATAATTCAGGGATAGAAAATACGGACCAAACAAGGAAATGGTGTTTATATTCTTCACTGATGAGTGTTATTATTAATAGAAGTACACTATACATCATTTGGTATGAAACTAGTGCAAATCCACTGAATGTTCCCTAATCTAGGGTGCTAACCTAGGGTCAAATTACACTATATGTTCAAAAAGGAGTCATTTGGGATTCAGCTACGTGTTCCCTATACAGAGAGACTTTAAAGACTCTCCACTCCCTACATAAGTGCACTACATGGTGCACTGGAGGAGTAGGGCACTAGATCTGCAGTATCTTCCGCCTGCTATACAAGGATTGTATGGATTCTTCCTAACGAGTTGTGCCTGAATAAAAGTATGTAAATTAATACATATTTTACGTTTAAATCTATTAAAATAATTTGAAATTATACATCATTTAAAAAAAAAAACAAGATTTCTACATTTTAGATTTTTACGTTTCGATTGTTTCCGATTTTCAAACAGGCATTTATCGTAGTCACTCCCATCGTGGCTGAATCGGAATTAATCATATAGGGCACTAAGTAGGTTCTAGAACGCCGCTTTGCTACACTTCCAGTAGGGTCCGTACACAGTGAACACGAAAGGCATTTGGAATACGGCCCGACAGTGTATTTGTACTGGGCTTCGATAATACAACATTATTCCTGCGTGAAGGCGAGTGGAAGATGGCGGACGTGTTGAGTGTGCTGCGACAGTACAACATCCAGAAGAAGGAGATCATCGCTAAAGGCGATGAAGTTATTTTTGGGGAATTTTCTTGGCCGAAAAATGTCAAAACGAACTATGTCATCTGGGGGTGAGTCACGCTTTATATACTTATGCACGCGTAGTTGTTTGCTTGACCTAGCTACATGGGTACATGGCTAGTTTGCAAGTTTTACATACAACATGAACGTCAACGCTTCATGAAAGTTGCTTTATTTAAATAAAAAAAGAGACTTTTTAATTAGGTAAGCAATTAACTAACGAATCTTAGACACGTTTACCAGCTACACAAACCGCATTAACACTTACTATATCAGATATGTTCAGTTATCACCTGTAATCTCATAAACAATACTCAAGTTTAACATTTTGTCTAACAAATCCGTTTCTTAAACTTCAACTAATTCTAAAAAGCACTTGTTTTTACCTTTAGGTTCCTGTTTTGCACGTTCATCTAGGGACGCTTCACGTTAGGAACTTAACGTGAATTCTCGCGATACGACGCAGCCAAATCTCGTACATCAGGTTAATGATCGGTCGTCCGGTTAAATAGCTGTTTATGTAACGTTAAATATCGCGATAACACGCGAGATCTCTAACATGTCCATTTCCCTCCAAAGGCGTTTAGCTATCAAACTTTCAGCTACCTGAGGGTCATGTTTTTAAAGACACACACACAACATTTTATGTTCTTATATTTGTCATAAAAACGAATATTATGTAAATGCCCTAAAACTGACCCTTTTTCTCTATGTAATTCATTAGTATCAATGACTTTGATGGATGGTTAGTCCTGCAGCTGTGTGAAAATTAATTTCAGTCACAAGAGGTTATGACTTAACATTAAATAATACACTTCCCAGCCAAATCCTGTACATCAGTTTCATTATCAGTCGATAGAAACATCATTCTCGAAGGTTAAATGTTACGCCTGAGAAAACTGTCTCAACGTAAATAACACCCCCACTGTTTTTCAGCTCTAAAACTGGCTTGCCTCTGCCAAGAGGTTAAAATCGAGAAGTTTTGTTAAATCTTGTGCTATTACCTCAGCTAAACCTCATACATCAGTCTTCATACACGTGGGTTTTCATTCACAATCGGGAGTTTATGATCTTCTGTCGTTTATTATGATAAACACTTGCATGTTTTTTTTTTTAATTTTTGCTGGGATAATCTGGGCTTTACGTCTTCTCCGTTACAGGACAGGGAAAGAAGGTCAGCCGAAGGAGTACTACACTCTGGACTCCATCCTTTTCCTGCTCAACAACGTGCACCTTCCTCATCCGTCCTACGTGCGGCGAGCCGCCGTAAGTCCTCTGTGTTTTAATCCACACTCGTTCCTGAGACAAAATCTGTTCAGGTCTCCCACATGTCTGTGGCTACAGTGGAGTGAGCTCTATGGGGATGTTAGGGGTTTAACCTCGGAGTAATGTAACCTCCTCTCTCTTTGGTTCTTCCTGGTGCAGACAGAGAACATTCCTGTGGTCAGGAGACCGGACAGGAAGGACCTGTTGTCTTATCTCAATGGAGAAAGCTGTAAGTGTGTTCACCGTGGTGTTATAACTGGTTGATAATACAAACATGATAACAGAAATGGAATTTTTATTTTTTATTTTTTTCTTCTCTCAGCTTCATCGACGAGTATTGATCGAAGCGCACCTATCGAGATCGGCCTCCAGAGGCCCACACAGGGTAGGTCACGTGATCGACATGACTGTTATTTACGGGATTAATGCATGAATACACGAGACTTGTTTGTGATGTGAAACACTGAGAGAGAGAGTTGTGTTTGTGTCGTTACTGACTTATTCACTCGTTTACTTTTGAACATACTGACTTATTTACTGAAGCGTTACTGATGTCCTGACTGCTTACATACTCACTTTGTACTTAGTGTAAGTATTTAGTACATACTGACATTTCCTGACCGAAGACATACTGGCTTACTATCTTACACTCTTACTAATGCACTGGCTGTTTACTGGCATACTGACGTAATAAATGACTGTTTTTCTGGCTTACTGACTTACTGTTGCATTGACCTTCTCACTAACTATTTTACTGATGTACTGAGTGCCTTTACTGATGTACTGAAATAATATTTGACTGATGTACCGTCCTGACTATTTCATTGACGTACTAAATGACCCTCTGGCGTACTGAGTGACGTACTGAATGACTTGATGTACTGAATTACTGTTTCACTGACCTACTGAGTGACGTACTGAATGACTTTCACTAGTCTACTGAATGATGTACTGAATTACTATTTCACTGACGGGCTTAGTTATTATTATTTTGTTTTAGGTTGTACTGTGTTAAAATTTTTCTTAAGTAATTAGGTTTTTTTATTTATATATTTGTATTTGCATTTTGAATGTCAGTTAAATGCACTAAATGGGTTTAGGATTTTATTTTAATTTTTCTAAATAGGAAACGACTTTAGTTGTTCATTTTAAGAGACCTGTCTTATTTTCTCTTACATATTTAGTATTCCTCTTTAATAAAGAAAAGGTACTACTCATCCGATTAATCGGTGGAATATTCGATTACCAAAATAATCGATAGCTGCAGCCCTGGCTGCAAACGTTCCATGGGAATTAATGGGAATAAACTGTGAATTTGCACAATCGCAGGTTAGTCTATAACAGGGAACTTGAATGAAGTTGAAAAAAAATCAGATTTAATGTAATTTCAGTTGACTTTCTACCCTGTGTATTCCTCAATCATATGCACACAGCACTGCAGGAGGCCACACCCCCACATGCACTGTGCATTCCTCCATAACATGCACTGCTCATTTCTTGAATCCTGTGCACTAAATAAATAAATAAAAACACTGTCTAAAAAGACCGGAAATTTACCTGAAATTTTCCGCCCCTTTGCAACCCTATTGCTGACGTACTGAATAACATATTGAATTACTATTTCACTGACATACTGAATGACTTACTGACATACTGAATGGCTTACTGATGTACTGAATTACTATTTCATAGCCATGCTGAATGACTTGCTGACATACTGAATGATGTACTGAATTACTGTTTCACTGACCTACTAAATGACTCGCTGACATACTGAATTATCATTTCACTGACAAACTGAATGACTTTCTGACGTACTGAATTACTATTTCACTGACATACTGCATGACTTACTGACAAACTGAATAATTTCCTGACGTACTGAATGGCTTACTGACATACTGAATTACTATTTCACAGGCGTGCTGAATGACTTGCTGACATACTGCATGACTTACTGACAAACTGAATAATTTTCTGACGTACTGAATTACTATTTCATAGCCATGCTGAATGACTTGCTGACATACTGAATGATGTACTGAATTACTGTTTCACTGACCTACTAAATGACTCGCTGACATACTGAATGACTTACTGACAAACTGAATAATTTCCTGACGTACTGAATGACTTTCCGACGTACTGAATGGCTTACTGACGTACTGAATTACTATTTCATAGCCATGCTGAATGACTTGCTGACATACTGAATGATGTACTGAATTACTGTTTCACTGACCTACTAAATGACTCGCTGACATACTGAATGACTTACTGACAAACTGAATAATTTCCTGACGTACTGAATGACTTTCCGACGTACTGAATGGCTTACTGACGTACTGAATTACTATTTCACAGGCGAGCTGAATGACTTGCTGACATACTGAATGACATACTGACTTGCTATCGTTCTGACTCCAGCTGACTTTTGAATTATGCAACACTTTATTACCCAACTGACTACAGAAATCGTTTGTGGAATTGTTCAGGTTCTTACACTTCAGAGTTTCATTCTGAATCGTTCATGTGAGTTAATCTCAGTCTAAAAAGGAACTTGTGTTTTGAAACAGTCAAAAGGGCTGCAGACGAAGTGTCTTCTGAAGCGAAAAAGCCACGAGTTGAGGTAAACCAAGCAGGTTAATGCTCAAGACGTGTCTCTGTATAGTCTGCATGTGTCTGCTGGGTTTAAACGTGTGTGTGTGTGTGTGTGTGTGTGTGTGTGTATAAGGATGAAGAACGTGTGCGTCTGGATAAGGAGCGTCTGGCTGCTCGTCTGGAAGGCCATAAGGAAGGCATCGTGCAGACGGATCAGATCCGGTACGAGTGCTCTCGTAATCAAACAGCCACAGAGACTTAGAGGAAGATGGATGAAGGTTGTCATGCTGCAGAAATAAGGGGCCGTCTGCCGTAAAATTGCTTTGCCTGTAAACAAATTGCCTAAGAAAACTAATTTCCACGTACCGTACGAATCCGCGGCAGCCGCACAGGAACTATTATTCTGCTCGCTTTTACAAACATAGCAGACCTCTCATCGCTACATGCGCTAAAGAAATGACCTGAGGAGCATCCCAGAAGCACACCACAGGCGTTTGAAAAAACAAACAAAAAACAGATTTTTATTTACTGAAACTCAGCACGTCATATTTTGTCCGTTTATTGTTATACATTTAACGCTGTGCTGCGTTCACAAGAAACAAGGTCATGTAAAATTACAGCTTTTACAGATCAGATGTTAAAACATCTCCTGACAGTAAATCTGAGCCGTCGCTGTAGAAGCACTGGCGTATTAGAACTAGCACGTTAACCTAAACCCCGCACTAGTGTCAGAGCTGCACCTGACCGATCGGAACGCTGCGCGATATCCTAATGTAGCATTTGTGTTTCCCTGATGTATCCAGCTCGCTGTCGGAGGCCATGTCCGTGGAGAAGATCGCCGCCATCAAAGCCAAAATCATGGCCAAAAAGCGTTCCACCATCAAAACAGACCTGGACGATGACATCACGCTGAAGCAGAGGAGCTTCGTGGACGCCGAGGTGGACGTGACCCGGGACATCGTGAGCAGAGAGAGAGTGTGGAGGACCAGGACCACCATCCTACAGAGCAGCGGCAAGGTGCGCAGGCAGTTCCATAATTATTGGCACCCTTCGTGAACATGCGCTAAAAGGATTACTATTCAGATGTCCCAGCATTTTGTATCAGTTTTAAATGTCTTTAAATATCATTTACTACAAGGTATATTTTCCTGATTCATAATTATTGGCATTCCCCCATAATAAATATTATATAAAGCCCCTCCCATTTATGATGGCTATAGGCGGCGCTTCTGGGGAAAGTGTCAGTTTTTCCTTAAACCTTTCGATTATTCCCCTCCCTAAGAATTAGCTTGAAGTATTATTTTTGGGTGTCCTGATGATCTTTAGACATTTTTAAGAGAATATCTTATGAGAATGCTCGAGTGGAGATTTTAAGGCGTGTAATGTTCGTTTTCTGCAACTCTCATGTCCTGTTATGTTTGACGGGTGCCAACAGTTCTGCATGCGGTGCGGTGAAAATCATGTGCAACTTTTTCCTTTTAGCTTGTTAGCGTCGTCATAAACACCACAAAACACTGGGTTAAATTCGGAGTTCTGGGGTCGTCTGCACCGCCGCTTGCTTCTGATGTCATGGGGAATTGTTTTGAACCTAGAAACGAAGCCGGATTCAAAAAGTTTACTCGGCTGCAGTACCTGCCTCGTCCCCCAGGTGGCAGCACCGTAGCGATTAAAAACCCGCCCTGTTTACTGGATCCCGCCCGTTTGACACTGTGACCTGTTTGACGTTATAGACTAAAAATTGTCATGATGTGACTGTAAATCATCGTGCTAGCCTACATAAGCATGTTTTCTTTCGAACTCGCTGATCCCTGAAGTCCACCCCGAACAACATTTTAGCTTTCATTTAACACTTTTTATTATTTTATCTTTAAAGGTTTAAAGACCTTTTATTTGCTTGGGTCACTTGATTTAACATGGAATCAGAATTTTTCAGATTATCATTTAGTTTAGGATAAGACGCACCTTTAACCCTAACGAGTCCACAACCTTGCTAGCTCTGCGGCTGTTGAAGACTTTCACACCGGTTATTTTTAGCCCTGAAACTAGAGAACGTTATGCACTCGTTCGCTGTGTTGCTGAGTGTGGTGTTATTCACCTGGGAGTTTCACAAACAATGCAAGATTGACAAATGGTTGGAAAGGTCACACACTCTCACTGCTGCCTTCAACACCCCTCTTGTTTAGAACCACAAAAGAAACGTGTTTATTTTTTTTGTTCACAGCTGGTAGAGCGTGAGCTTCATTAAAGCCTGGTCAGAGTTTTTACAGACTATTAATTAACACTTGCACAATGTAGCATAGTTTTAACGTGTCAAATTTACCCTGACACAGACAACCCTCTGCCATCCCCCACAACCCCCCAAAAAACCCTTCCTCACAACCTCCTGCCCTTCAACCCACACACAAAAACCCTCTGCCCCTCCCCCGACATAAACCCTCTGCCCCTCCCCCACACTCACCCTGATATCATCGTGCTATATTTTACGCCAAATCTTAAATACGTGTTAAAACACGTTTAGAAGCTAAAACAAAAGTGCAGCAGTCCTTATCATTGAAAAGGAACATGGCCGTGAAAATAAAGAACAGAAATTTAACGTTATCGAAGGTTCTCTTCCCTTTTATTTACTGAACCCTTTCACACATTTTTATTCTTATTGTTTGTTTTTTTTTCCTTCCAGAACTTTTCCAAAAGCATCTTCGCCATCCTGCAGTCGGTGAAGGCGAGAGAGGAAGGCCGCGCTCCAGAGCAGAGACCGGCGCAGAACCCGACACAGACGGTAAGAGATGGCCGGGGGGCGTCACTTCCTGTTTTCTCATGTGGAAAAAGGAAGCTCTAAGCAAGGTTTCGCTGACTTCTCGCCAATTAAAACCACTCAGAATCTTTTTTTTTTTTTTCTTTTTTCTGAAGTCCTTTGGGATTTCTTTCCCCGAGCAGTGATGCAGTTGACAGATTTCGCGACGTTAAACATTTATTTTTATTTTGTCTGCAGTTAACTTGAGCTCCGAGCTTTTGATGTACAAAGTTGTTGATGTATTTTATATATAATATATATATATAAAGAGAAAACGGTATTCATGCACAGCCTCCGTTACTTATTGCAGATGAAGCTCGGCCTACTTTATCCGAGGAAGGAAAAAAATGAGTAATTTTGCATTTAGCAAGGTTTAAAACAGGAAGTTTAGTGAAATCCAGGCTGTGTTAAAGCAGACCTTTTTTAGCTTTTTTTTTCTCTTTTTTTTTTTTTTTTTTTTTAATAACCGTGGCAGTATAAAAGCTATCAATTTCCCAGCATGTCGCTGCCATTTGTCAAGGAAATGAAGCTTGAAATGAACTCCAGCATGCTGAGGAGGGGAACTCGATTATGTCACCCACTGAAGGCCAAAGCGTTTAGGCTCCCTACCTGCGAGACACGGCGCAGCGCTCACACCAGCGTAGCAGCGTCTGCTGTTTATTTGGATGAAACGCAGACGTTGTGTGTTCTAAGCACACAGATGGCTCTTATCTCGATTAGGCCTGTGCTGATGATGCTCTGTAT
The DNA here is from genome assembly GCA_033459395.1 of Hemibagrus guttatus. Classification (NCBI taxonomy): domain Eukaryota; kingdom Metazoa; phylum Chordata; class Actinopteri; order Siluriformes; family Bagridae; genus Hemibagrus; species Hemibagrus guttatus. The sequence continues at coordinate 1,515,743 of JAUCMX010000005.1, read as the reverse complement.
AACACCATGTGAAGTTCTACATGGACTCTTCCTAATAGACTGCCTGGATTTATTTATTTATTTATTTACCTATTTTTGTGTGCTTCTGAGATAAGGACATCTGTCCTACTTTGTCTTTATAAAAATTGGACTTTTTGTCTGAACAAAGCTGCCTTTGACATCGGATCTTGTGCCAGATGTTACTTTTTTTTTTTTTTTTTTAAGCAGGTTTTATAAGGATTAAGGAAATGTAACATCGCCACGTCCTTATTTAAACTAAAAGCTTTCCGGATTAGCAGTCCTCCCTCTGCAGCTGTGTCACTCTCAAAAGAAATCAAACGACTCGTTTATTTGATTCACTGAACATGCTTTCAGCATCAAATGATTCCTGATTCAGTGAACATGATTCCTTGAGTCTAACTGAGCAGCATGAAAGATTTGAGCATCAAATGAATCACGATTCATGTGTCGTGAGCACCTTGATTCAGTGGTTCTTTTAACTTTTGAAAAAAGTGATTCAGTGATCAATGTTTGACATGATGGATCAAATGATTCATTGTTCATGATTCATAGCAGCATGCTTGTTTTGAGTATCAAGCGAATCACTGAATACGATTCATTGCAGTAGTAATGTTTTGAACACAGTTCAATCATGATTCGTGGCTCAGGAGCATTGAATGAGTCATGATTCAGTGAGCTTCTTTTCGTACTAACATGGATGCTTTGATCGTCGAAAAATTTGTTGAACACAGGTGATGGTAGCATCAAGCGAGTCGTGATTCTTGAGTCGTGAGCATTGACTGAATCGTGACTCAGTGATTTGCGATTCCTGAACTAAAATTCTCTGATTTCTGAAATAATAACAATAATAAATGTCAGTAAATCATTCAAATAACTAAAATTCCTAATTTCTCTTTAAAGATGAATCAAATGAAAATGATTCCGTTTCAAGCCAATGAATCACAAAGCAAAATGACTCGTCAGTAGATCCTTTTGTGTGACATTCAGTTTAATGTACACTTTTTTTTTTTTTTTTTTTTTTTTTTTTTTTTTTGTTGGTTAAACACAAGTTTGTTGTCTCTGTTGTCTCTGTTTTTTCAACTGTGCTTCAATTAAGACAGGAAAACTGCCCCCACATTCATTTTACTCCCGGTGTTTACCGAGGTGTGGTTTTAATGTTTGCTACATGAGACAAGAACATCACTGTTGTCTTAATTTAGCTGCAGGAAATTTTCCATCCTCTAGCTTATGGAAATTATCTCCTGGGAATGAGGGCAGTGTAAACAGAGAAAAGCTCTGTAAAAGAATCAACTGTCTCGAATTCTGCATTAAGATATTATTTATTATTATTATTATTGTTGTTGTTATTATTATTATTATTATTATTATTATTATTATTATGAGAGTGCATTCTCCTGCATTAAGATATTATTATTATTATTATTATTATTATTATTATTATGAGAGTGCATTCTCCTGCATTAAGATATTATTTATTATTATTATTATTATTATTATTATTATTATGAGAGTGCATTCTCCTGCATTAAGATATTATTTATTATTATTATTTATTATTATTATGAGAGTGCATTCTCCTGCATTAAGATATGCTTTGTTGCCTCAAGTTGGAGTTGTGACAGTTCCTCGAGATGAAGTGAATGTTTAGAAATATGACTGAACTATAGACACCTCGAATCCTACACATTAATAGAGGAAGTGGTAAAGTTGTGACCTCCTTCTACACTGTTGCTGATCCATTGTTTTATTCATCTTCTTCCTTAAAGGATCCGACGATTCGAAACAAGCAGCCGGTGCCGGCGGCGTACAACAGATACGATCAGGAAAGATTCAAAGGGAAAGAGGGTGAGTTCTGGGTCCCGTTACGTCACTCTCTCCCCTCCTTTTCTATGCACCATGTTGCCAAAAGTTTTGGGACGTCTGCCTTGAATACGGAGTTGTCCCGCCCTTTGCAGCTATAACAGCTTCAACTCTTCCGGGAAGGCTTTCCACAAGGTTTAGGAGTGTGTTTATGGGAATTTTTGACCGTTCCTCTAGAAGAGCATTTGTGAGGTCAGGCACTGATGTTGGACGAGAAGGCCTGGCTCGCAGTGTCCACTCTAATTCATCCTATTCATCCATTCATTCTATGGGGTTGAGGTCAGGACTCTGTGCAGGCCAGTCAAGTTCCTCCACACCAAACTCGCTCATGCATGTCTTTATGGAGCTTGCTTTGTGCACTGGTGTGCAGTCATGTTGGAACAGGAAGTGTCCACACAAAGCATGAAATTGTACAAAATGTCTTTGTATGAAGCTGAAGCATTAAGAGTTCCTTTCACCGGAACTAAGGCCGAGCCCAATCCCTGAAAAACAACACCTGTATTCAATGATCCGGAGGGGTGTCCCAAAACTTTTAGCACTATAGTGTATCCACACCATGTGTGTAGAAATTCCTTTCTTTTACACACATCAATTCATCTGCTACTGTTTAGTTTGTAAATATATTTATTTAAAAAAAAAATACAATATACACAATATCTTAAGAACAAAAGTAGTAGTTGGTGTCCTCCTGCATCACGATACAGCCAGCTTTAAATGACGCGACCTTTTGTTTTATTTTCCTGTATTTTTTTTGGTGAAACACCTGCTGGAGATAAAGCTCTGAAACTGCAGACTCCTCACTTGAAATTCTGTTGTGTATAAATATAACGTGAAGCGTCGTTAAACAGATTATCGTTATTTCTCTCTCTCCCAGAAACGGAGGGATTCAAAATCGACACGATGGGAACCTACCACGGCATGACGCTCAAATCTGTGACGGTAAGAGTCTGATTTTATTTATTTATTTCTTTTAACTTTACGCTGTGTGTCATTAGCTGGGGTTTTGTTTGTTTATATTTTGAGTAGCTTATGGTGGTGTTATGGCTCTCCTGCGCTTCCCCACATGCTTCTCAAGAATGATTTAAGAAGAGCCAAAAACTAGCTGTAGCTAATCCCCACGTTCAGCTCTTGGCTTCATTACAGAGCGATTCAGATGAACTCTAGTCTAGAACAGTAACAAGGCTTTGCATTTGGACAGAACAGCTATTTGGGATGATGTTAAATGAATGTGGGGTAAATTCATTATTTATTGATGTGATTTCAGAAGTATTTTGTATTTGTTTAGGGTTTTTTTTGTTTGTTTGTTTGTTTGTTTGTTTTAATGAATTTCTGACGGTGTCGGATTGAACTGGGCTTATTTTGCATTTATTTGCTTACATTATGAAATTTATTTGGATTGTTTTAGGGGTTTTTCTAGACTTAAATTTCTTTATTTTATTGATATATTTATGACCGGGCTATTTTAGTTTTTTTTTTTTTTTTTTTTGATTTGGGATTATTTTAGATTTTTTTTTTTTTATTTTTTTTTTTTAAGATTTTATTTAGTTTTTTTTTTTTTATTATTTACTTTGGGGTTATTTTAGATTTTTTTTTATTTCTTTAAGATTTTATTTAGTTTTATTTTTATTTATTTACTTTGGGGTTATTTTAGATTTTTCTTTTTTTAGATTTTATTTGGGGTCATTTTAGGAGTTTTTTTTTTTTTTAGGCTTAAGATATTTTGGATGTGTTTGAGGTTTTGGGGCTGTATTTGGGGTTATTCATGGTTTTATTTTGACTTTATGGGATGTGTTAGGGTTTATTTTGACTGTATTTGGGGTTAGTCATGGTTTATTTTGACTTTATGGGCTGCATTTGGGTTTATCGGATGTATTTGGTCTTTCGGACTGACTTGCCTGTAAACATGGTGACTCTCAACGTCTTGATTTTTCTTCACGTCTTGTTTGTGAAGAAAATCTCGATCATAGTGACTAATTAATAATAATAATAATAATAATAATAATAATAATAATAATAATAATAATATAGTAAATCTACAGATGAGCAGGTCTTGTAACTAAATGTTTAGGAACTAAATCTCTCCGAATTGCGAATGAAACTAAATGAAATGTAGAATCCAGTTGGACTTGAGGAGGAGCAGAACAGCTGCTGAGTGAGTACAAAAGAGACGAGAAGCTCGGGGTCGTTTCTACAGCAGAGCACACGGAGCATCCCGACACGCTGAAGCGGATTATAGGCTTAACGCATTTTAGCTCGATTAAAAAAAATAATCTGTGTTCCATTTAGGCGGATGGGAAAGAAATCCGTACTTTTACAATGGGGTGTGGCCCTGAGTTAGTGAGACGTGTAATATCGGCACCTGCTACATTTTAGAGCTACATGTCTGTTTTTTTTTTCTTTTCGTCCACACTCTCAGATCAATAATACATTCACATTTCTTTAAACATTAACATCCACATCATCAGTCCTTTTTTACTGACATGACACTTTTTTTTTTTTTTACTGTAAGCAGCTTGTTTTTTCCCCGAAAAAGAGAAAGGGGGTGTGGCCTGTAAACCTCAGAGTGCATGAAACAGTAATAAAAATAATTCTGGGAACCGACAAATATCAGATTTACTGCGCCGCAGGAAATGCGAGAGAGAGGGAGAGAGCGGGGGGGGAAAATTCCAGGCTTTCGCTGTAAAAATAAAATCAGACGAGAGGAACGGAGAGCAGCTCCGAAGCCTCAATCCGAACCCGTCGTTTACACGGATTAACTCGGGGATAACTTCAGATTCTTCAGAAGGTCTCGGTCCTGATAGAGGAGGAGTTTTTTTTTTTTTTTTCATTTTTATCATGGTTTTTAATATATGTATATTTATATGTTTAATGTTTGAAACTAAAGGAATCTTCTGGATGATCACATAAGAGCACTTACAAACAGTGTTTAATCATACTTGTGATACAACACAGCATTTTACTACCAAAAACCGTTCATTGGTAACTGTGGTGGTGCTGGAGATTCCACTGAGAAAGAGCTGAAGCTCCATCACTTCCCCTTAGAACGAAGCACCGCTTTGGCCTGATGAAGCGTCTCCACGTTGGCGTTCTTGTTGATCGGTCCTTTGGGCATTTTGCAGGCTCGACCCTTGTTTTTCTGGAGGTGCTGCCAGTACCTGAGCAGCTCGCTGGGTCGGAACTCGTGCGACGTGATCAGCTGGCTGTATTTGCAGCTGGAATAGGAAACCTTCCAGTGGTTGAAGAGGAACTCGTTGGGAGGCAGCATGGGCTCGATGTTCAGTTTGGAGAGACAGAGTCCCACGTAGACGTCCTCCAGGTGCAGCCTGTGTATGCTCAGGGAAGTGGTGTAGATCCTCTTGGCCATGTCGCCGGAGAAGACGTACCCGGTTCCCGAGCAGAATGTGGGGTAGCTCCCGCTGGGGTATAGCTCCGGAGGCATGTACCACTTGCTGTCCTTGTTCCGGTTGGGCTTGTAGCCTCGCATGAGGTACCCGGTGAAGTACATTTCCCTGGGAATGTTGGCTTTAAGGAGTTTCTCGATGAGGTACTCCGTGTTGACGAACATGTCACTGTCTGCTTTTATGACGTACTTGGCATTGGGGCAGTACCTGGACACCCAGTGCATCCCCATCAGCGTCTTGATGGTGAGGTTGTAGTACGAGTCGATGTAGTCCTGCTGGATCATGTCACGATGTTGAAGACTTTCTGCCCTGAGGGAGCGCTGTTGTAGCTCGCGCATCCCGAAATCCCGCGTGGTGTTTTTCACACCCATCAGAAAGATCCGTACTATTCCTTCAGCAATGCTTTCGTTGCCCCACGTCTGCCTGATGGCGTTCCTGGCTTCGGAATTGTGCGGCTCGACCGGGATCAGCAGCACGAGGAAAGTCTCATTGTTCCTGCACTTGTCCGGCTCGTTGAGTATGTACTTGTAGGGTTCTACTTTCAGGATGCTTTCTGCATTTTCCTCCTTGGCTAAACTCCGGTTAGATCCTGTGATGCTTCTGAGCGCCGGCTGAGTGGAGATGAGGGTACCGTTGGCCAGGAACCTGGTCGGCGAAGGGAGTGTCTCCGCCTCTTTCTTGAAGGTGGGCTCGGTGGTGACGTGGCTTTTCAGCCTTGTCAGCCAGATATGTTGGACAGAGAGGATGAGAACCACGCATCCCAGGAAAGCCAGCAATCCCGCGATCCGTGCGTAGCAATGCCGACGCCTGCACTGCATGGTTCCCCTGGGGATGAAGACCTGTGGGCAGAGAAGAGCTCGTTTACTCACAGAGACACGAATCAGATACAAGTCTCGACAACATTCACATCTCCTCCTCAGGAACAAGACTCTTCATCTTCATCACCATGCAGAAACCACCCCTCACTCCCTCCCTTGCTTCCTACCTTCTCTCATTAATTCTCATCCATCATTTTGTCTTTGCTTTCCATTCTCTTTTTTTGCTTGTTTTTTCCTTTTGCTTTCATCTTGCTTCTGTCTTATTATTTTTTTTTTTACGTTTATCTATTTCTTTTCTTCTGTTTTGATTTCTTTAATTATTTCCTTTAATTCTTTCTTTCTGTCTACTTCTCTCTCTCTCTCTCTCTCTCTCTCTCTCTCTCTCTCTCTCTCTCTCTGTTGGTCCGGTTATTACTTTACCGCACTCTGCCTCTGGGATGTCGGTGAACCACTGAGGCTGGAGCTGCCTTCTTAATCGTCTGGGATCGAGGCACCGCCCACACTGTAGCCTTCTGCGTGACTGAATGGGGCTGATTGATTTCTAGCTCTTCTGAAAGGTCGAATGTGACACGTCGTCACTCACGAAAATGTCTCCAGCTTCATTTATTCACACAGCTCGACATTTCTGCTGCGGTCACCATAAACACGCCGGCGTTATTCACCGCCAGAGCTCCGAGGACACGAGTCCTGTGTGGAGGTGTTGGTCATTTTTACCCCAGTCAGTCAGTTATTTTCCATCTTTCTTTCTTTTCCTTCTTTGTCTTTCTTCTAATTGTACGTGAGGTCTGGTATTTAATAAAAAAAAAAAACGTTCATAAGCTAGATATTTCTATTTTAATTTGATCCCTCTTTGTTTACGTGCCTAAAAATACGTGATGTTTTTATTTTAAACATTGAATATTATTTTATTTAAAATAAGCTTTGTCAGTTCAAATATTTCTTTCTTTTTGTTTACGATATTGAGAGCGTGTCATCAGGAGCTCGAGTGCTACAGGAAGTGATGCAGACGCAAGAAACTGTTCATTTTACGGCTTTATGTTTAAGATAATTCTGACTTGATAGTAGCAGCTCGAGTACTTTAGAAAGTTTTATATGAAATACTCAAGCGTCTAGCTACTTTTGGGGGCGGAGTCTAGGGAAAGAAATGAAGCGCCGGTTTATAACGATCTCGGTGATTTTAAGTAGTTTATCTGGATCGCAGTATTTCCACTAATTGTCTTGTGCTGGTGGAGGTGGAGGTGGTGTTGTTGGTGATGGTGATGGTGGAGGTGGTGTTGTTGGTGATGGTGGAGGTGGTGTTGATGGTGGTGGAGGTGGTGTTGATGGTGATGGAGATGGTGGTGGAGGTGGTGTTGATGGAGGAGGTGGTGTTGATGGTGATGGAGATGGTGGTGGAGGTGGTGTTGATGGAGGAGGTGGTGTTGATGGTGATGGAGGAGGTGGTGGAGGTGATGTTGTTGGTGGAGGTGGTGGTGTTGTTGGTGATGGTGGTGGAGGTGGTGTTGATGGTGATGGAGGAGGTGGTGGTGATGGAGGTGGTGGTGTTGTTGGTGATGGTGGTGGAGGTGGTGTTGATGGTGATGGAGGAGGTGGTGTTGATGGTGGAGGTGGTGTTGATGGAGGAGGAGGTGGTGGAGGAGGAGGTGATGGATGACGTGGTGGAGGTGGTGTTGATGGTGATGGTGGAGGTGGTGTTGATGGAGGAGGTTGTTTACTCTGCTATAACACGAGTGAAGTTATCACCTTTCCCCTATTTACTGCATGAAGCAGTGTGTCACAGGTTCCTGCTTGTGAAGATGGGGCCGTGTCCCTGCCCTTTAGAGTGAGCTTTCATTGTTAACGCTGCAGGAAAAACAACCTTCCTGCCACTTTTGGTTCTAGCTCGATGTGTGTTCAGAAGGCTAGTTTCAGTTTCTGTGCAGCCCACAGCTGCCTGGCTGCTGACTCCAGACAAAGAGCTGCTTGTGAGCGAGAAGAAGCTGAAGGTAAACATGAAGGTCAAAGGTGACCTTTAGGGGGAGGAAAAAAAAAAAATTAAAAAAAAAAAACAATGAAAAGGTTTTGAGCTTTTCAGCTGAGAAACAAGAATGTGGCGTGTACAAATGACTGAAGCACAGGACACACCGAGTATATACATACACACACACACACACACACACACACACACACGCGCGCACACACAGTCACATACACGGCGTGTAAATGCCCAGATGAGGACTTTTAGACTTTTACTGAACTGCTTCCAGTCTTCAGTTGGTTTTCTCTTCTTTTTCTCCCCCACTTTTCTCCAGCCGTGTTTATTAGCCACAGAAAATTTTTTTAAGGGAACCTCAAAGACCTGATGGAGCTCTGTGTGTGTGTGTGTGTGTGTGTGTGTGTGTGTGTGTGTGTGTGTGAAAGCCTTTCCTATGAGATAGTAGGTGTGTGCATGCACACTGAACCAGGGTTTGGTTTTCACACTCGGTTGGTTTTGTTTTCATCCTTACAGCTTACTCCACCACCAGAACACACAGCAGCAGGTTCCTGACTCGTCAAAGAGCGCTCTGTCTACCTCTCTCTCTCTCTCTCTCTCTACCTCTCTCCCTTTCTATTTCTCTCTTTCTTGCTCGCACAAACTGATGTTCCTCCTCAGCTCTGATCTGCCAAACGGTCAGAACATCAGCCTTCATCTGCTAACTGCATCCAGATGTTGGAGCATTTTATTGATTGTATTTTTTATTTTTTTTTTCCTCTCAGCGTTCACGTTTCTCCTGTAGTGTCTTTAGCGCCAGGCTCGGAGAAACCCGACGATGAGCGCGTTGGGGTTTGGCTTTAGGGGTTTTTTTTTTTTTACTTATTTATTTATTTATTTATTTTAGCTCTAGAGATGCACTTAAAGTGAAACTACAGATTTAAACAGGACGGACGCTGGCGCAAAAGCGTGGGAATGTTTATCTTCCTCAGCTGACACCTGATGATGATGATGATGATGACGGTGGTGGCGGTGGTTTATGCGTGTGTGTGCGTGCGTGCGTGTATGCTCATGTATGCAGTTCTGCTTTCGTGTGGCTGTGTCGTGTTTGGTGGTGAAGGCGAGTTAAAGGAAGATGGAGGGAAAATAAATCGCTGGAATGGCGCGGTGTCGAGCGCAGCCTGATGTACCTACCTTTCTCAGCAAGGAATTTGGCACTGGGAGATAACGCCACGCTTGGCATGGGTGTGCCTCGATAGCTCCGGCACGTGCTGGCAGCTCGACTTGTGTTGCTTTCTGGTCCACATGATTTGGCGCCGTCCAGACCCTGTCCGAAAGCCGAAAGCTTTTTCCCCTCGGAGCTCTGTTTTCCCCCGCAGCCGAGAATGTGGCCTCGTGTTTTTAAGACTCCTCCTCGTGCAGATTAGTCATTCTTGAAGGTGGGACCCTAACGGAGACGGCCGGGGCTCGGAGGGGGGATCTTCTACGGCTCTGTGTGTGTTGCTAGGCAGAACGCTGGCCCTTTTTCCTCGGCTCATGCTTCTGCCTTCTCTCCGTCTCTCTCTCTCTCTCTCTCTCCTTCATCTCAGGCAGCTGGGTCCAACGCTCTATTTTTACTCGCTGCTGCTTTGAGTCGTTTGTCTGTGCTCCCACTTGCCTCGCTGTGCTCGCACCACTGCTGCTGGGGGGAAGGGAAGTGTGTGTGTGTGTGTGCGTGTGTGTGTGTGTGTGCGCACTTCAGTTCTCTCACGTGACCCTTTTATCTTCCCACCCACCACATTAAGAGGCCACAGAAAAACAGTCTCTCTCTCTCTCTCTCTCTCTCTCTCTGCCAGCTGTGTCTGTCTTGCAGCATGTTTTCCAGGATCTCGGTGTAAACTGATATTTCTGTGTCTACGTTAAAGGCGAGGCGCCATTCTCGTCACGAATGATTTTACCAGAGCAAAGTAGGGATGAGTGCAATAACTTTTACACACAAGCCTGCAAAAAAGTACGAAAGTTGCGTCTTAGACTGCTTAAATCCGCTTAAAGTTGCGTCCTCTTCTACGGAAAGCACAACAGCAGGAAATGTGCTGGCTTCCTCTCTCTCTCGCTCTCGTGCTCGCTCTCTCTCTCCTCTCTCGTCGCTCGGTTTTCTCTCCTCTCTCTCTCGCTCTCGTGCTCGCTCTCTCTCTCTCTCTCTCTCTCTCTCTCTCGCGCTCTCTCTCGCTCTCTCTCTGCTCTCTCTCTCTCTCTCTCTCTCTCTCGCGCTCTCTCTCGCTCTCTCTCTCGCTCTCTCTCCTCTCTCTCTCGCTCTGCTCCGCTCTCTCTCTCGCTCTCTCGCGCTCTCTCTCGCGCCCCTCTCTCTCTCTCTCTCTCTCTCTCTCTCTCGCGCTCTCTCTCTGTCTCTCTCTCTCTCTCTCGCGCTCTCTCTCTCTCGCGCTCTCTCTGTTTGACATTTTGCACCTTCAAGTTGTGGTGTAGTTTCAGACAGTGCGAATATCTTTAACCTCCATCTCTGCTGGTGTAATAACATCATGACGAAATCCTGTAGGAATTTTTAGACATGTCTGTATTAGCCAATGATTCGTACATCAGACCCTAGTGCGACGCTAGCTGCCATGTTCCCCTAGAGTTATGGAATGTTAGGATTGTCTCATCCGCCCACTCGGAGGTTTCTTTTTCTTTTCCTCGTCAGATTGTCTTTCAACCTCATGGTCCAATCCTATAACTGCAGCATGTTCATCTTCATCACATCCTCCTCTTTTTGCAACTGTGTAAAATCAATCCATCGAGCACTAGCACAGGGTCGGGGTACAAAATGGCACTGTTCTAATTTAAAGAGAGAAATGAAAGATCGAGGCTCTGCTGGGGGCAGTGTCCGCATTCTCCGTGTGCTCCTACGACAATAAAACGTCTTACATTTACGTTCACATTACATGCGCCACATTCCGCTTCCAGGAACAAGCTGCTGCTCCCTTGCACAAATCCTTCACGTGTAAAATAAAGCTAAAGGGAATGTTGTGCGCCGTGAAGATGGTTTGTACGTAAATTAGCAGCCCAGTCAGATCAGGTGTTTTGTTTGATTTTGTGTGGGGTTTTTTTTTTTGCTTGCAAATTTGAGATTCATGCAAAACACTCTGTGCCAGAAATGGATAAAAAAAACAAATACGCGGTATTTCTGTAGCTTTTAATAATGTTTTAAGAAGCGTAACTTTGCAGAAGATGTGCGCGGCTCATCGTGACGCCGAGCGAGCACGCGGGCAGAGAGGAGGAACGATCTCCTGAACTGAATACAGAGATCAAATGTTTTCTAAAGACATGCAAATACAGTCACGATCGATGATTGATTTTGTTTTGGGGTTTTTTTTCTTTTCTTTTGCCTCTTCGGAAAAGTTCACAGAGCATCTGGTTGAGGTGTGTGTGTGTGTGTGTGTGGTGTACTGCCGGAGGGTGGCTTTAAAATAATAATAAAAACAGTCCTGCAGAGTTCACAGAACATTTCTGGGTTCTGGGTGGGTTTTGTTGTGATGGGGTTTGGGTTGCAAAAGTCCGGGAATTTTCAAGGCTGGAACCTTTCCATGGGAATTAATGGGAATTTGCACAATCGCAGGTTAGTCTATAACAGGGAACTTTTAAATAGAAGTTGAAAAAAAATCTCTTGCCACATAATCCTGGTTAAAACAACCAGATTGTAATGTAATTTCAGCTGACTTTCTACCCTGTGTATTCCTCAATCACATGCACACAGCACTGCGGGGCTATTGAGGCCACACCCCCACATGCATTGTGCATTCCTCCATAACATGCACTGCTCATTTCTTGAACCCTGCACACTAAATAATTTTTTAAAATGTCCATCTTTTGCACCCCTTTCCAGCCCTTGATGGGGTTTATGTGGGTGGGGTTTGTTGTGGTAAGTGTTTGTGTGGGTGGGGTTTGGTGTGGTAAGGGTTTGGGTGGGTGGGGTTTTGGTGTAGTAAGGGTTTGGGTGGGTGGGGTTTTGGTGTGGTAAGGGTTTGGGTGGGTGGGGTTTTGTGTGGGTGGGGTTTTGTGTGGTAAGGGCTTGTGTGGGTGGGGATTGGTGTGGTAAGGGCTTGTGTGGGTGGGGTTTGGTGTGGTAAGGGTTTGGTGTGGTAAGGGCTTGTGTGGGTGGGGTTTGGTGTGGTAAGGGCTTGTGTGGGTGGGGTTTGTACTGATGACAACGTTACGTTTATGAACCGAGTGGTTTGTTGGTTGGTTTGCTCCTGTGCTTCAAAGGATTTTTTTTTCCTGGTAAATTTCCAGCTGAAAGGAAATTGCTGTGGTTTGAATGTTAATATTACTGTGACGATCGTTCCTCTGGTTTAAAAGCCCTTGTAATCATTTTGACCTCCGAGTCATTCCTGTCCATCTCTATTATTAACTCGTATGAAACCATGAAATATTTATACCTTTCCAATATCATTCCAGGAAGGAGCGTCGGCGCGGAAGGCCCAGACTCCTGCCATGCAGCCTGTTCCAAGACCAGGTGGGAACGAGTGCACATCCATCCATCCATCCATCTGTCTACACACGTCCATCTGCTATATATGGCAGTTGATTAACTTGCTTACACACCCGCCATGTACTGCGTTGCCTTTCTAAGCCCAATTTCATGCACCAGCACAGTTTTTTTTCAACTTTTTCCCAGCTCTTTGTCTCATAACTAAAATGATAGCTAACTGTATCAGCACAATAGCTGCACACATTTCCCACTTCTTGATTTTCACATCTACAAAATTTCAGTCTGGAGGTCATTCACACGCGATATTACAGCATCGTTACCGTGGACGCTGCAGAGTAAAGTGCTTTGTTTAGCCTTTTCGACTCTCCGAGTACGAGCAGCTCCGTGAGCGCAGCACGATGCCGAACTACAGAAATGCTAGCGGCGAGGGTGAAATGTAAACACGACCTGCTGCTTGGACAGAAGCGAACACACACCATCACACAGTCTGGTGAAGAATTCCAGATCGTCTTGTACAGAGTAACCTTCTAAAGCTTTAGAAAGTTGAAGTGTGTCAAGCCTGTGTGAGTGAGCGATGGGCCAAGTCGAGCTCTGTGACACGTCTTCTCGTCCTTGCCTGATGTAGATTAATGTGAGGATGTGCGAGTACGAGCTCTCGGACACGTGGGAAGCTAAATGGAATTCATTTCCTTAAAAACGGACGCTTGACCATCTTTCAGAGGAAATTGAAATGAAAGTGATCACGGAGGCGAGGACACCGTAGTGCTGGTGATATTTAGCAATTGATCCACAGGACGCTTTGTTTCCTGGCTGTGGTGAGGATTTGAGCAGGACATCCACCGAGACGAAAGGAGCAGGAAAAATAGAAACCCCTGCCGTCACAGAGACTTCACACAGCACGGCAAATCTGATTTATTCCTCAAATCTGATTTTCACACTGCGCTTCCGCATTGCAGATTTCTTTGTTTGGACTGAAGTGACGTTTGCTCACACTTCAACATTTCTGCACTATGGTAATAACGTGTCCTGCGAAACTGACGTGTTATCTTTATTCCTCTCTCATTTGGCTAGCAAGAAGGAACTGTGATGGATTATTCAGAGGTGGGGACATCTGCGGTTTAGTCACAGGCATCTGATTTGCGTAGAGGAAAAACACCAAACGACTATGTTGTAGTGTTGTTTTTTTTTTCCCCCACAAGTGAAGTGGTGGAAGGAATGTGGATACATTTGCCTAGCAGATTCACCGAAGGGGAAAGGTCGTGGGAGGTGAAACTAGCGCTTATTTTGTTTCCATTCCTTTGGGGTTGGTTCAGGACAACTCGGGGCTTATGAGCTGATTTTTAAAAAAATAAAATAAAATAAAAAAGTCAGCAGAACGGTGGGCCTTGGATTGATATAAAATTAAAGAAGGGCTAGCTGGTAATTAAAGCATGGCCACGTTTCAAGCAGCATGCAGACTTTTGCGTCAATTTTTTTTTTTTACATTTTCACTGGAGGTATATTGTAGATCATCTTGTTAGCTACTGTCCTGTTGGCAAATCTAATTGTTTTACACGAAGGAAAGATCTGGACACGGTTCTGGCGCAAGTTTGCAGGGCCATTGTCAACAGAAATATATCAGATTTTGTCACTAGTCTCTGGCTTAGCGTGTTTGTTTTCTGTTTGCAAATTTTAGTCTGATACCAAACACACTACCCAATTTGACTGGGCCCTCACAGTTCACAACATTCCCTTTAGCTCCCTTTTAGATATGACGTGCTTGTACGTCGGATTGCTCAGAGGACTGCTACTTTTTGTTTGTGAGCCAGAATGTTGCAGAGCTGCTGTAAGTAGTTTGATATGAACATTTCGGGCTGCTGCGGCTCGGCTCTGGGGCTCACGGTTACCTGGCTGCATGCTTACTGGCCTGAACACCACTGGATCTTCCGTATGTTGATGTTCTACAGATCAGCTCACACCCTTTGTGTTCAGTGACTAGCATCAGCCTGGGACTTGGGAAGCACATGGTGAGGATCTTGATGGTCTTGCAGATGACTTTAATGTCTGCCTGGGATCTGTGGAACCTCGGTTCTCAACAGGAAGCCGGCAGTCGAGAACCAAAACCTGCTCAACAAAAGCCAAGAGCCTTCAGGGAAGAGAACAAGAAGCCTGCTCTATTTCTCTCTCTGTGTGTGTTTTCACTTGCTGCAAGTGAGAATAAAAGAGGCTAAAGATGATTACAGGAAGAAGAGGAACAACAACCTGAAGGAAGGAAAAAAAATCAATAGAATGTGTGGAGGAACATCTTTTGGTTATAGCTGCAGGACATCAGAGGAGTGTGTAAGTGTGCAGCGTTTATACGCTACCTCTTGTGCACTCGTACTTTACTACTGAAGTAATGCAGTACTTCCAATCAGTGTTCATCCGTCCATTCATCCCACTGCATATATTAGTCTATCCATCAGAAGGATCCACTGAAATGCCGTAGAGCATCCATGCATACTTCTGTCTTGTCTCTCCATACATCCATCTATTCGTCTACATCCAGACGCATCCATCCATCAAGACGCACGGCAGTCTCTCTTTGTCCGTGATCCTTATATCCATCTATCCATACATCCACCCACATATCCGTCCATTTAGTCCATCTGTACATGTCTAGCCATTTACTATCTTCTAGCTGTTCATTCACTCATCCTCTGCTTATCTGCAATTCTTTATCCATCCTCCAATTCCCTGTCTATCCACCAATTCTCTGAAGATCCACTTATTCTCACCTTACCCCTGTCCTGTTTCTATCCCCAATCTATCCACCTACCTTATCCTTTATCCATCTACCATTTCCCTGTGTCCTTTATCCATCCACTCATCCTTTATCAATTCCCCAAACTTTACCCTTCTACCCATCCTCTATCAAACCCACCAACTATGCCAATCCGTCCCTTGTCCTCTGTTCCTATCCCTATCCTCTACCCAGCCACCCATCCTCTATCTGTCTGTCTATTGATCTATCTACCCATTCCTCTATTTATACATACACAGGCATTAGTGCACTCTAGAATAATGGAATTAACATCGGTGTAACTAATTCAGGTGTTGTTGTTTTTTCTCTTTGCAGTCTCTCAAGCAAGACCTCCCCCAAACCAAAAGAAAGGTACTGTTGCTTCTTCTTCCTCGTTTTTCTAAGCGTTAGAGAGGCATCAGGGTGTTAACGTTTCACTCCTGAGTTTAAAGCCGTTAAAGTCTAATCTTGTGTTAACTCCTGTGCTGAACTCCGTGTCAATATTTACGCTACAGCGATCCCGAACAGAGTGTATCGACCGAAAGCTGTTTGGTAATGGTGATGGATTGGATCCTAGCATCTCTGCATCACTTAACATCTGATGCCACATGCCCTGCTGTTTTTATTGCTCCAGTTTTATTTATTTATCCTCTTGACTGTGGAAAGCAGCGCTGGTTGAATTGCAGAGCAGCATGTGGCTGCTGTGAATCATTTATAACCTACTGACGTGCATTGTAGTGTGAAACCTTAAAGCTCATGCAGAAATCCTCATCATCTTCTCTCGGCCCTGTTTATGGACCAGTGATTTAATAAGTAAGCGAAGTTGTTCAGGAAGGTCTGTTTTTGTCGTCTTATTTGAAGGCTCGAGAACTCCCATCATCATCATCCCGGCCGCTACGACTTCCTTAATCACCATGCTCAACGCCAAGGACCTCCTGCAGGACCTGAAGTAAGTGTGATGAACCATTCTCTTTGTTCTCGCTGGAAGAGTACTTTCACGCTAGTGAAGCTCCTTCTTACTTCAGAGAAAACTTGATGCTATCGAATGAAGTAAGTAACACAGTTGGGCAGGAAGTGGTTTAGATAAAGATATAATACTTCTTTCTTTGAGCGGTGAAGCCAATGAAGCATTGGCATTAATTTGCCATCATTAATTGAAAAAGCCTTCAGATCGGCGCTGTTGTGACACCACAAAATATATCCTAAGATACCAAGCGTCAGCTGGTCATCATCGGATCTCGGAGGGGAAAGAAAAAATACGGAAATGAAGTTTTGTTCGCTCGTAGGTTCGTGACGTCCGACGAGAAGAAGAAGCAGGGCATCCAGCGGGACAACGAGGTTCTGCTGCAGAGGCGTAAAGAGCAGCTTCAGCCCGGAGGATCCAGCCTCAGTGTCACTGTTCCCTACCGAGTCATTGACCAGCCACTCAAACTGGCACCTCAGGACTGGTAACACACACACACACGCACACACAACACACTTATGGGTTCTAGAAATCTTGGGTGGTTTCATCACAAGTAAAGCTGTTCTTTTATCATTTTTTAAAAAAAGTCACTTGTTTGTGTGTGTTTATATTCCTCCGCCGCTAGTTGGCTTTTCGTCGCAAACGAGAGAGAGAGAGAGAAATGAGGCGTTAATTTTAAATGAAATAATTCCTACTTGAAATGAGGTTTTTATGCCTTTTCTCTGAAAGTTAATGAAGTCAATGCGCTACACTTTTTTCATAATTAAATCCGATTCAAACGAGGTCTTTATGGCTATTTTTAGTTTTTGAAACAATAGCAGGGGAAATTAGACTGTAGCAGGTCAGACATTGTTTAAACCCTTAAATATTTTAAGGCTTGCTGCAGGAGCGAGAGATTTGAGCTATGCATCTTTTAAGACGTGGCCGTGCCGCGGAGCGCGTGGACGGCGGATACGTGGCGCTCAGCATCACGTCCTGTTGCCTTTTTGTGTTCGGATGCTTTGACGGTCAAATGAGCCTGATTGTTACATGAACAAATGTTCAGTGTGTGGAACTGGACCTGAGGGATCAGCTAGAGCTTTAATTCTCCACCAACAACAAATGTTGAAAGTATGTTAATGCGTGGAAAGGTTTTCTTTACATATGGCAACACTTCTCATCTGACCACTCATTTTTCCATGATTTAATAAACTAAAAAGTTTAGAGGTGGGACTTAAAGTCTAGCGTTTTTGAGGTTAATGAAGTTTTGTTCTTCCTCCTGCAGGGACCGTGTGGTGGCCGTGTTCGTTCAGGGTCCTGCCTGGCAGTTTAAGGGCTGGCCGTGGCTTCTGCCTGACGGATCTCCTGTGGACATTTTCGCCAAAAGTATGTGGATTGTTTTATTTATTTATTTTTATTTGAAACACTAGCGACCTGTGCTGTCGTAGGGATTCCTTATAGAAAAAACCCATTCAATCATTTGTAGTGTGTCACTTGTGGGCGTGGCCTGTCCAGAGTATTGTGTGTATGTGTTTTTGGATCCAATCTTCTTCTTCTTTCGGCTTCTCCCCTCAGGGGTCGCCACAGCGAATCATCTCTCTCCACCTATCCCTATCTTCTGCATCCTCAACACTTGCACCCACTAGCTTCATATCCTCATTAATTCCATCCATATACCTCCTCTTTGGCCTTCCTCTTTGCCTCCTGCCTGGCAGCTCCATGTCCAACATTCTCCTACCAATATACTCACTCTCCCTCCTCTGAACATGTCCAAACCATCTTAATCTGGCCTCCCTAACTTTGTCCCCCAAACGTCCAACATGAGCTGTCCCTCTGATGTACTCATTCCTAATCCTGTCCAACCTTGTCACTCCCAAAGAGAACCTCAACATCTTCAGCTCTGCTACCTCTAGCTCTGACTCCTGTCTCTTCCTCAGTGACACTGTCTCTAAACCATACAGCATGGCCGCTCTCACCACTGTCCTGTACACCTTCCCCTTGATTCTCGCTGATATTTTCTGATCACACAGAACTCCCCACACCTTTCTCCACCCATTCCAACCTGCCTGCACTCGCTTCTTTACCTCTTCCTGCCTGCACTCGCTTCTTTACCTCTTTGACGATTCGCATGGTTAAATTTGGCAATGTTTTACGCCGGATGCCCTTCCTGATGCAACCCTCTCTATTTATCCGGGCTTGGGACCGGCACAGAAGTCACTGGACTGTGACCCCCATGGCTAGATTGTGTTTTTGGATTCAATGAGAAACCCAAAGTAGCTAAATACGCTTTCTAAATCTAACGAGTGAACACGTGAATGAAATTCTTTCTACAGGAGTTAAAGTGGCGAGTGTCAGCCCTCATGGTTAAGTCCAAGCCAATGGCTTTGATTAGTCGCTTTAGAGCACTAATTCTCAACCGGTGGGCCGTGGCCCTCTAGTGGGCCTTCGAGCGCCATCTGGGGGGCCGTGTAGGCGGTGGTAGACTACCCCCAAATTCATTTTTATTTATTTTTTAATTGACAAATCTTGTTATTTTCTAATTATCTAATGGTTCTTATGAATCTCTATGATCAAAAACACTCAAGTCAAGATGCATCATCTAAAAGCTAATTTGTTTAAATATCGCAACACCGATCACGCCACAACGTCAGATTGAACGTTTGTTCGATCAGATGCCGTAACGTTAACTACGTTACTGTAATACGGATCGTTTTCCGAAAACAAAAGCAGATGTGGGAGACGGACCTGTGCAAGCAAAAGCTTCAAAGTGTGTAGTGAGAAAATAGGAAGCCAAATACATTAGGTTTTATAAAGGCAGGTACTGAGACTAAGCCGAAGGCGCAGTGTGTTGGGTGTAGAGAAATTTTGTCCAATGAGTCGCTGAAACCATCATCTCATCATATCATATTTGGAAAGGTGGTCCTCTGAATGTTTTTAAAGTCATTGGTGGGCCATGAGTTGCAAAAGGTTGAAAACCCCTGCTGTAGAGCATCATGTCCTATTTGTGTAGAATTTCATTAAAACACTTATGCTGAAATCTCACCCTGTCCACCCGCTTCTCAACCTGATCTCCCCCTGTCCACACCCTGTCCACCCGCTTCTCAACCTGATCTCCCCCTGTCCTCACCCTGTCCACCCGCTTCTCAACCTGATCTCACCCTGTCCACCCGCTTCTCAACCTGATCTCCCCCTGTCCTCACCCTGTCCACCCGCTTCTCAACCTGATCTCCCCCTGTCCACACCCTGTCCACCCGCTTCTCAACCTGATCTCCCCCTGTCCACACCCTGTCCACCCGCTTCTCAACCTGATCTCCCATGGTCCTCACCCTGTCCACCCTCTTCTCAACCTGATCTCCCACGGTCCTCACCTTGTCCACCCGCTTCTCAACCTGATCTCCCACGGTCCTCACCCTGTCCACCCTCTTCTCAACCTGATCTCCCACGGTCCTCACCCTGTCCACCCGCTTCTCAACCTGATCTCCCACGGTCCTCACCCTGTCCACCCGCTTCTCAACCTGATCTCCCACGGTCCTCACCCTGTCCACCCGCTTCTCAACCTGATCTCCCACGGTCCTCACCCTGTCCACCCTCTTCTCAACCTGATCTCCCACGGTCCTCACATTGTCCACCCCGTCCATCCTGTCCTCACCCTGATCTCGGTTCTGACTCAGTATCGTGTTCTGTCTCTCAGTCCGAGCATTCCACCTGAAGTACGACGAGGCGCGCATGGACCCCAACGTGCAGAAATGGGACGTGACCGTGCTGGAGCTGAGCCACCACAAACGCCACCTGGACCGACCCATCTTCCTGCGCTTCTGGGAGACGCTGGACAGGTAAGATAACAACAGCATGACTCCACTAAGGTTGTTTATGATGAGTGTGTGTTGTATAAAAGACTTAAATATACTGATATGGAGAGGTGTGTGTGTGTGTTTGCATGCATTTTTCTTTTTGCGTGCAGTGTGTCTCTCTTTGTACTTCTTTTTGTGTGCATCTTTTATCTGTCTCTCTTTGTGTATCGAACAGTTAATACACTTTTTACCTCCGTGTGTGTGTGTGTGTGTGTGTTGTTACAGGTACATGGTGAAACACAAGTCGCACCTGCGCTTCTGAATCTGCTTCGTCATCATCTGCAAACTCGACATGTGTGGATTCGCCTTGATGCAGCCAGCAGCACTTTCAAGCATTCAACAACTGTGTGTGTGTGTGTGTGTGTGTGTGTGTGAGAGAGAGAGAGAGAAAGAAGAAAGATCTCGTCGAGAAAGTGAGATCATTTAGAACTTATCTTCTGTTTCCATTATTTTTCATTTCTTGGAGATTTTTTTTTTTTTTTTTGTAGTATTCTGATGTAAAATGGATAAAGTGGAGAACGTCCCTTCCTGAGGTTAATAAAACAAACTGCCATTTGTAAAAGCGCTCGCTGTAGACTGAGTTTCTTTTCTTCGAGGGCGTCGGCTCTCTCTCAGTGACCCGGTTTCACAGCCATGGGTGCTGTGGCACATCCGCTAACGGACAGACGTAAAGGAAGGACCCTGACTGACGGCAACTGCACGACACGACGCTACAGTTCAAAAACTCGACAACGGCACAAAGAAAATCCAACCGAAACACGACCCCACACGTGTAGCTCAGACCTGCTGAATGCTGGACTGCGATTGGTCACTCTGTGTTTGACTGCAGCAGCTGCACATCAAACCTTTCATCCTTTACACACTTCCTGCTTTCTCTTACAGCCATTTGAATGGCATCTTCATAAAATGCCTCATGCGTCATAAACAGTTTTAATGACCGGGTGAGTATACAGAATAAACATCAGCTGTGGAGCAGTTTATCCAGTTCATAATCGTTAGTTCTTTCCTGGTCAGTTAAAAGGAAAAAGAACGTCCACTGCGAATGAAAAGATGAAGACGTTTGCGTTTATTCTCCCGGACTCCACTTCTAGACCCTGAAGCACTTTGTGTCCACAGAAATCAGTCCTGAGGACAATTAAAACGACGATGAGGATCAACCGGTGGTGGGAAGTACACATCTTGCACGTACTTAAGTAAAAAAGTACTGCATTTGTTAGGGGTGGAACGGTACGTGGAAAAAATCCGAACCGTACAATTCATCGCGGTTCGAGACACGTGTGTGTATTGTTAGTTTTATTTATGCAGTATTTGATATTTAAGGGCAGCTAATTCATTCATTCATTGTCTACCGCTTATCCGATCTATTCTCGGGTCACGGGGAGCCTGTGCCTATCTCGGGCGTCATTGGGCATCAAGGCAGGATACACCCTGGATGGAGTGCCAACCCATCACAGGGCACACACACACACTCTCATTCACTCGTACATTACGAACAATTTAGATCAACCTACAGTGCATGTCTTTGGACCGTGCGAGGAAACCGGAGTACCCGGAGGAAACCCCCGAGGCACGGGGAGAACATGCAAACTCCACACACACACACACATGGCGGAGGCGGGAATCGAACCCCCAACCCTGGAGGTGTGAGGCAAACGTGCTAGCCACCGTGCCCCCCCTGGGCAGCTAATTATGTTATTTAATTTATTTACATTGCATAACACAGTGGCAGATTGACTTGTGATACAAAATCCAGCAATATTTATTTATTTGTTTGGTTTTCTTTCAAATACTGAGGGTTTTTTTTAAAGAAAGGAAAGTGTTATGCTGGTTGATCTTCTGTTCCCTTTTATGCCGGTGGCCTTTGCCTAAATGTCCCTATAGAGAAATCTACAGCTTTTTTTAAATTTGACAGTAAGTGTGTTTGTTCTCAGCTACAATTTGTTTACATGATTGATGGTCAGTGTCACAATAATGTGTCCGTTCCTAAGATCAAGCTGCCTCATTCTTTCAGTATTTTTGATTGCAGGCCCTTGAGAATAACTTTTGAAATACTGTAGATTATAAGGCTCTATATTTTATGCTGATGTATGGCATTTCTAAAAAGGAGAAAAAAAAAAAAAACATCAACAATGTATACCCGATCTACATGAAAACCGTGAGCGTAGAGCCGTGATACAAACCGAACCGAGGATTCTGTGAACCGTTCTGCCCCTGGCAACTATTCAGTTGATGTGAGAAGAATCTTTCACTCTACTCACACATGCCTGTTAATACAAGGTCTGAGAAATGAACATGATAAATTCATTCATTCATTGTCTACCGCTTATCCGAACTATACTCGGGTCACGGGGAGCCTGTGCCTATCTCAGGCGTCATTGGGCATCAAGGCAGGATACACCCTGGACGGAGTGCCAACCCATCACAGGGCGCACACACACACTCTCATTCACTCACACAATCACACACTACGGACAATTTAGAGATGCCAATCAACCTACAATGCATGTCTTTGGACTGGGGGAGGAAACCGGAGTACCCGGAGGAAACCCCCAAGGCACGGGGAGAACATGCAAACTCCACACACACGGCGGAGGCGGGGATCGAACCCCCAACCCTGGAGGTGTGAGGCAAACGTGCTAACCACTAAGCCACCGTGCCCCCCATGATAAATTCAGCAAGGTCAATATATTTCAGTGTTTTCAATGCTTTGGTGTGTGATGGGCAGTTACAGTATTTGTGCACTAATCTTATTCTGCTTTACATAATAAATGAAAAAAAACCCTATGAAATAAGAAATGTTACTTGGTGACCGGTCAAATATCAAAAATAAAAGTTGAGTCATTGGGTTATTGTGTTGCTGTATAACATCAGCAACGTTAACATAGACCGCTGCTCCAGAGGTACTGATTATGTTAGCTTACTTAGCTAACTAACGCGTAACTAGCCATACACTACATAACTGTGATAATGACAGATGTATTAACATACAAAATAAAATCCTTCAATGCTGCGAGCTAACATTAGATTCATGCTAAAGAAAATGTTAGGATGTGCTGACCTCTACGTTTCTGCAAATGTGACTGTTGAATTCTTGTAAGATGAAATGGTGTGTTACGGAGGCAGAGCAGGAATCTGAATACGAAAGGGTCTTTCTTCTGTTCTACAACTTAAATCCTGCAGGTGCAGCGGTTTTACTCTCGTTGTGTTTCCACCCAGTAAGGACAGTTCCGATGAGTGAGGTCCAGAACGTTTATTCTGCAGAAATACACAATGAGCACAATGAGGTTTTTTTGGACACACACACACCTCTCTCCTTCACTCACAACTCTCGTTAACAGAGCGAGAGAGAACGCTTCTAACCCCGTCGGCGGCAATTGTAGCTCTGCTACTACTGCCAATAATGGATACAACAAACAAAGCAACCAGGAAAAATACAAGTAAATAAATAAAGAATCCACAGAATAGAGTAAGCCAACCAAATACATATCACTGTTACATGACATAAGATATTATATTATATATATATATATAAATGCACTATATGAAGAATACAATTTCTTTATGGCCTACTCATCTCAGTGAGTAATTACATAAGAATATAGGACACCTGAAATTGTACACAAATAAGCACACAATTACGAACGTGTAAAACATGCATATCAAAATTAATACATCAAATAAAAATGCAGATAAAAACGTATCAAAAAACAATATCCAATCTAACCTTATTCTTACAGACAGACCTCACTTTTCTTTTACAACAAACTCATATAAAGTTCATTTTAAACACGTTCAACCTTATCTTTCAACATAGAACACAGTAAACATACAACGTACCTGCAGAAATGCACAGAGCACAATGAGTTTTTTTGGACACACACCCCTCTCTCCTTCACTCTGCTCAGACAGAACGGAGAAAACTTGTAAGCTATGGTAGTCAGAGTAAACGCTCGAAATGCAATCTACATTCGTCCCATGACATCACAACCTCACATTCCATTTAGACATTATTATGCGAATACCAAGTTAATACAAATTTCTGCATACAAGGTTCCTCTTATAAAGAATTATGTACATCATACCTTATAACTCAAAACATACAATAAATTAAAAACAAAAGGATTAAGTTTTGGTTGAAGTTCACTCGACAACTTATAATTATTAAACCAGTTACATACTCCTCCCTGAACTTCACAAAACCTGTTCTCAAAGAAAACTCAACTCTCACATAACACACTTTTCATAGCAACGTATGCTTCCCACTCTACAGGGAATGCGGTCTAAACAGGTTGACCAGGCCTACTAAGACGCACTTGCAAATAAGGTGCACCAAACACCATTATACTGACTTCAACCTGACAGTAATTTGCTAAATCCAGGAGTTTATACACTATACGAAAATAACTAAATAATAAATAACTAAATTTTTTTCTGCACTAGGTGGCAGTAATGGGCAACAATTTCAGGGTTGTAAAACTTTACTGCAGATTAAATCCGTCATGTTTTGAAGTGTACACCCGTGACCAAAAGACTTTGATTGGCAATTACATAAAGTTTATGCAAAGAGTCAATATTTGCAGTGGTGATCCTTCTTTTTCAAGACCTCTGCAAGTCACCCTGGCATGCTGCCAGTCAACATCTGGGCCACATCCTCACTGATTGCAGTACATTCTTGCACAATCAATGTTTGGAGGTTGTCAGAATTTGTGGGGGTTTTGTTTGTCCACCCACATCTTGAGGATTAACCACACGTTCTCAATGGGATTAAGGTCTGGGGAGTTTCCTGGCCATGGACCCAAAATTTCAATGTTTTAGTTATCACTTTTGCCTCATGGCATGGTGCACCATCATGCTGGAAAAGGAATTTTGGTCATCATCAAACTCTACTTGGATGGTTGGGAGAAGTTGCTCTCGGAGGATATTTTTGTACTATTCTTTATTCATGGCTGTGTTCTGAGGCAAAATTAAGAAGCTGAGAAGCAACTCCACACATGAATGGTCTCAGGATACTTTACTGTTAGCAAAGTAATGTGATAAGACTGGTTCCAGCTGACAGGAAGTTTACAATACTTTTTTACAACTTCGATACTTCACGTGTTATTATGTATGTATGCAATAAATCTTAGTCGTAACCCGATATTTGTTTGTTTTGTATTATTTGGCACGCCAGCGTTTGGAGTGATGAAACGATTGGTGGTTTCTGGTAAAGGAAGGCTGAAGGCTAAATCATTAACGCAGCTTGTTTTTGCAGTCATATATCCGTTAATCTGAAGGTTTTCTGCTGCGATCTGAGGAAGAAGAAGAGCAACAGAGAAGATGAAGATCATCATCCTGGTCTTTTTAGTTTGCTCATGTCTGGCTGTGAAGGGTAAGAGCTGTTCACTTTCAGTAATTCTATCTAAATACTGGGAAGGATTTTCTGGAAAAACTAACAGTAATGTAATGCTCAAGTCTTGCTGGACATTATACACTCACTGGGCACTTTAACAGAAACACAATCTATTGTGTTCAGGTAATTATCTAAAATCAGCCAGTTGTGTGTCAGCAGTGCAATGCAGACACGTCCAGCTGCTTCAGCTAATGTACACATCAACCATCATCATGGACAGAGTCGTCAAAAAGAACACTAACTATCCAAAAGAATAATATTCCCCCTCTCACTGTCACCTTTCTTTCTTTTTTTTTCCAGCAGGAATCCTGACTAAACATGCTGTGTGCCAATTACTTATGGAATAGAATCAAAGGAAATGTCATGGAAATTTAATAGAGTTAGGGAATTAAGTAAATTGCACCATGTCTGCACACAAACAAACAAACACATAAATAAATGTTCTCCTGTTTGTTGTTCTAGGAATAAATTCATGTCTTCCCCCAAGTGTGCCTAACGCCCGGCCGACGAGTGATTTAAAGGACTCCTATAGTTCTGGAGACACTGTTAGATTTGTATGCGACCGCGGCTACGGGTTTGAAGGAACACGTTACGCCGTTTGTGACGATGGAACATGGAGCCTGCCGGTGTGTAAAGGTAAGCGTCCTCACTGGAAACATTATTACTGCTAAGCAATATACAACTATTTATGTCACTATTACGACAATCAGCCATAAGGTTAAAACCGCGAATAATGGTTCTCTCATTACACTGGCACATGTCAGGTAGTGGGACATACTAGGCAGCCAGTGAACAGTCAGCTCCCGAGGTTGATGTGTTGGAAACATGGAAAAATGAGCAAGTGTAAGGATCCGAGTTAGTCAACAAGGACCAAATTGTGCTGGTTAGATGATGGTGTCAGAAACAGCAGGTCTTGTGCAGTGTTCCTAGTGTGCAGGGGTTAGTACCTACCAAAAGTCCTCCATGGAAGAAGACCCAGTGATCCAGTGACCCAGTGGCAGGCTCATGGGGGCCCGTCGGCCCGTCTGTTCCAATCCCACAGAAAAGCTACTGTAGCACTAACTACTGAGAGAGTTCCTGCTGGCTCTGCTAGAAAGGAGTCAGATCATACAGAGCCTCACTGTTTGCAGCGTATAGAGCTGCATAGGTGCAGAGCACTGACGGACCATGCTGACTCCACATACCACCTACCTAAACACTGCTGTACGCCATTTCATAGCGAAGGTGTTCATTCCCTAATGGCAGTGGCCTTTTTCAGCAGGATAATGCTCCCAGCCACACGGGAAAAATTTCAGCAATGTTCAGCAATGGTCTAAGGAACATGACTGAGTTCAAGGTATTGACTACTTGGCCTCCAAATTGACCAGACCTCAATCCAAAGGAGTACCTGTGACATGTGCTGGACAGTATTAACACATGTAGCATAGTATATGTAGTGAATATAAAATAAATAAAATAACATACTATATAAAATTCACCATTTTATTTGAATTTAAGTAAGACTGAGTAAAGACTCTTTTGTTCCTTGTTTCTAGCTCTAAATGTAACATGCACCACTCCACTTGTGGCAAACGCCAGACCTGAAAAGGAGTTAAAATCATCCTATGCAGGTGGAGACACTGTTAGATTTGTATGCGACCGCGGCTACTGGTTTGAAGGAACACGTTACGCCGTTTGTGACAATGGAATTTGGAGGCTGCCGGTGTGTAAAGGTAAGCGTCCTCAATGGAAACCATTATTATTGTTAAGCAATATACAACTATTCCTGTCACTATTACAACAATCAACCGTAACATTAAAACCACTCTCAGGTGATGTGAATGACATTGATTATCTCGTTACACTGACACCTGTCAGGGGGTGGGATATATTAGGCAGCCAGTGAACAGTTAGCTCCTGAAGATGAAGTGCTGGAAACATGGAAAAATGAGCAACAGTAAGGATCCGAGTGAACCAACAAGGGTCAAATTTTGCTGGTTAGATGACTGGGTCAGAGCATCTCCAAAACAGCAGGTGTGGTGTTCCTAGTATGCAGGGCTTAGTACCTACCAAAAGTCATCCAAGGAAGGAGAACCAGTGACCTAGTGGCTCATGGGTGCCTGTCAGCCCATTTGTTCCAATCCCACAGAAAAGCTACTGTAACTCATGGGAGGTGGTAGCTTAGTGGTTAAGGCATTGGAATACTGATCGGAAGGATGCTGGGCCCCCGAGCAAGGCCATTAACCCTTAACTGCTCAGTTGTATAAAATTGCTCAGTTGTCTGCAAAATGCCGTAAATGTAAATGAGAAAGTTCCTGCTGGCTCTGCTAGAAAGGAACCGGAACCTCATAGCTTGCTCCATATGGAGCTTAGAGAGACCATAATGACTCCACATACCACCTACCTAAACACTGCTGTACACCCTGATTGCAGTGGCCTCTTTCATACATGTAGCAAAGTATATGTAGTGACTATACAATAAATAACATAATGCACTATATGTTATTCACCGGTTTTATTTTTATTATTTATTAGAGTTTGAGAGAGACTGAGTAAAGATTCTTTTGTTCCTTGTTTCTGGCTCTAGATGCAACATGTAGCACTCCACATGTGGCAAACGCCAAACCTGAAAAGGAGTTAGAATCATCCTATGCAGGTGGAGACACTGTTACATTTGTATGTGACAGCAACTATGAGCTTGAAGGAACATCTTACGCACTTTGTGATGATGGAACATGGAGGCTGCCAGTGTGTAAAGGTAAGTGTCCTCACTGGAACTAATATTCCTGAGCAGCAATATGTCACTATTCCTGGTTACCAAGCAGACAAGACATAGTCTTAGTTGGGGTTTTGCTGGTTTTAATCCTGTCCCCCACTGAAAGCTTCTATATTGCCCATGTGAGCATCAGAACTGACAGTGGAACTATAGAATAAGGTGGCCTGGTCTGATGAATCGTGTTTTCCGTTATATGATGTGGACGCCCGGGTGTGGGTGTGTCACTTACCTGGGGAAGAGGTTTGAAGGCACCATTTACATTTGCATATGCTTTTATCCAGACTAACATTTAACTCATTTATACATCAGAGCAATTGAGGGTTAAGTAGTGGCAGCTTGGTGGTCATGGGATTCAAACTTACAACCTTGTAATGTGTCTGTGCTAGGCTAAAACCAAACCCTAGCTGGCCAGCTCTCCCCTCCATTCTTCTAGCAAATGTTTTCCCCTGGACAATAAACTGGACTACATTTGACTCTAGCGGACCACAAGGCGAGAGTTTAGAGACTGCTGTGTCTTTTTCATGGAGAGGTAGCTCAGTGACATAGTTCCAGATGCCATTCAGCTAAACAGGCTGACCTCAGTTGGTGCTGACAGAAATGCAGCTCTTTCCGGTAAGTGGTGGTGGTGTGAGTGTTTACATCAACACGAAATGGTGCATGAACTCTGTGCTTGTTTCTAGCTACTATTATTACCCCAGCGCTACTGCTAAGGAGGCACCACTATGTGAACTCTATGGGGCTATTGGCGATCTGCAGAATGCTCACCCAGACGGACTGTTTATTATTGCCGGAGATTTCAACCATGCAAATCTCAAATCAGGGCTCCCTAAATTCCATCAGCATGCGGACTTTGCAAGGAGAGGGGCTGGATCTTGTTTACACAAACAACCCTGGCACGTACCGTGCGGAGCCCTGCCCCCACCTCAGACCACATCTCTGATATGCTAATTCCAGCGTACAGACCACTTGGCAGACACTCTAAACTGGTTTTGAAGCAGGCAACAACCTGGCCAGCAGGAGCCACCTCCACATTTCAGGACTGTTTTGAGTACACTGACTGACATGTTCGGGAAGGCTGCAAGCAACAGCGATTCCATCAACTTGTGTTGAATCAGTGACCAGCTACATCGGCAAGTACATTGATGACGTGACCGTCTCCAAGACCATCACCACACGCTCCAACCAGAAGCCGTGGATGACCGCAAAGGTACGTGTGCTGCTGAAGTCTAGAGACTCCGCCTTCAGAGCAGGGCACTAGACGGCCTTAAAAACAGCAAGGGCCAAACTGTCCCAAGCCATTGGAGAGGCAAAGCATGCACATGCCCAGAGAATCCACAGCCACTTCCGGGACGGTGGAGACACCCAGCGCATGTGGCAGGGCATCCAGGCGATCACAAACTACAAGTCAACTTCACCTGCTTGTGACAGTGATGCCTCCCTCCCACATACACTGAATGACTTCTATGCTCAGTTTTAGGTGCAGAACAATGTAGCGGCAAGGAAGACCATCCCCCCTCCCAACGATCAGGTGCTCTGTCTAACCATGGCTGTTGTGAGGAGAACTCTGTGCAGAGTTAACCCACGGAGGTCTGCTGGACCACACAACATTCCTGGCAGAGTGCTCAGGGAATGTGCAGAGCAGCTAGCGTCTGTCTTCACTGACATCTTCAGCACACCACACTGAGCACTGGGTCCCCTCAGGGCTGTGTGCTCAGTCCACTGCCGTTCACTCTGCTGACTCACGACTGTGTAATGCACAGCTCAAACCACATCATCAAGTTCATCGATGACACGACCGTGGTGGGTCTCATCAGCAAGAACAACAAATCATGACACAGAGAGGAGGTGCAACAGCTAATAGCCTATCTCTGAACATGGGGAAAACTAAACAGATTGTTGCTGACTTTACGAGAACACAGAGTGGCCATTCTCCACTGAACATCGACAGATCCTCCATGGAGACTGTCAAGAGCACCAAATTCCATCAGTAAGAAAGCCCAGCAGCATCTCTACTTCCTACTAAGGCTGAGGAAAGCTCATCTCCCTCCCTCCATCCTGACCATGTTCCACAGTGGGACCATTGAGAGCATCCACTTACACAGCCAGACCGTGTAAAAGTTTCTTCCCTCAAGCCATCAGGTTCCTCGACACTCAGAATTGAATTGTACCAAACTCACACACACACACACACACACTCACTCACCTGTGTGAACTTAACTGTTCCAAACTCAAACTCAAACACTCAATTCAATTCAACATTCATCCTTGTCTATAACTCCACCCATATTATAATTGTTTATATGCTGTTATTTTACATATTTACTCAATTGCTGCTGTTGCTGTTTTTACACAGATTTCAAACTGCCACCAACTGCTGCTATTATGGAAGTGTATAAGTTTACAAGAACCCTCTTTTTTTCTTTTGAACAATTATCTTATTTTTGCACATTGTACTGTATACCATATTGTACAGAATGTATACTGGTTGGCGCCATTTTGTGTCTGTTTTGTTTCGTATTGTCTGCTTGCACTGTCTTTTTGTCTTGCACTTTTTGAACTAGGTTGCACACAATTCTCTTTATGTGGCTAAGACAACTTACTTTTTGTCCTTAGCTGTGTGTTGTTTTATGTAGCACCAGGGTCCTGGAGAAACGTTGTTTCATTTCACTGTGTACTGCATCAGCTACATATGGTTAAAATCACATTAAAATCTTCTTGACTTGAAACAGGCAATCTGGCAGAGGCGGTGTGACGCTCTGGCCAATGATTGCCAGGACCTGTTTCCCAGCAGAACCTACTTATATTTTGTTGCAGACCAAATAAACTCCTTCATGGCAAATGGTATTCCATAGTCCAGCAGGATAATGCCACCCTGCAAAAACTGTTCTGGAATGAGGAGCATGACAAATAGTTTAAGGTGTTGACTCAGTCCCAGATTTTCTATCTAATGCAGCATCTGTGAAATGTACTGGACAAGCAAGTCCAATCCATTGAGGCCCCACCTCATAAACATCTTCGTGCCAGATAACACAGCAACCTCCAGGTCTTATACAGTCCATACCTTGATGTGTCAGCGCTGTTTTGTGGGCACAAAGGTGGCTTTCATGTTATGGCTGATCGCTGTACAGGTGCATCTCAATAGATTAGAATGTCGTGGAAAAGTTCATTTATTTCAGTAATTCAACTCAAATTGTGAAACTCGTGTATTAAATAAATTCAGTGCACACAGACTGAAGTAGTTTAAGTCTTTGGTTCTTTTAATTGTGATGATTTTGGCTCATATTTAACAGAAGCCCACCAATTCACTCTCTCAACAAATTAGAATATATCATAAGACCAATAAAAAAAAAAAAACATTTTTAGTGAATTGTTGGTCTTCTGGAAAGTATGTTCATTTACTGTACATGTACTCAATACTTGGTAGGGGCTCCTTTTGCTTTAATTACTGACTCAATTGGGCGTGGCATGGAGGTGATCAGTTTGTGGCACTGCTGAGGTGGTATGGAAGCCCAGGTTTCTTTGACAGTGGCCTTCAGCTCATCTGCATTTTTTGGTCTCTTGTTTCTCATGTTCCTCTTGACAATACCCCATAGATTCTCTATGGGCTTCAGGTCTGGTGAGTTTGGCCAGTCAAGCACACCAACACCATGGTCATTTAACCAACTTTTGGTGCTTTTGGCAGTGTGGGCAGTGCCAAATCCTGCTGGAAAATGAAATCAGCATCTTCAAAAAGCTGGTCAGCAGAAGGAAGCATGAAGTGCTCCAAAATTTCTTGGTAAACAGGTGCAGTGACTTTGGTTTTCAAAAAACACAATGGACCAACACCAGCAGATGACATTGCACCCCAAATCATCACAGACTGTGGAAACTTAACACTGGACTTCAAGCAACTTGGGCTATGAGCTTCTCCACCCTTCCTCCAGACTCTAGGACCTTGGTTTCCAAATGAAATACAAAACTTGCTCTCATCTGAAAAGAGGACTTTGGACCACTGGGCAACAGTCCAGTTCTTCTTCTCCTTAGCCCAGGTAAGTGGCTTAACAAGAGGAATATGACAACTGTAGCCAAATTCCTTGACACATCTGTGTGTGGTGGCTCTTGATGCCTTGAACCCAGTCCATTCCTTGTGATGTTCACTCAAATTCTTGAATGGATTTTGCTTGACAATCCTCATAAGGCTGCGGTTCTCTCGGTTGGTTGTGCATCTTTTTCTTCCACACTTTTTCCTTCCACTCAACTTTCTGTTAACATGCTTGGATACAGCACTCTGTGAACAGCCAGCTTCTTTGGCAATGAATGTTTGTGGCTTACCCTCCTTGTGAAGGGTGTCAATGATTGTCTTCTGGACAACTGTCAGATCAGCAGTCTTCCCCATGATTGTGTAGCCTAGTGAACCAAAATGAGAGACCATTTTGAAGGCTCAGGAAACCTTTGAAGGTGTTTTGAGTTGATTAGCTGATTGGCATGTTAGCATATTCTAATTTGTTGAGAATTGGTGGGTTTTTGAACTTTTCCACGACATTCTAGTTTATTGAGATGCACCTACATATACACAGTATTGCAATATGTCCTGCAGAATGACCATGAGCTCATTGTAGAGGTGTATAAATTAGCTAAAGCGATGTTCAGTGCACTAATATTGTCCTGGCCCCATCCCTTTGTGCTGTGGTGATGCAGTTTACAGCATGTTATGGTCTCAGAACTGCTAGATGTCCAGGTGATGCTCCAAAAACAATGTGAGCTTTACAGATATTTGGAGCAGTTTTGAGGGCAAGGCTGGCCTGTTAGGATGGGACAGTGTCCATACCACTCAGGAAGGTGCTACTCTCATTTTTTGCAGCATAGCACATAGTCTTAGAACAGGTCTAGTTAATCAGTGACAAGCCAGGGCCAGGGAGCAGACAAGCAGGCTAATCTGACGCATATGTATGTACATAACATTTACACTGTGTACAGCACACGCGCTTTGAAAGGTGGAGTACATTTTTATAGGACTAGATGTAAAACGAGAAGGAGAAATAAACAGGTATATGAATATTAAAAAATCTATAATAAGTAAATAATAAGTGTAATAATATGGATTGATTGTTGTTCTAGATAACACTTGGTGTATTACCCCACACGTGCCAAACGCCCAGCCTACACATAAGTTGGAATCATCCTACGCTCTTCATGCCACCGTTGCTTTTCAGTGCAACAGAGGCTATGAGTTTGATGGAACAAAAGAAGAAGCAGAGTGTGTAGGTGGAGGCTGGAAGTTGCCACAGTGCAAAAGTAAGTGTCTGATGTGATTCATATTTCTGAGCAACTTTGTGCTGTTATAAAAGAGAGGTTTTTATTCAACAGGAAGGAGAGACTTTTGTGTTGTCCCTGCCCGTGTTAACTACACAATAATCACACAACCTTACCAGGATGCTTTCAAGCAGGGGGACCGGCTTCATTATGTTTGTGCAAAAGGATACAAGGCAAGCAGAAACACTTACAGCATTTGCATGTATGGCAGGTGGTACCCTGAGATTCAATGTGGTAAGATTTTCACACACTGCTACTGCACTTTTTGTAAGTTGGGTTCTAAAACGTTTTACACACGTTTACAGCTGTTCAATTGTTTTGATTCAATAAGAAAAATCACACTCGTACAATTTCACTTAAACCAAAAGATGTCCCATGTCATAGCTGTGAGCCACACTGTAACACTACTCCACAAACACTGTTAACTTGTACCCCTGAAATATCAACGTTAAACCCTCATGGGTTCACAAGTCTGTGAGATACATTGTTGAAAATGTTAGGGAAAAGAAATATGATCAGATGTCTTGTTTCCTCCCATTCCCTTGTACCTCTTAGCATTGTACCTCTTTCACGCTCCTGCACACCCAATCTGGAACACCTGACCAACAAATGTCAGCCTTTCTATCTCCCTAGGCAGTTCAGCTCGGTCATAGTCAGTGAAATTTATATTCCACCTCAAGCGGACACAGACACTGCAATATGGGACCTACACGAGGCTCTCACACAACACCAGACCCAGCACCGAGACGCTGCGCTTATTGTGGCGGGGGACTTCAACAGTGCCAACCTCAAGTGCGCAGTGCCGAACTTTTTCCAGCACATAACATGTCCGACCAGGGGTGAAAGGACATTAGACCACTGCTACACATCGTTCAATGACAGCTACAAGGCACTATCACGTCCATAGTTTGGAAAAATGTACCATGCCACCATATTTCTCATGCCTGTTTATAAACAACGGCTGAAACAGTAAGCTACGGTTCAGAGGGAGGTGACACGCTGAATGGAACCTAGTTTAGATAACGCAGACTGGGACATGTTCAGACGCAGCTCCGTTGACATCAACATGTTTACTGAAGCAGTGGTGGGATTCGTCGGGAAACTGGCAGATGATACAGTTAAAAAGACATCATTGGAACGCTTTCAAACCCGCGATGCTCTGAGATCCCGTCCTGCTGCCTACAACGCGGGGCTTTCCACCGGGAACATGGACAATCACAAAGGCTGCATCTTACAGCATACGCAGAGCGGTGAAGGAAGCCAAGCTGTGCTACGGGAGGAAACTAGAGTCTCAGTTTCAACATGGTGGCTCTAGGAGCCTGTGGCATGAACGGAGAATGATCATGGACTCCAACCTCCAGAACTTTCAAACAGTCCTCCATTGTTCCTGTCCCAAAGAAACCCCAACCCACCTGCCTCAATGACTACCGCCCTGTAGTCCTGACCTCAGTAGTGATGAAGTGCTTTGAAAGACTGGTCTGAGGCTTCATCACTGCTTCAAGACCAGACAAAATGGGTCCACTTTAGTTCACTTACCGCCATAACCGCTCTACTGAGGAAGCCATTACAAATCTACTCCAAACAGCTATCAGCCATCTGGACTGCAGGAATGGGAATTATGTGAAAATGCTGTTTGTGGACTACAGTTCAGCGTTTAACACCATAATTCCCTCCACACTCACCTCTAAGTTGGAGGTCCTGGGTCTCAGCCCATGCCTGTGCCAATGGATCTCCAACTTTCTCTCAGACAGACCACAAGTTGTACGGGTGGGCATGTCTCATCCTCCCTCACCCTCAACACTGCAGCGGTCACATCAACACTCTGGTGAAGAAGGCCCGGCAGCTTCTGAACCACCTGAGATGCTTAAGGGACTTTAAAATACCCTCTCAGGTGCTAAAGACTTTCTATACCTGCACCACTGAGAGTGTCCTGACGGGGTAGCGTCACTTCCTGGTTTGGGAACAGCACCATGGAGGACAGGTGAGCCCTCCAGAAGGTGGTGTGGTCAGCTGAATGTACCATCTGCACTGAGCTCCCTGACCTGCAGGCCATCTACAGCAAGCAGTGCCAGACCAGGCCCAGGAAGATAGTGAAGGACCTCAGCCATCCAAACAATGGACTCTTTTCTCTGTTGTGTTCAGGGAAATGCTTCCGCTCCTTGAAGGCAAACACAGAGAGAATGATGAGTAGCTTCTTCTCCTGGGCCATTCGGACCAGAAGAACACCTAGTTCATGGACTACTCTCCCTGCCTCATAATTTGCACAATCGTACTATTGGCACAGCACATGTTTACATGTACAGCACACAGTCACATTACACACAAGTCACTTTACCTCAGGACTGGCACACCATTGGACATGACACTTTAACTGTGTCAATATTTCAACTATGTCACACTATTATATCTATATTCTGCCCACATCCATCCACCCATCTCATTGTACATTTTACA
This sequence comes from Hemibagrus guttatus, assembly GCA_033459395.1. Classification (NCBI taxonomy): domain Eukaryota; kingdom Metazoa; phylum Chordata; class Actinopteri; order Siluriformes; family Bagridae; genus Hemibagrus; species Hemibagrus guttatus. The sequence continues at coordinate 1,479,803 of JAUCMX010000005.1, read as the reverse complement.
TTCTAATTCTATTCTATTGCTGTTTATTTTCATTCTATTTTTATATATTGTATAATGATGGTCTATTTTATATTATATTTTGTATTATATTATTTTTTTGCTTGATATTCTTTTTATTTTAGATTTTCTTTTCTATTTTCTTATATTTTACATTCTAGTTTTACATTTTTATTTCCATCATGGGACAAAAAAAAGTCACTACATTCGGTGTGTGACAAAAAAGATTTTTAAATTTGATTTGAAACGTGGTGTTTATTCCCTGATGATGATTTAATGCGGTTTACAGATCAGCTGCAGTCAGTTTCTGTGTCTGAGCGGAATGAAACGCTCGGATTTAACATGATAATAGTTCAGCATTTATTATTGATGTTCAGTCTAAAGTCCTCGACCATCAGACTGAAATAAGAACTGTTTTTTCCACAGAAAGAATAACGTGTGGTAAACCGGTTGTGCGAAACAGTGAAACTGACAGAACATTAAGAAACTCGTATAACATCGGAGACAAGGTTCAGTTTAAGTGCCGCAGCAGCTACGAGTTTGTAGACACGGATTTTGCGGAGTGTGTAGAAACTGGAACCTGGAATCTGCCAGAGTGTAGACGTAAGTGTCCTCATTTCAGAAACACTAAACAACATGGTGATTATCTATTAAAGACAAAATCATTTCACTGGAAAACCTTCACCAGTGATTTTCCCATCAGTCTGGACTGGCTGTGTTTTATTTGTAGTAGACGGAAAACATGTAGATTTATCAACCAGAAAAAGAACACAAAAAAACAACAGATGTTTTTAACTTTCTATTTGGTAAAATGATCAGAAGTTAATCACTCCATGTGTGCACACACGTAAATAAACACATTGTAAATTAAACGTATAAATGCTCTGTTTTTAGCTCGAAGTGCAGCGGTGTGTAAAGATCCACGTGTCTCACACGGCCGTCCCGCAGAAGATTTAGCAGAGAGCTATCCTACAAGAAGCTCTGTAAGGTTTGAGTGTGACCGCGGCTATGTGTTTGAAGGAAGTGCCTTTGCAGTTTGTATAAATGGACAATGGATCCTGCCTGTGTGTAAACGTAAGTGTTCTCATTGCAAACCTGACGTCTTTATAAACACTGAAATATTCAAGGTGAAAATTTTATTTCACAGGAAAACCTTACACGTGTGATTAAATAGAGACAGATGATTTTGAAAAAGTTTCAGAAGCTCTGCTTTTCTTCACCCTCATCTGTGAATCGTGTTAAATCCTACTTGTGCGTGACGTGTTCAGTGTGTTCAGGACACAGCTCATTGGAGAGTGAAAAAACAAAATAAACCAAATAAACTATTGGCTTGAAAAAGCAAGTGGATAGAGAGGGTGTGAATACTTTCGGAGGCGAATGGGTGCATGTGACGTCACCAGACTACACATAACACAGTTCTCCACATTGTGCTGTGTGTTTGATATGTCATGTAAATGTTGCACTTAATATTGAAGGGATATATAGATAGATTGAAAGTTTGATGAGTTATAAAACTTAATGATTTTGAATGGAATTCTATGGGAATTTAAGCAAATTTGAGCTTCCATACCGGAAAAAACGGAATTCTGATTGCTTAGAAAAGTAATAGCAGTCACTCTCTAAACTCTACTGGATGATTTTGATAAGAGCCTGATGAACTCTTTCAGGTGCAGCGACTGGGGGTTCTTCTGTCACTGAGGACAGAGAGACATATTTACCTGGTAACAATGACCACAGATTCACTCACAGCTTTCTGTGCTTCTGCGTCACTCTTATTCCTTTAACCTCACAAAGTGTCTCTGATTTCAGTCCGTGATTGCGGAGATCAACCCCTTATTGAAAATGGAGATGTCTCACAGTTACCAAGTGGAAAGGAATTACGAGTTCAGTGTAAGGTATTATATAAACGAGTGGGACCTGAGATAGTGAGATGTGGTTCTGGAGGGTGGACGGAGCTCCCAGTGTGTAAACGTGAGTATTAATTACACACATTAAATAAATGGAGACAGAATTCTGCAGCATTTCTAAACGGTTCGTTACTGTTATGAATTTTCCAGCACCGTGTAAACTGGACAAGAGCCGCATTCATTCTAGTCATACTGAAGAATATCTGCCGGAGGGTGAAAGAAAGAGTTTTTATTGTGCTTCAGGACGTGCATTGACAGATGTCCAGTGCATTAATGGACAAGCAACCTATAGTGATTGTAAGTATATCCTGTGTTTTATCCAGACAGAAAATATCTCAGTTTCTCTCCTTTATTTCTGCACAGTTATTATCTAATGTATTAAAGCCCTCAGTTACGTGTTGTTAAGGGAAAATAATCATTAATGATGACTAACCCAGAGTTGATAATATCACCTCCTTACCAGCTAGTACACTTTTAACTATTAAATCCATACTTTTTCTCCCTCTTAGACTTAATAAGACAGGAAAGGTTTACATCGTCACTGGAGACTCCTTCCATAGCTCTCCTTTCAGAAAACTTCATTTTTAAACAAGAACCTTTTAGAATCTGTAGCTGATCTCATACAAAATATTTCAACACCTTCTGACCAATCAGCATCCAGAATTTATTTTAAGACCTGTGGTTATTATGATGCTCAACAAGGTTTATTAAGGATGAATATTTGGTGGATTTTAGTGAGATGATCTCTGATGGCTGTTTATTTCGTTTGTAGGTTATAGCTACGGCCGGGTAAGTTCCTAAACACCTATATTCATTATGGCTAAAAACCCAATGCAGTTAATACAGGATAATAAGTGTATCAGTAGAGTAGGACCGTCTGTGCTGCAGTGTTAATGCTTTTAAATATTGTGTTGCGCTTGTTCTGACAGTGATCTGTATCCACGGCTCAATCGGACCAACCGACACCTGCAGAGCTGAAAGGAAGGAAAAGTCTTTCAGCTTGACTGTGTTGGAGGATTAACTCGTTTAATTCCTGACGTATTCATCAGCTGTTAATGTTTGGTAACTAAGGTGGAATGTAAATCTGGAGCACTAATAAACGAATAAAAACAAAGCTCAAAAATAAAGTGACTCCTGTGTGGTGATGGTGGATTGTTACATATAACAAAAAGAAAAGAAAAGCAGATCCGCGGATCTTCAGAAAGCAACAAATCTTATGATTAGGGATATTTCTGCTTCGTCATTTCCTTTGTCAAAACCATCCAAAAATCTAGACAGTCTAACGTGACGTTCCACTTTAAGAGATGGGTCGAAGACGGCTGAACGCTGTAGGAACTGCTCTGTGTGTTCAATTGATTTTTAGTGAATGATTAAAAGCCTTGATTTTTCGGAGCGAGGACAGGAGTTTCCAAAACATATATTGTCTGTGTTTTAAGACTAATTTCGGCAGATTAAACCTCATATTTTCTTTTTGCTACCCTGAAAGGGCTCTTGTTGGGATTAAGTCCAATTTCATGGCAAAGAGGAACTTTACAATTACTTGCAATTCATCTGATCACTCTTCAGAACATTCTGGAGTATATGCAAATTGCCATCATAAAAACTGAGGCAGCAGACTTTGTGAAAATTAATATTTGTGTCATTCTCAAAACTTTTGGCCACGGCTGTAAATTGGCCCGTTACCTAAAACTGTCCACTGTTGATTTTCCCATCAGTCAGTCATTTGTGTGTTCAACTGATCTCTAGAAAATGATAAAAAGATTGAACTTTGACGGTACAAAAAAAAAAAAAAAAAAGATGCCATCAGAATGAGAAAACAATGTGATAAGACTGGTTCCAGCTGACAGGAAGTTTACAATAAGTCATAGGAGATTTGGAGGGAGAAAACAAAACATTACCTGGTGTGGTGCAGGTGTTCCTATAAAAGTGTCCAGGGCACACTTCGATACTTCACGTGTTATTATGTATGTATGCAATAAATCTTAGTCGTAACCCGATATTTGTTTGTTTTGTATTATTTGGCACGCCAGCGTTTGGAGTGATGAAACGTCCAATTTTTTTTGGTTTTGGGCAGCTTTTAACACTGGTAAAGGAAGGCTGAAGGCTAAATCATTAACGCAGCTTGTTTTTGCAGTCATATATCCGTTAATCTGAAGGTTTTCTGCCTGCGATCTGAGGAAGAAGAAGAGCAACAGAGAAGATGAAGATCATCATCCTGGTCTTTTTAGTTTGCTCATGTCTGGCTGTGAAGGGTAAGAGCTGTTCACTTTCAGTAATTCTATCCAAATACTGGGAAGGATTTTCTAGAAAAACTAACAGTAATGTAATGCTCAAGTCTTGCTGGACGTTATACACTCACTGGGCACTTTAACAGAAACACAATCTATTGTGTTCATGTGGAAGTTGCTTTCGGCTGCTCCCTGTTCGGGGTCGCCACAGCAGACCATCTGATCCGCACAACAACTTGGCAAACGTTTTACACCGGATGCCCTTCCTGACGCAACCCTCCCATTTTTCCGGGCTTGGGACCGGCACTGCATCCAGTGGCTAGGGTTGAGGCATTGGCTGGGAATCGAACACGGGCCCTCCGCATGATAGCCGAGAGACCTACCACTGAGCCACCAATGCCCCCAATCTATTGTGTTCAGGTAATTATCTAAAATCAGCCAGTTGTGTGTCAGCAGTGCAATGCAGACACGTCCAGCTGCTTCAGCTAATGTACACATCAACCATCATCATGGACAGAGTCGTCAAAAAGAACACTAACTATCCAAAAGAATAATATTCCCCCTCTCACTGTCACCTTTCTTTCTTTTTTTTTCCCAGCAGGAATCCTGACTAAACATGCTGTGTGCCAATTACTTATGAAATAGAATCAAAGGAAATGTCATGGAAATTTAATAGAGTTAGGGAATTAAATAAATTGCACCATGTCTGCACACAAACAAACAAACACATAAATAAATGTTCTCCTGTTTGTTGTGCTAGGAATAAATTCATGTCTTCCCCCAAGTGTGCCTAACGCCCGGCCGACGAGTGATTTAAAGGACTCCTATAGTTCTGGAGACACTGTTAGATTTGTATGCGACCGCGGCTACGGGTTTGAAGGAACACGTTACGCCGTTTGTGACGAAGGAACATGGAGCCTGCCGGTGTGTAAAGGTAAGCGTCCTCACTGGAAACATTATTACTGCTAAGCAATATACAACTATTTATGTCACTATTACGACAATCAGCCATAAGGTTAAAACCGCGAATAATGGTTCTCTCATTACACTGGCACATGTCAGGTAGTGGGACATACTAGGCAGCCAGTGAACAGTCAGCTCCCGAGGTTGATGTGTTGGAAACATGGAAAAATGAGCAAGTGTAAGGATCCGAGTTAGTCAACAAGGACCAAATTGTGCTGGTTAGATGACGGTGTCAGAAACAGCAGGTCTTGTGCAGTGTTCCTAGTGTGCAGGGGTTAATACCTACCAAAAGTCCTCCATGGAAGAAGACCCAGTGATCCAGTGACCCAGTGGCAGGCTCATGGGGGCCCGTCGGCCCGTCTGTTCCAATCCCACAGAAAAGCTACTGTAGCACTAACTACTGAGAGAGTTCCTGCTGGCTCTGCTAGAAAGGAGTCAGATCATACAGAGCCTCACTGTTTGCAGCGTATAGAGCTGCATAGGTGCAGAGCACTGACGGACCATGCTGACTCCACATACCACCTACCTAAACACTGCTGTACGCCATTTCATAGCGAAGGTGTTCATTCCCTAATGGCAGTGGCCTTTTTCAGCAGGATAATGCTCCCAGTCACACGGGAAAATTTGTTCAGCAATGGTCTAAGGAACATGACTGAGTTCAAGGTATTGACTACTTGGCCTCCAAATTCTCCAGAACTGTGGGATCTGTGGGTACTGCTGGATACATGTCGCATAGTATATGTTGTGAATATACAGTAAATAAAATAATATACTATATAAAATTCACCATTTTATTTGAGTTTGTGAAATACTGAGTAAAGATTCCTTGTTTCTGGCTCTAGATGTAACATGTAGCACTCCACATGTGGCAAATGGCAAACCTGAAAAGGAGTTAGAATCATCCTATGCAGGTGGAGACACTGTTAGATTTGTATGTGACACCGATTATCAGCTTGAAGGAACATCTTACGCACTTTGTGATGATGGAACATGGAGGCTGCCAGTGTGTCAAGGTAAGTGTCCTCACTGGGACTAATATTCCTGAGCAGCACTTTGTCACTACTCCTGGTTACCAAGCAGACAAGACATAGTCTTAGTTGGGGTTTTGCTGGTTTTAATCCATTTAGTAATTATTGGATAAAATTGAAGTAAGCAGAAATATACACAGATCTGACCTTAAAACCATCGAGAGGTGAAGTGAAGTTTGCTCCTTATGGAGCTGAGTAGCTGCAGACTGGTCATTTTGCCCATGCTGTCTCCTGTCCCCCACTGAAAGCTTCTATATTGCCCATGTGAGCATCAGAACTGACTATGGAACTATAGAAGAAGGTGGCCTGCTCTGATTAATCATGTTTTCTGTTATATGACGTGGACGCCCGAATGTCTTAAAGCAGGGCTGGTTAATCGGTGACAATCCAGAGCCAGGTCCATGGAGCAGACAAGAAGGCTAATCCGACCGTCTGCTAACTACAATAAGTCATCACCCAGGGTTCACAACATAGAGACTGTGTCTGTTCCCCAAGCTAAACAAAAATGTAGAAAACTCAAAACATTTCTTTTAGAAATCTGATTAGCATAAAACTAGATCACAGTGAATGCACAGCCAGCACCTTTGATCTAGAGCTAAGACTGTTAAACATTAGATCTCTTACATCTAAAGCACTTACTTGCAATGAAATTACTGGCCAGGAGATGAATGTGCTGTGTTTAATAGGAACGTTAAACATGTATATATAAACTTCGCCTAACTGGCAGAGGAGGTGTTGCGTTTATGTATAATCTAGGTATCAACAAAACCTTAGACATAAATTCAATACATTTAAAGTTCTTTATTCTAACGTATATAGCCAGAAACAATAGGCCAGATGAGGGACACCATGGATGTTCATTATCTTCCTCCTGTTTAACTCCAACAGAAGTGCTATTATTCACTATTACTCCTTTAACCTCACAAATCTAGCCATGGGGGTCACAGTCCAGTGACTTCTGTGCCGGTCCCAAGCCCGGATAAATAGAGAGGGTTGCGTCAGGAAGGGCATCCGGCGTAAAACATTGCCAAATTTAACCATGCGAATCGTCAGTACGAATTTCATACTGGATCGGTCGAGGCCCGGGTTAACAACGACCGCCATCGGCGCCGTTGACCTACAGGGCGCCGGTGGAAATTGGGCTACTGTTGGTCGAAGAAGTAGAGGAGGGAGGAGATTGCACAGACAGAGAGAGAAGAGGAAAGGTAAGAGTGTAGGACTGAGAATAGGAACTCTGAATGTTGGTACTATGACAGGGAAAGGTAGAGAGCTGGCTGATATGATGGAGAGAAGGAAGGTGGATATACTGTGTGTACAGGAGACCAGGTGGAAGGGTAGCAAGGCTCGTAGTATAGGAGCAGGATTCAAGCTGTTTTATTATGGTGTGGATAGTAAGAGAAATGGGGTAGGTGTGGTCCTGAAGGAGGAGTTTGTGAGGAATGTTCTGGAGGTGAAGAGAGTGTCAGACAGGGTGATGAGTCTGAAGTTAGAGATTGAAGGGGTGATGCTGAATGTTGTTAGTGGTTATGCCCCACAGGTAGGTTGTGAGTTAGAGGAGAAAGAGAGATTCTGGAGTGAATTAGATGAGGTGATGGAGAGTATTCCCACGGGTGAGAGAGTGGTGATAGGAGCGGATTTTAATGGACATGTTGGTGAGGGGAACACAGGTGATGAGGAGGTGATGGGCAAGTTTGGAGTTAAGGAAAGGAACCTTGAAGGACAGATGGTAGTGGACTTTGCTAAGAGGATGGACATGGCTGTGGTTAACACTTATTTTCAGAAGAGGGAGGAGCATAGAGTGACTTACAAGAGTGGAGGTAGGAGAACACAGGTAGACTACATCCTATGTAGAAGAGGCAATCTGAAAGAGATTAGTGACTGTAAAGTGGTAGTGGGAGAGAGTGTAGCCAGACAGCATAGGATGGTGGTGTGTAGGATGACTCTGATGGTCTGTAAGAAGAAGAGGTCAAAGATAGAGAAGAAAACCAAGTGGTGGAAGCTGAAAAAGGAGGAATGTTGTGAGGAATTTAGACAGAAGTTGAGGCAGGCTCTGGGTGGTCAGGTAGTGCTGCCAGATGACTGGGAAACTACAGCAGAAGTGATCAGGGAGACAGGGAGAAAGGTGCTGGGTGTGTCATCTGGAAGGAGGAAAGAAGATAAGGAGACTTGGTGGTGGAATGAGGAAGTTCAGGATAGTATCCAGAGGAAGAGGTTAGCCAAGAAGAAGTGGGACATGGACAGGACTGAAGAGAATAGACAGGAATACAAGGAGTTACAGCGCAGAGTGAAGAGGGAGGTGTCTAAGGCCAAGCAGAAGGCATATGACGAGTTGTACACTAGGTTAGACACTAGAGAAGGAGAGAAGGACTTGTACAGGTTAGCTAGGCAGAGGGATCGAGATGGGAAGGATGTGCAGCAAGTTAGAGTTATTAAGGATAGAGATGGAAGGGTGCTCAAAAGTGAGGAGAGTGTACAGAGGAGATGGAAGGAATACTTTGAGGAGCTGATGAATGAGGAAAATGAGAGGGAAAAAAGAGTAGAAGGGGTGAACTCTGTGGAACAGAAAGTAGATAAGATTAGAAAGGATGAAGTCAGGAGGGCTTTGAAGAGGATGAAAAGTGGGAAGGCAGTTGGTCCTGACGACATCCCAGTGGAGGTCTGGAAGTGTCTGGGAGAGGCAGCAGTGGAATTTATAGCTAGTTTGTTCAACAGGGTTTTAGAGAGTGAGAGGATGCCTGAGGAATGGAGAAGAAGTGTGTTAGTGCCGATCTTTAAGAATAAGGGTGACGTGCAGAGTTGCAGCAACTATAGGGGGATAAAGTTGATGAGCCATACAATGAAGGTATGGGAAAGAGCAGTGGAAGCTAGGTTAAGGAAGGTAGTGGAAATTTGTGAGCAGCAGTATGGCTTCATGCCCAGAAAGAGCACAACAGATGCAATTTTTGCTCTGAGGATTTTGATGGAGAAGTATAGGGATGGTCAGAGGGAGTTGCACTGTGTGTTTGTAGACTTGGAGAAAGCGTATGACAGGGTGCCAAGAGAAGAGCTGTGGTACTGTATGAGGAAGTCAGGAGTAGCAGAGAAGTATGTCAGAGTGGTGCAGGACATGTATGAGAGGAGCAGGACAGTGGTGAGGTGTGCTGTAGGTCAGACAGAGGAGTTCAATGTGGAGGTGGGACTGCATCAGGGATCGGCTCTGAGCCCCTTCCTGTTTGCTATAGTGATGTACCAGTTGTCAGAGGAGGTCAGACAGGAGTCCCCTTGGACAATGATGTTTGCAGATGACATTGTGATCTGTAGTGAGAGCAGGGAGCAGGTGGAGGAAAACCTGGAGAGGTGGAGGTTTGAGAGAAGAGGAATGAAAGTCAGTGGTAGTAAGACTGAGTACATGTGTGTGAATGAAAGGGAGGGAAGTGGAACAGTAAGGTTACAGGGTGAAGAGGTGAAGAATGTACAGGAGTTTAAGTACTTGGGGTCAACAGTCCAGAGTAATAGAGAGTGTGGGAAAGAGGTAAAGAAGCGAGTGCAAGCAGGTTGGAATGGGTGGAGAAAGGTGTGGGGAGTTCTGTGTGAGAGGAAAATATCAGCGAGAATCAAGGGGAAGGTGTACAGGACAGTGGTGAGAGCGGCCATGCTGTATGGTTTAGAGACGTATAGACGTATTAGAGAGTGTCACTGAGGAAGAGACAGGAGTCAGAGCTAGAGGTAGCAGAGTTGAAGATGTTGAGGTTCTCTTTGGGAGTGACAAGATTGGACAGGATTAGGAACGAGTACATCAGAGGGACAGCTCATGTTGGACGTTTGGGGGACAAAGTTAGGGAGGCCAGATTAAGATGGTTTGGACATGTTCAGAGGAGGGAGAGTGAGTATATTGGTAGGAGAATGTTGGACATGGAGCTGCCAGGCAGGAGGCAAAGAGGAAGGCCAAAGAGGAGGTATATGGATGTAATTAATGAGGATATGAAGCTAGTGGGTGCAAGTGTTGAGGATGCAGAAGATAGGGATAGGTGGAGAGAGATGATTCGCTGTGGCGACCCCTGAAGGGAGAAGCCGAAAGAAGAAGAAGACTCCTTTAACCTCACAAAGTGTCTCTGATTTCAGTCCGTGATTGCGGAGATCAACCCCTTATTGAAAATGGAGATGCCTCACAGTTACCAAGTGGAAAGGAATTACGAGTTCAGTGTAAGGTATTATATAAACGAGTGGGACCTGAGATAGTGAGATGTGTTTCTGGAGGGTGGACGGAGCTCCCAGTGTGTAAACGTGAGTATTAATTACACACATTAAATAAATGGAGACAGAATTCTGCAGCATTTCTAAACGGTTCGTTACCGTTATGAATTTTCCAGCACCGTGTAAACTGGACAAGAGCCGCATTCATTCTAGTCATACTGAAGAATATCTGCCGGAGGGTGAAAGAAAGAGATTTTACTGTACTTTAAGAAATACATGGGCAGATTTCCAGTGCATTGGACAAGTAGTCCATAGTGCTTGTAAGTAGATCCTGTGTTTTATCCAGACAGAAAATATCTCAGTTTCTCTCCTTTATTTCTGCACAGTTATTATCTAATGTATTAAAGCCCTCAGTTACGTGTTGTTAAGGGAAAATAATCATTAATGATGACTAACCCAGAGTTGATAATATCACCTCCTTACCAGCTAGTACACTTTTAACTATTAAATCCATACTTTTTCTCCCTCTTAGACTTAATAAGACAGGAAAGGTTTACATCGTCACTGGAGACTCCTTCCATAGCTCTCCTTTCAGAAAACGTCATTTTTAAACAAGAACCTTTTAGAATCTGTAGCTGATCTCATACAAAATATTTCAACACCTTCTGACCAATCAGCATCCAGAATTTATTTTAAGACCTGTGGTTATTATGATGCTCAACAAGGTTTATTAAGGATGAATATTTGGTGGATTTTAGTGAGATGATCTCTGATGGCTGTTTATTTCGTTTATAGGTTATAGCTACGGCCGGGTAAGTTCCTAAACACCTATATTCATTATGGCTAAAAACCCAATGCAGTTAATACAGGATAATAAGTGTATCAGTAGAGTAGGACCGTCTGTGCTGCAGTGTTAATGCTGTTAATATTGTGTTGCGCTTGTTCTGACAGTGATCTGTATCCACGGCTCAATCGGACCAACCGACACCTGCAGAGCTGAAAGGAAGGAAAAGTCTTTCAGCTTGACTGTGTTGGAGGATTAACTCGTTTAATTCCTGACGTATTCATCAGCTGTTAATGTTTGGTAACTAAGGTGGAATGTAAATCTGGAGCACTAATAAACGAATAAAAACAAAGCTCAAAAATAAAGTGACTCCTGTGTGGTGATGGTGGATTGTTACATATAACAAAAAGAAAAGAAAAGCAGATCCGCTGATCTTCAGAAAGCAACAAATCTTATGATTAGGGATATTTCTGCTTCGTCATTTCCTTTGTCAAAACCATCCAAAAATCTAGACAGTCTAACGTATCGTTCCACTTTAAGAGATGGGTTGAAGACGGCTGAACGCTGTAGGAACTGCTCTGTGTGTTCAATTGATTTTTGGTGAATGATTAAAAGCCTTGATTACGCCGTTTTTCGGAATGAGGACAGGAGTTTCCAAAACATATATTGCCTTTCACAAATAGAAAGTGTCTTTTGCCTGTCTGTGTTTTAAGACAATTCCAAACTGCATTTGCATCCCTCACCATACCTACTGTGAAGCACGCTGGTGGCAGCATCAGGCTTTGAGGATGCTTCTCATCAGCTTTTAATTCCCCTAATAATTAGACATTTCAATTTCTTTCAATTTTGACAGATTAAAGCTTACATATTCTTATAGATTTTAATCTGTTCATGTGACTGATCTGTTACCATAGCAACGGTAACGTATTAGCACGATTTGCAGCCGCGTTACAGAACGGGATCGATGTCTTCTGACCCATCGGTAATTGAAGGACGGTGTACAGTAAGAGGAAGAAGCTCTCTTCTGAACTTCAGGTTGAGGTTAATAGAATCCTGACCAAGAAGAAGGGACAAAAACACATTTTCTGGAAATGTGTTTCATAATATTTCAGAGGGTTTGGAGATTTTTCTTCCTATAGACCATTTAACCATGTGCAATCTCAAGCAGGAGTTATAAATATGAGCACAATAACCCTGCAGGAAGATTTCCACTAAACAAAATAAAGCTCAGAATTTCAGTCAGTTCTATTTTTCTTTGATTTGGCAGGTCAGGGTGTTTGGAGTTGCGAAATCCGCATTGACAAAACGCTGCACTAGAGTCATGGTTTCTGGTAAAGGGAGGCAGAAAGGTAAATCATTAACGCTGCTAATAAATAAAGTAATCTGAAGATTTTTACTCTGCAGTCTGAGGTGAAGAACAACAGAGAAGATGAGGATTATTATACTGGCTTTATCTGTTTGGTTATGTCGGGCTGTGAGGGGTAAGAAACTCAAACAAGGTTGTATTTGTTAAAATGGTTATAAACTAGTTTATCAGATACACAGAGATGTCTTTATATATATATATATATCTCATGTGTAACATTCTGCTGAAAAACATTTAGCAAAAGTCCTATTTACAGTTAGCAGACTACCATGAGAAATCCGACAGCTCTTGGTTAGAATATCTATCTGAAGTCTATTTAAAATCATTTGAAATGACAATTTAGAGCCTTTTCGGTATAACGCAACGTGACTGTTGTAGGAGATCGCTGTTAGCTTTAGGTGTGAGTCTCAAAGTTTACTTCATAAATGCCTGGTCATAGCGGCCTCTTTCCTGTTTTAATAATGGAGTTCGATTCTAATATAATATTTTATATATATATATATATATTTGAATGATAGATAGATATATAAATAGATAGATATATTATACATATATGTATATGAATGTAAATATGTAATAAAGACAATGTAATATGATTTTTTTTTTTTAAATAACACTGTATAAACTAGATATAACAAGTGGGAGGCCATGCCTCCTTTACTGACATTGACAGAGGCCACACCTCCTACATTGAGACGGACACTCATTGAGGCCATGCCTCCTTCACTGAGACGGACAATTAGCTAGTGTCCCTGCACGCCCCTCCCACCCCTCAGTACGCCCCTCCCACCCCTCAGTACAGCCCTCCTATCCCCTCATTACAATCCTCCCACCGCTCAGTACGCACCTCCCACCTGTCCTGGCCCACGGGTGAGTCATCTTCAGGATGGGGCAAACGCTTTTCTCTAGCCCAAGTCGAGAGCACTAAAAAGAGCCGTTTTTATATTTACAAACGTTATTTTCGCTAAATGTTTTGTAATGTAGTCTACTGTATATACAATGGATCGAGTGGCAATTTTTTTTCCCCATTTTATTTCAAGAACCACAAAACTGTCGGCGTCCGGCTCTTGAAAAAGGCTTTTTTGTTCCACACAACGACATCTATGAACATGACGTTACTATTTCGTACGGCTGTGACTCGGGCCTGAAACCTGCTCTGGAAACATGGTGGGGACGGATAACATGCAGTGATGGCAAATGGTCACACATCCCTCAGTGTATCAGTGAGTAATTTACCAACACATATCATCTTCTTCATCATCATCATCATCATCATCAAAAGTCCTTTCTGATATCGATATCCTGCTTGTTAGGGTGTTCTTCTAATCATGTGTTCACCTTTACTGTAATACTGACCTGTTACATGGCTGGCGCACATCAGTGTACATAACATTTACATACTTAAATGTAAAACGAGAAGGAGAAATAAACAGGTATATGAAGATTCAAAGATCTATAATAAGTAACTGGTGTAATAATATGGATTGTTGTTCTAGATAAGACTTGGTGTATTACCCCGCACGTGCCAAACGCCCAGCCTACACATGAGTTGGAATCATCCTACCCTGTAGATGCCACCGTTGCTTTTCAGTGCAACAGAGGCTACCAATTTGATGGAACAAAAGAAGAAGCAGAGTGTGTAGATGGAAGCTGGAAGTTGCCGCAGTGCAAAAGTAAGTGTCCCCTCATTTCTAATGTGATTCATATTTCTGAGCAATATTGTGCCGTTATAAAAGAGAGGCAATTTTTATTCAACAGGAAGTCGTTACTCGTGTGGTGCCCCTGCCCGTGTTAACTATGTGATAATCACACAACCTTACCAGGATGCTTTCGAGCACACGGACCAGCTTCATTATGTTTGTGCAAAAGGATACAAGGCAAGCAGAGGCGCTTACAGCTCATGCTCAAGTGGCTCGTGGTACCCTGAGATTAAATGTGGTAAGATTTTCACACACTGCTATGGCACTTTTTGTAAATCAGCTTCTAAAACGCTTTACACACGCTCACATCTATTCAATTGTTTTGATTTGCTAGCAATCGTAAAATAATCATAATAATCATAATAATAATGGCAGGAGCATTTAATTGCTTGATAATTATTTTAAAAACACGCTCGTTTAAATTTCACTGAAAACAACAGGCGTCCCATGTTAAGCCCGTGAGACACGTTTTTGAAAATGTTAGGGAAAAGAAAGATGATCAGATGTCTTTTGTTTCCTCCCATTCCCTTTCCTCTCCTATATTACAGCAGCCATAATAAGTGTGATATGGCTACAGCATTATAGGACTTAAATGAGACAGTCTGGCGTCTTTATGTAACGGCGTGTAAATGAATTAGGTCATACAAACAGTTGACTAGAGCCCAAATCTCTGAAGGTTGCCCCCTAGTGTCTAAAGTGTTTTATTGTCGTTACACCACAGTAATTTTCCAACAAATAATTGCATGTCATTGTTAAGAAAAAACAAAAACAAATTTATAGCGACAGAATAAAGTGACCGCTTTACCCCCGGACTGTTAGAGTCCTTCAATAAAGGTCTAACTGAACATGCTAATTAAGGTATAAACACGTGGTGTTTATTCCCCGATGATGATTTAATGCGGTTTACAGATCAGCTGCAGTCAGTTTCTGTGTCTGAGCGGAATGAAACGCTCGGATTTAACATGATAATAGTTCAGCATTTATTATTGATGTTCAGTCTAAAGTCCTCGACCATCAGACTGAAATAAGAACTGTTTTTTTCCACAGAAAGAATAACGTGTGGTAAACCGGTTGTGCGAAACGGTGAAACTGACAGAACATTAAGAAACTCGTATAACATCGGAGACAAGGTTCAGTTTAAGTGCCGCAGCAGCTACGAGTTTGTAGACACGGATTTTGCGGAGTGTGTAGAAACTGGAACCTGGAATCTGCCAGAGTGTAGACGTAAGTGTCCTCATTTCAGAAACACTAAACAACATGGTGATTATCTATTAAAGACAAAATCATTTCACTGGAAAACCTTCACCAGTGATTTTCCCATCAGTCTGGACTGGCTGTGTTTTATTTGTAGTAGACGGAAAACATGTAGATTTATCAACCAGAAAAAGAACACAAAAAAACAACAGATGTTTTTAACTTTCTATTTGGTAAAATGATCAGAAGTTAATCACTCCATGTGTGCACACACGTAAATAAACACATTGTAAATTAAACGTATAAATGCTCTGTTTTTGGCTCGAAGTGCAACGGTGTGTAAAGATCCACGTATCTCACACGGCCGTCCCGCAGGAGATTTAGCAGAGAGCTATCCTACAAGAAGCTCTGTAAGGTTTGAGTGTGACCGCGGCTATGTGTTTGAAGGAAGTGCCTTTGCAGTTTGTATAAATGGACAATGGGACCTGCCTGTGTGTAAACGTAAGTGTTCTCATTGCAAACCTGACGTCTTTATAAACACTGAAATATTCAAGGTGAAAATTTTATTTCACAGGAAAACCTTACACGTGTGACGTCACCAGAATACACATAACACAGTTCTCCACAGAGCGTTTTGATACGTCACATGAATGTTGCTTTTAATACTGAATGAATATTTACACCGATCAGGTATAACACTGTGAGCAGTGAGAGGTGAAGTGAATAAGACTGAGTATCTCCTCATCATGGCACCTGTTAGTGGGTGGGATATATTCGGCAGCAAGTGAACATTTTGTCCTCAAAGTTGATGTGTTAGAAGCAGGAAAAATGGACAAGTGTAAGGATCTGAGCGAGTTTGATGAAGGGCCGAATTGTGATGGCTAGACCACTGGATCAGAACATCTCCAAAACTGCAGCTCTTGTGGGGTGTTCCCGGTCTGCAGTGGTCAGTATCTATCAAAAGTGGTCCCAGGTGAACCGGCGACCGGGTCATGGGCGGTCAAGTCTGTGGTCCGATCCAACAGACGAGCTACTGTTGCTCTAATTGCTGAAGAAGTTAATGCTGGTTCTGATAGAAAGGTGTAAGAATACACAGTGCATGACAGTTTTTTGCGTATGAGTTCACAAAGCCGCAGATCAGTCAGGGTGCCCGTGCTGACCCCTGTGCACCGCCGAAAGTGCCAACAATGTGCACGTGAGCATCAGAACTGGACCACGGAGCAATGGAAGAAGGTGATCCAGTCTGATGAATCACATTTTCTTTTACATCACGTGGATGGCCGGGTGCGTGTGTGTCTCTTACCTGGGGAACACATGGCACCAGGATGCACTATGGGAAGAAGGCGAGCCGGTGGAGGCAGTGTCCTGCTTTGGGCAATGTTCTGCTGGGAAACCTCGGGTCCTGCCGTCCATGTGGATGTTACTGTGACACGTAGCACCTACCTAAGCATTGTTGTAGACCATGTACACCCTTTCATGGAAACACTATTCCCTGATGGCTGTGGCCTCTTTCAGCAGGATAATGCACCGTGCCACAAAGCAGACATGCTTCAGGAATGGTTTGATGAGCACAGTAACCAGTTTGAGGTGTTGACTTGGCCTCCAAATTCCCCAGATCTCAATCCAATCCAGCATCTGTGGGATGTGCTGGACAATCAAGTCCATGGAGGCCCCATCTCGCAACTTACAGGACTTAAAGGATCTGCTGCTAACATCTTGGTGCCAGATCCCACAGCACACCTTCAAGGACCTAGTGGAGTCCATGCTTTGACGGGTCAGGGCTGTTTCGGCAGCAAAAGGAGGAACAACACAATATTAGGTATAGATGTGTAGATTGAAAGCTTGATGAGTTCATTCATTGTCTACCGCTTATCTGATCTATTCTCGGGTCACGGGGAGCCTGTGCCTATCTCAGGCGTCATTGGGAATCAAGGCAGGATACACCCTGGACAGAGTGCCAACCCATTGCAGGGCACACACACACTCTCAGCTTGATGAGTTAAAAACCTAAAATAAATCAAACTTAAAAATTTTGAATAGAATTCTATGGGAATTTAGGCCAGTTTGAGCTTCCGTACTGGGATCATTGGAATCCGATGACTTAGAAAAGTAACAGCAGCTTGAGGCAGACCAGGATGAACAACTTGGCTGAGTTTGGTGCACGTAGATTGAAAATTCTAGGATGAGTAGTGTTTAATTCATTATTAGAAATTAATTATCTAAGAACAAAAAGCTTATGAAGCAAGATACAGAATGCTGGCTTTTTCAAGAAAAAGCCTCAAATTTTGCTCCGTTTCAAACTTAACATCCATGAAAGTGCTCTACAAGTTCACTAGAGGTTCATCATTAAGGGTTCTAATCCACCTTAGATGGTTCCATCCTCCTTTAAGGCAAACACTGCATAGAACCTTTAAGAGTTCCCCTAACTGAAGAACATGGAGGTCAGCTCCATCCCGTGAGTAAACATTGTTGCTGGGTGGAACTGAAAGTCACTCTCTAAACTCTACTGGATGATTTTGATAAGAGCCTGATGAACTCTTTCAGGTGCAGCGACTGGGGGTTCTTCTGTCACTGAGAACAGAGAGACATATTTACCTGGTAACAATGACCACAGATTCACTCACAGCTTTCTGTGCTTCTGCGTCACTCTTATTCCTTTAACCTCACAAGGTGTCTCTGATTTCAGTCCGTGATTGCGGAGATCAACCCCTTATTGAAAATGGAGATGTCTCACAGTTACCAAGTGGAAAGGAATTACGAGTTCAGTGTAAGGTATTATATAAACGAGTGGGACCTGAGATAGTGAGATGTGGTTCTGGAGGGTGGACGGAGCTCCCAGTGTGTAAACGTGAGTATTAATTACACACATTAAATAAATGGAGACAGAATTCTGCAGCATTTCTAAACGGTTCGTTACTGTTATGAATTTTCCAGCACCGTGTAAACTGGACAAGAGACACATTCATTCTAGTCATACTGAAGAATATCTGCCGGAGGGTGAAAGAAAGAGATTTTATTGTACTTTAAGAAATACATGGGCAGACTTCCAGTGCATTGGACAAGTAGTCTATAGTGATTGTAAGTAGATCCTGTGTTTTATCCAGACAGAAAATATCTCAGTTTCTCTCCTTTATTTCTGCACAGTTATTATCTAATGTATTAAAGCCCTCAGTTACGTGTTGTTAAGGGAAAATAATCATTAATGATGACTAACCCAGAGTTGATAATATCACCTCCTTACCAGCTAGTACACTTTTAACTATTAAATCCATACTTTTTCTCCCTCTTAGACTTAATAAGACAGGAAAGGTTTACATCGTCACTGGAGACTCCTTCCATAGCTCTCCTTTCAGAAAACTTCATTTTTAAACAAGAACCTTTTAGAATCTGTAGCTGATCTCATACAAAATATTTCAACACCTTCTGACCAATCAGCATCCAGAATTTATTTTAAGACCTGTGGTTATTATGATGCTCAACAAGGTTTATTAAGGATGAATATTTGGTGGATTTTATTGAGATGATCTCTGATGGCTGTTTATTTCATTTGTAGGTGAACGGGGCTACGGCCGGGTAAGTTCCTAAACACCTATATTCATTATGGCTAAAAACCCAATGCAGTTAATACAGGATAATAAGTGTATCAGTAGAGTAGGACCGTCTGTGCTGCAGTGTTAATGCTCAGATATATTGTGTTGCGCTTGTTCTGACAGTGATCTGTATCCACGGCTCAATCGGACCAACCGACACCTGCAGAGCTGAAAGGAAGGAAAAGTCTTTCAGCTTGACTGTGTTGGAGGATTAACTCGTTTAATTCCTGACGTATTCATCAGCTGTTAATGTTTGGTAACTAAGGTGGAATGTAAATCTGGAGCACTAATAAACGAATAAAAACAAAGCTCAAAAATAAAGTGACTCCTGTGTGGTGATGGTGGATTGTTACATATAACAAAAAGAAAAGAAAAGCAGATCCGCGGATCTTCAGAAAGCAACAAATCTTATGATTAGGGATATTTCTGCTTCGTCATTTCCTTTGTCAAAACCATCCAAAAATCTAGACAGTCTAACGTATCGTTCCACTTTAAGAGATGGGTTGAAGACGGCTGAACGCTGTAGGAACTGCTCTGTGTGTTCAATTGATTTTTGGTGAATGATTAAAAGCCTTGATTACGCCGTTTTTCGGAATGAGGACAGGAGTTTCCAAAAAATTATATTGCCTTTCACAAATAGAAAGTGTCTTTTGCCTGTCTGTGTTTTAAGACAATTCCAAACTGCATTTGCATCCCTCACCATACCTACTGTGAAGCACGCTGGTGGCAGCATCAGGCTTTGAGGATGCTTCTCATCAGCTTTTAATTCCCCTAATAATTAGACATTTCAATTTCTTTCAATTTTGGCAGATTAAAGCTTACATATTCTTATAGATTTTAATCTGTTCATGTGACTGATCTGTTACCATAGCAACGGTAACGTATTAGCACGATTTGCAGCCGCGTTACAGAACGGGATCGATGTCTTCTGACCCATCGGTAATTGAAGGACGGTGTACAGTAAGAGGAAGAAGCTCTCTTCTGAACTTCAGGTTGAGGTTAATAGAATCCTGACCAAGAAGAAGGGACAAAAACACATTTTCTGGAAATGTGTTTCATAATATTTCAGAGGGTTTGGAGATTTTTCTTCCTATAGACCATTTAACCATGTGCAATCTCAAGCAGGAGTTATAAATATGAGCACAATAACCCTGCAGGAAGATTTCCACTAAACAAAATAAAGCTCAGAATTTCAGTCAGTTCTATTTTTCTTTGATTTGGCAGGTCAGGGTGTTTGGAGTTGCGAAATCCGCATTGACGAAACGCTGCACTAGAGTCATGGTTTCTGGTAAAGGGAGGCAGAAAGGTAAATCATTAACGCTGCTAATAAATAAAGTAATCTGAAGATTTTTACTCTGCAGTCTGAGGTGAAGAACAACAGAGAAGATGAGGATTATTATACTGGCTTTATCTGTTTGGTTATGTCGGGCTGTGAGGGGTAAGAAACTCAAACAAGGTTGTATTTCTGTTAAAATGGTTATAAACTAGTTTATCAGATACACAGAGATGTCTTTATATATATATATATATCTCATGTGTAACATTCTGCTGAAAAACATTTAGCAAAAGTCCTATTTACAGTTAGCAGACTACCATGAGAAATCCGACAGCTCTTGGTTAGAATATCTATCTGAAGTCTATTTAAAATCATTTGAAATGACAATTTAGAGCCTTTTCGGTATAACGCAACGTGACTGTTGTAGGAGATCGCTGTTAGCTTTAGGTGTGAGTCTCAAAGTTTACTTCATAAATGCCTGGTCATAGCGGCCTCTTTCCTGTTTTAATAATGGAGTTCGATTCTAATATAATATTTTATATATATATATATATATTTGAATGATAGATAGATATATAAATAGATAGATATATTATACATATATGTATATGAATGTAAATATGTAATAAAGACAATGTAATATGATTTTTTTTTTTTAAATAACACTGTATAAACTAGATATAACAAGTGGGAGGCCATGCCTCCTTTACTGACATTGACAGAGGCCACACCTCCTACATTGAGACGGACACTCATTGAGGCCATGCCTCCTTCACTGAGACGGACAATTAGCTAGTGTCCCTGCACGCCCCTCCCACCCCTCAGTACGCCCCTCCCACCCCTCAGTACAGCCCTCCTATCCCCTCATTACAATCCTCCCACCGCTCAGTACGCACCTCCCACCTGTCCTGGCCCACGGGTGAGTCATCTTCAGGATGGGGCAAACGCTTTTCTCTAGCCCAAGTCGAGAGCACTAAAAAGAGCCGTTTTTATATTTACAAACGTTATTTTCGCTAAATGTTTTGTAATGTAGTCTACTGTATATACAATGGATCGAGTGGCAATTTTTTTTCCCCATTTTATTTCAAGAACCACAAAACTGTCGGCGTCCGGCTCTTGAAAAAGGCTTTTTTGTTCCACACAACGACATCTATGAACATGACGTTACTATTTCGTACGGCTGTGACTCGGGCCTGAAACCTGCTCTGGAAACATGGTGGGGACGGATAACATGCAGTGATGGCAAATGGTCACACATCCCTCAGTGTATCAGTGAGTAATTTACCAACACATATCATCTTCTTCATCATCATCATCATCATCATCAAAAGTCCTTTCTGATATCGATATCCTGCTTGTTAGGGTGTTCTTCTAATCATGTGTTCACCTTTACTGTAATACTGACCTGTTACATGGCTGGCGCACATCAGTGTACATAACATTTACATACTTAAATGTAAAACGAGAAGGAGAAATAAACAGGTATATGAAGATTCAAAGATCTATAATAAGTAACTGGTGTAATAATATGGATTGTTGTTCTAGATAAGACTTGGTGTATTACCCCGCACGTGCCAAACGCCCAGCCTACACATGAGTTGGAATCATCCTACCCTGTAGATGCCACCGTTGCTTTTCAGTGCAACAGAGGCTACCAATTTGATGGAACAAAAGAAGAAGCAGAGTGTGTAGATGGAAGCTGGAAGTTGCCGCAGTGCAAAAGTAAGTGTCCCCTCATTTCTAATGTGATTCATATTTCTGAGCAATATTGTGCCGTTATAAAAGAGAGGCAATTTTTATTCAACAGGAAGTCGTTACTCGTGTGGTGCCCCTGCCCGTGTTAACTATGTGATAATCACACAACCTTACCAGGATGCTTTCGAGCACACGGACCAGCTTCATTATGTTTGTGCAAAAGGATACAAGGCAAGCAGAGGCGCTTACAGCTCATGCTCAAGTGGCTCGTGGTACCCTGAGATTAAATGTGGTAAGATTTTCACACACTGCTATGGCACTTTTTGTAAATCAGCTTCTAAAACGCTTTACACACGCTCACATCTATTCAATTGTTTTGATTTGCTAGCAATCGTAAAATAATCATAATAATCATAATAATAATGGCAGGAGCATTTAATTGCTTGATAATTATTTTAAAAACACGCTCGTTTAAATTTCACTGAAAACAACAGGCGTCCCATGTTAAGCCCGTGAGACACGTTTTTGAAAATGTTAGGGAAAAGAAAGATGATCAGATGTCTTTTGTTTCCTCCCATTCCCTTTCCTCTCCTATATTACAGCAGCCATAATAAGTGTGATATGGCTACAGCATTATAGGACTTAAATGAGACAGTCTGGCGTCTTTATGTAACGGCGTGTAAATGAATTAGGTCATACAAACAGTTGACTAGAGCCCAAATCTCTGAAGGTTGCCCCCTAGTGTCTAAAGTGTTTTATTGTCGTTACACCACAGTAATTTTCCAACAAATAATTGCATGTCATTGTTAAGAAAAAACAAATTTATAGCGACAGAATAAAGTGACCGCTTTACCCCCGGACTGTTAGAGTCCTTCAATAAAGGTCTAACTGAACATGCTAATTAAGGTATAAACACGTGGTGTTTATTCCCCGATGATGATTTAATGCGGTTTACAGATCAGCTGCAGTCAGTTTCTGTGTCTGAGCGGAATGAAACGCTCGGATTTAACATGATAATAGTTCAGCATTTATTATTGATGTTCAGTCTAAAGTCCTCGACCATCAGACTGAAATAAGAACTGTTTTTTCCACAGAAAGAATAACGTGTGGTAAACCGGTTGTGCGAAACGGTGAAACTGACAGAACATTAAGAAACTCGTATAACATCGGAGACAAGGTTCAGTTTAAGTGCCGCAGCAGCTACGAGTTTGTAGACACGGATTTTGCGGAGTGTGTAGAAACTGGAACCTGGAATCTGCCAGAGTGTAGACGTAAGTGTCCTCATTTCAGAAACACTAAACAACATGGTGATTATCTATTAAAGACAAAATCATTTCACTGGAAAGCCTTCACCAGTGATTTTCCCATCAGTCTGGACTGGCTGTGTTTTATTTGTAGTAGACGGAAAACATGTAGATTTATCAACCAGAAAAAGAACACAAAAAAACAACAGATGTTTTTAACTTTCTATTTGGTAAAATGATCAGAAGTTAATCACTCCATGTGTGCACACACGTAAATAAACACATTGTAAATTAAACGTATAAATGCTCTGTTTTTAGCTCGAAGTGCAACGGTGTGTAAAGATCCACGTGTCTCACACGGCCGTCCCGCAGAAGATTTAGCAGAGAGCTATCCTACAAAAAGCTCTGTAAGGTTTGAGTGTGACCGCGGCTATGTGTTTGAAGGAAGTGCCTTTGCAGTTTGTACAAATGGACAATGGGACCTGCCTGTGTGTAAACGTAAGTGTTCTCATTGCAAACCTGACGTCTTTATAAACACTGAAATATTCAAGGTGAAAATTTTATTTCACAGGAAAACCTTACACGTGTGACGTCACCAGAATACACATAACACAGTTCTCCACAGAGCGTTTTGATACGTCACATGAATGTTGCTTTTAATACTGAATGAATATTTACACCGATCAGGTATAACACTGTGAGCAGTGAGAGGTGAAGTGAATAAGACTGAGTATCTCCTCATCATGGCACCTGTTAGTGGGTGGGATATATTCGGCAGCAAGTGAACATTTTGTCCTCAAAGTTGATGTGTTAGAAGCAGGAAAAATGGACAAGTGTAAGGATCTGAGCGAGTTTGATGAAGGGCCGAATTGTGATGGCTAGACCACTGGATCAGAACATCTCCAAAACTGCAGCTCTTGTGGGGTGTTCCCGGTCTGCAGTGGTCAGTATCTATCAAAAGTGGTCCCAGGTGAACCGGCGACCGGGTCATGGGCGGTCAAGTCTGTGGTCCGATCCAACAGACGAGCTACTGTTGCTCTAATTGCTGAAGAAGTTAATGCTGGTTCTGATAGAAAGGTGTAAGAATACACAGTGCATGACAGTTTTTTGCGTATGAGTTCACAAAGCCGCAGATCAGTCAGGGTGCCCGTGCTGACCCCTGTGCACCGCCGAAAGTGCCAACAATGTGCACGTGAGCATCAGAACTGGACCACGGAGCAATGGAAGAAGGTGATCCAGTCTGATGAATCACATTTTCTTTTACATCACGTGGATGGCCGGGTGCGTGTGTGTCTCTTACCTGGGGAACACATGGCACCAGGATGCACTATGGGAAGAAGGCGAGCCGGTGGAGGCAGTGTCCTGCTTTGGGCAATGTTCTGCTGGGAAACCTCGGGTCCTGCCGTCCATGTGGATGTTACTGTGACACGTAGCACCTACCTAAGCATTGTTGTAGACCATGTACACCCTTTCATGGAAACACTATTCCCTGATGGCTGTGGCCTCTTTCAGCAGGATAATGCACCGTGCCACAAAGCAGACATGCTTCAGGAATGGTTTGATGAGCACAGTAACCAGTTTGAGGTGTTGACTTGGCCTCCAAATTCCCCAGATCTCAATCCAATCCAGCATCTGTGAGATGTGCTGGACAATCAAGTCCATGGAGGCCCCATCTCGCAACTTACAGGACTTAAAGGATCTGCTGCTAACATCTTGGTGCCAGATCCCACAGCACACCTTCAAGGACCTAGTGGAGTCCATGCTTTGACGGGTCAGGGCTGTTTCGGCAGCAAAAGGAGGAACAACACAATATTAGGTATAGATGTGTAGATTGAAAGCTTGATGAGTTCATTCATTGTCTACCGCTTATCTGATCTATTCTCGGGTCACGGGGAGCCTGTGCCTATCTCAGGCGTCATTGGGAATCAAGGCAGGATACACCCTGGACAGAGTGCCAACCCATTGCAGGGCACACACACACTCTCAGCTTGATGAGTTAAAAACCTAAAATAAATCAAACTTAAAAATTTTGAATAGAATTCTATGGGAATTTAGGCCAGTTTGAGCTTCCGTACTGGGATCATTGGAATTCGATGACTTAGAAAAGTAACAGCAGCTTGAGGCAGACCAGGATGAACAACTTGGCTGAGTTTGGTGCACGTAGATTGAAAATTCTAGGATGAGTAGTGTTTAATTCATTATTAGAAATTAATTATCTAAGAACAAAAAGCTTATGAAGCAAAATACAGAATGCTGGCTTTTTCAAGAAAAAGCCTCAAATTTTGCTCCGTTTCAAACTTAACATCCATGAAAGTGCTCTACAAGTTCACTAGAGGTTCATCATTAAGGGTTCTAATCCACCTTAGATGGTTCCATCCTCCTTTAAGGCAAACACTGCATAGAACCTTTAAGAGTTCCCCTAACTGAAGAACATGGAGGTCAGCTCCATCCCGTGAGTAAACATTGTTGCTGGGTGGAACTGAAAGTCACTCTCTAAACTCTACTGGATGATTTTGATAAGAGCCTGATGAACTCTTTCAGGTGCAGCGACTGGGGGTTCTTCTGTCACTGAGAACAGAGAGACATATTTACCTGGTAACAATGACCACAGATTCACTCACAGCTTTCTGTGCTTCTGCGTCACTCTTATTCCTTTAACCTCACAAAGTGTCTCTGATTTCAGTCCGTGATTGCGGAGATCAACCCCTTATTGAAAATGGAGATGTCTCACAGTTACCAAGTGGAAAGGAATTACGAGTTCAGTGTAAGGTATTATATAAACGAGTGGGACCTGAGATAGTGAGATGTGGTTCTGGAGGGTGGACGGAGCTCCCAGTGTGTAAACGTGAGTATTAATTACACACATTAAATAAATGGAGACAGAATTCTGCAGCATTTCTAAACGGTTCGTTACTGTTATGAATTTTCCAGCACCGTGTAAACTGGACAAGAGGCGCATTCATTCTAGTCATACTGAAGAATATCTGCCGGAGGGTGAAAGAAAGAGTTTTTATTGTGCTTCAGGACGTGCATGGACAGATGTCCAGTGCATTAATGGACAAGCAGCCTATAGTGATTGTAAGTAGATCCTGTGTTTTATCCAGACAGAAAATATCTCAGTTTCTCTCCTTTATTTCTGCACAGTTATTATCTAATGTATTAAAGCCCTCAGTTACGTGTTGTTAAGGGAAAATAATCATTAATGATGACTAACCCAGAGTTGATAATATCACCTCCTTACCAGCTAGTACACTTTTAACTATTAAATCCATACTTTTTCTCCCTCTTAGACTTAATAAGACAGGAAAGGTTTACATCGTCACTGGAGACTCCTTCCATAGCTCTCCTTTCAGAAAACTTCATTTTTAAACAAGAACCTTTTAGAATCTGTAGCTGATCTCATACAAAATATTTCAACACCTTCTGACCAATCAGCATCCAGAATTTATTTTAAGACCTGTGGTTATTATGATGCTCAACAAGGTTTATTAAGGATGAATATTTGGTGGATTTTATTGAGATGATCTCTGATGGCTGTTTATTTCGTTTGTAGGTTACTATGGCTACGGCCGGGTAAGTTCCTAAACACCTATATTCATTATGGCTAAAAACCCAATGCAGTTAATACAGGATAATAAGTGTATCAGTAGAGTAGGACCGTCTGTGCTGCAGTGTTAATGCTCAGATATATTGTGTTGCGCTTGTTTTGACAGTGATCTGTATCCACGGCTCAATCGGACCAACCGACACCTGCAGAGCTCCTGCTGTTAATCAGGAATCTTTCTTCTTGCTTGCTTTTCAACCAAAATAAAAGCACATCACTTGTGGAGTCGCGTCTCCTTATTACTAGTCAGATAGACAGACAGACTCATTGTTCCCATAACAAAAAGAGACGTCATTCACGAGATCGAACAGAAAGAGAGCTCCACCATGCTGACTGGATGAAGGCGCCTGACAAACCCATGAGCGATTAAACCTCATCCTTTATGGTGCCCTCTGCAGGACTAAAGAGGTTTCTAAGTATAATTTCAGTCAGTTTTATCAGAGCCGTGATAAACGAGTGTGACGTCTCGGTTCGCGGTGGGAGGGTGCATTCGTCTGACCATTAGTTATATGATGGAACCCTGAATCTTACCTTGGACAGCTTTCAAGAAGATAATTATAGTGCAATTATATAATTAATGGAATCTGACAACGTATTAATCACTCGTACGTAAGCTTTAGGAAATCTACCTCACTATGGGATTGGGAAAGAATCATTATAAAATGACAAAACACCACACACGTATTTAAAAAGGAAAAAAAAAGGTTTCATAAATAAATAAATGAACATATATATAAATAAACACATTTCGGAGGAGGCTTGTTTAATGCTTCACTGGGTAATTCGATATCTTTAGCTTCCTAGCATCCATTCTGACAGGAAGCCGTTTGTCAAGTTCAACGTTAAAGCTTCGAGGAAAACCAAACAACGGTTAAAGGAGTAATTGTATGAAAAAAGTAATTATATGAAATATCTCTAAGCTTTTTAGCATTAAAAAAAAAGATATTTACTATACATTTTCTGAACGCGTCGTGAAGTGAAGTCAAACTAACTGACTTAACCACTTACCAGAGGGGGTGGGGGCGTTTACCAGAAAGACCGGATGTAAAAATATATATATATATAAAAAAAAAAAAAAATTATAATAATAAGATATACAATATTCGGAGTTTTGTGGTGTCTAAATCATTCTCTTTTCAACTTTCAGCTCTTTTATGGCACCATCTTTATGTTTATACGCGAAATTCAAGCTGCTGTTTTGTTTTCATCCGCTCAAACGCCACAAGCAAGCCGTTTCAGTCAAGCGATTTAAGCTAGCGCGTCAGTCAATGACGTAATCGATTTAGAGGCATCCTATTGGCTAAGATACGCATTTCAAAAAAAAGGGCGGGAAAAACGGAAACTGAAGTGTTGCTGAAATTCCATTACACTAAAGCAAAAACATTGAATTGTTTCATGAGACGCGAATGTAAAATTTTGATGTTTGAGGTAAATTAAATAAATAAATAGATAGATAGATAAATAATTAAATAGATAAATAAATAAACAAATAAATAAATCGGAAAGTAGCTGGACGTGAAGCTAATTGGCTGCTTCAGAAAACAGGAAGTAGCCGGTGAGAATGATTACAGTTTAAACCATTTCTTTAAACACAGTCCATTTTATCAGGTCAATAAAGAAGTTTATAATGAGTTATATTTCTTGATAAATAAACCCAAGTAAGCGCTGCCTTCTGTGTTAAAGTGTTTCTATAACACAGTAATGTATTATTATTCATTACTATAACTGTAATGATCTTTATTAACATTGCTATTAATTGGTCTGAATTAATTGTGATAATTACCCTGATTAAGTTACCAAGATGAAGATATGTAACTATCTCTAATGAATAAAAAAAATAAAACGCAGCCAAGATTTCATGTTAATACAATCAGGTTGTGGTTCTTAAGGATGCTACTTAACAAAGATAAGTTTTCCCTTAATGAACATAATAGCATGGTGCTGCTAAATTCTCAAATCTGATTGGTCAGAGCAGCGATTATACCACAATTACTGAATATCTTCTGACCAGATGTAAGAATTATGGGCTGTTCATCAGCGCGAGAACCCCATGCCCACGGTGCAGCATGGTGGTGGTAGCATGTTAAGCTTTACCCTAGGCCTCTCATTTGCTTCTCCGCTCTTTTGGAAGCTCCTTTGTTTTCTGTGGAGGTTTAAGTGGTCTGGGTTGTTGCTTGGAAGCTGCCACAGTCGGGCAATTGAGCAAGGACCTTAACCCCCTCTTAACCCTCTGTGCTCTGACCCCAACCCCCTCAGCTGGGATATGTGAAGAAAAGAATTCCACTGTGCTGTAAAGTATGTGTGGTGATTATAAAGGCTTCTTCTCTAACAATGTCTGGCTTGTTCCAGGAACAAGTGTCACATTTACACAATGGAATTTGACTTACAAAATGGAATATGTAGCTTCTGATGGCAAACACTAACATTAGCAATGTTGTTAATCATTTTGAATCCCAGCTGCATCAGAGGTCCAGGTTGCCAGGTTTGAGTCTCTGCATGAGGATGTTTACCTTGGTGTTTTACCAGTAAAGGTAACAGTGACCTCATCAAGGTGAGACAAAACCGGTTTGTCTTTTGCATTTTAATACTATAGTACATTGTTCCTTCATCAGCACAATTTTATACAGAAATTTATCCAATATTCCATCTGACCCAACTATATAAGTGCCATGTCATAAACCCAAAGAATACTGTTGAGGATTATATAAACAACAAAACACCAAACCGTAAAATAATGACGTTCCGTTATATCTTACACCAGTAACCAAACATTATATGTACAGTTTCCATTACAGGACATACACTATATTGCTAAAAGTTTTGGGACGTCTGCCTTCACATGCACATGAATGTAATATGGAGTTGTCCCGCACTTTGTATCTATAACAGCTTCAACTCTTCTGGGAAGGCTTTCCACAAGGTTTAGGAGTGTGTTTATGGGAATTTTTGACCGTTCCTCTAGAAGCACATTTGTGAGGTCAGGCACTGATGTTGGACGAGAAGGTCTGGCTCGCAGTCTCCGCTCTAATTCATCCCAAAGGTGTTCTATGGGGTTGAGGTCAGGACTCTGTGCAGGCCAGTCAAGTTCCTCCACACCAAACTCACTCATCCATGTCTTTATGGACCTTGCTTTGGTCACTGGTGTGCAGTCATGTTGGAACAGGAAGGGGTCATCCCCAAACTGTTCCCACAAAGAGCATGAAATTGTCCAAAATGTCCTGGTATGCTGAAGCATTAAGAGTTCCTTTCACTGGAACTAAGGGGCCGAGCACAATCCCTGAATTCAATGATTTCGAGGGGTGTCCCAAAACCTTTGGCAATATAGTGCATGAGCGATCTGTTCATTACAGATCAGATCCCGTTTATTCACCCGTCACTTCCTGTCACAACGCTGTTGCGTATCTATTGCGTTTGGAATGTTCTTGTGCCAAAAAACGTCCACATGTAACGGATATGTAGTGAGCATGCTCAGAACTGTAAGGACAATGTGAAAGCAAAAGTTTGCACACCCTGTTCTTTTACTTTAAAAAAAAAAAAAAAAAAAAGTATTGTGTGATGGGGGGATCTGTCATTTCAGATTATATGGAGCATCCTGTACAATTTCCTGTGAAGAAGCTTGTGTGACGTATTAGAGCCGGAAATTATTTTTCTTTTTTTTTTTATTATAGTCTTATCATACACTTTTCATTATGGTACATTTATTTTCAATACATATTAGATGTTTCACATTAATTACCCCTTTTGTCTTGTTTTTTCTAAGGGGACGCAAACTTTTGCACTCTTATTAGAAAGACTACCGCATGTGGAACCGTTCATAAAAGTCCACTGGTGTTTCATGAGGTTTTTAAAGCGCTACTGAGCATGCTCAGAGGAGGCCGAGTCGAGCCCGAGCAGCGTGCTGAGGTACGAGGGCTCCCTCGGGTCCAGGATCTGATCCGACCGCACCGGGTGCACGATGTTGGTGGGCTGAGGCGTGAGCGTGTATTTGTCCAGAAACACCAGATCGGTGGACGGCTGATATCCAACCGGTTGCTGCTGCTGTTGCTGCAGATCGGCGCTGGTTTCCTCTGGAATCTGGACCGGCACCAGAGCGACGGGGACGGGCACTTCGGTAGGTTTGGAAGTTCGGGGCGAGGTTTCGGGTGTTTGGGACGAGGCCGGGATGGGCGAGCGGGCGCTGTGGACGTGGTCCACGTGGTATTTGAGCTTGTCCTTGCGTTTGAAGGCGGCGCTGCAGTGAGGGCAGCTGAAAGGACGCACCTCGGAGTGGATGACCATGTGCTTGGTCAGAGTTTTCTTGATGCGGAAGGTCTGGTTGCAGATCACACAGCGGTGAGGTTTCTCTCCTGGATAAATCAAAATGAGCAGAATGAAATTTTATCATCAAATTACACTACTGGATTACGACATGCAGGATAAGGGGCGTGGCTGTATGTGCTTGTCAGTCAGACTAAAGGAGGCGTGGCCTGTCTTTGGGCTTGTTTAACCCTAACCTTAATCAAGTCTTTGTAATAAAGGTGTGGCCACTATGTCTTCAATTCTCTGTCTGTCCTAATAAAGAAGGCGTGGCCTATATCACATTATCACACTAAAGGAGGTGTGTTCTCTGGGGCTGTCAGGATACGAGGCGTGACTTATTTGTGTCTAAGTTTCAGTACGTAGAACAATGGCTCTGCTTGTCAGTCTTAATAAAGCGGGCGTGTCCTCTTTGCTTTGCATCTTAATCAAGGCAGTGCAACGTCCTTGCCTCTCTATGGATGGAGGTGTGGCGTCTGTGACCGTCAGTCTTCAAAAGGGGGGCGTGGCCTCTATGTCTATGTATGTTAGAACGTTAACGTTACCTGAATGCGTCCTGAAGTGCGTCATCAGATTGGTTTTTCCTCTGAACTCTTTCTTGCACACTTCACACTGGTGCACTACAGCTTTGTACCTGCGGGTTGAGAGAAAACACTGTGAGAAAAACCGCAGATTGTCTTTCGTTTTTCAGAACTGGAAAAAACGCAACGTAACAGAATGATAGCGGTTTCATTCAAACTTGTAGACGTGTTAAGTTTTGTTGTTGTTGTTTACTTTCTCCACACTTTCTCTCCCAGGTGAATACTCTTGTAGTGGACGTTCAGGTGATCGGCGCGTCTGAAACATTTCCCGCACTCTTCGCACTGGTGCGCTCTCTCACCTGCGGGGGGGGGCGAGTCGTTCGTTACGTTACAGGAACTCATTTCTTTTTGGATGTACCAATCCTCAACAGCTTTACTAAGTGACAGCGTATAAGAATTTTTTGTTAAAACGTCACACCATATCACAGCATGAAAGCATGAAAGAAGAGCTGCTACAGAGTGACAGGCAGGACCTGTAGCCAATCAGATCAAGAGTGTAGAGTATAAGCGTTACTTTATACAGCTGCCACCTAGTGGTCAAAGTTAGGAACTGACAGTGATGCCACATGAGAGCTGTGCACATTTTTCACGTTTTAATATAAAATATTATGTTTTAATTCCTAGAAGAAGAAAAAAGACATTCACACTTTCTCTCTCTCTCTCTCTCTCTCTCATACTCTCTCTCTCACACACACTCTCTCACACGCACACACTACCGGTGTGTATTTTCTTGTGTTTCTTTAGATGATCGTGCCGAATGAAAGCTTTTCCACATTCTTCACACTCGTAACGTTTATCATCATGGTGGACGCGAAGGTGGAGCCTGAGGGGCAGACGGAAACGGATTTAAATCTCACAAAAATAAAAAAAAATAAAAAAAATAAAGGTCAGAGTCGAATCTTTCTGACTCTCAAACAACTCATTGCTTTTATCCCCCCCCCACCCAGACCGCACTGTCGAGTCTGTGATGTTTTTAACGCTGATTGTTTTGTTTCATTATTTTACCTTTTAATGAACAAAATAAGGGCCAGAAATTTAAATAATAATGATAATAATAATAATATTAAAACGGCTCATGCATGCGAGTCGACTCCCAAAGATTCACCAAAAAAGAGTCGATACAAAGAGCCGACACGTTAGCAAATGTCTTACACATGTCTAATTCGAAGCATTACGTGTGCGTATTTCATCCAATAGGAACACAGGTTTACTTGACACTCATTATTTAGTATTAAATGTAAAATTGGAGTATTTTTGGGGGGGGGGGTTTCATTCTGTTGTGTAAAAGATCGTTACACATTTCTGGTGAGATAAAGTGGAGTGGAGTGGGCGGGGTTTAGCAGCAGCGACGGCTGTAAAATCGGTGCAGTTACAGTGTCCAGCCGCTGTACTGTACAGAATGTTGTACAGAATGTTTCTCTGGAAGCGTCTCCGCACCTGTAGGAGCTGCCGTGGCGGAAACTCTGTCCACAGATGCTGCACAGGTGAGGTTTCTCCCCGCTGTGGATCCTCAGGTGCTCCCGTAACGTCGTCCTAAAGGGAAATGCTGCAGTGAGGTTGTGTATGATCGCTCCTAAAGTAATGACGTTACACAAAAATAATCACACTACACCGCGGATCTGTTTCATTCAGACCAGATAAAGCGCTGACGGAAGCTCTTTAGGGCCTGAAGCATCTCTGAGCGGCTGTGTTCCCAATCGAGTTCATCGTCGCTCTCTCCTCGGCGTGTGACAACTCATGACGTAATAACAGATTGTAATTGAAATAAACAAGAAAATAAAGTAGACGATAAACACGACGTAGTCGCGTGTGACCGAAACAAAGTTACACCACAGATTTTTTTTCATTTTCAACGTGAAACGCCCATAAACCAGGCTCATGCTCTCGCTTATGTTATAGCAGCTATAAACAGTCTCTCCCTGAGCATCCTGTCACGAGCCGTTACTATAGAAACGCTAGCACGTTAGAACCTTACACGGTTTTTCGACAGGCCACGTAACGTTCGCTCACCTCTCTCGGACCGACTTGCCGCACAGGTTGCACGTCCACTTCCTCTTCCCTCCGTGCGTGCACTCGATGTGCCGCTTTCTGTTGCCGGTATCATTAAACTGCCGTCCGCAGATGTCACATGGAAAAGGTCCTGGCATAATACGCACCACGGAAAACGTTAGCGACAAGAAAACTTTCCTTTTTTCCCCCACAGAAGAAGCCAAAACAGGAAGTGTTTTCGCACCTAAGTGGAACTTTTCTTGGTGTTTCAGTCGGGCAAAGCGGGACTTGAAGTAGTCGTCGCAGTAGGCGCATTTAAAGGGCCGGTGCTGAGTGTGTAAGATCATGTGCTCCTCCAGGTGGGGGCGCCGGGTGAAGGACTTGTGGCAGATCTACGAGGTGAGCATTTACCATTAAATGATAATGACCAGAAATGAGCTGAGGGGTAAAATGTTTCATAGGAAAAAAAAAAAAAAAACTCACGTCACACTTCCAGCCTTCACTCTTCCTCTTCCTCATACTCAGAAACTCCTGCATGTGGTCAGGATGGAACCTGAGAGAGAGAGAGGGAGAGAGAGAGAGAGAGAACACAGAGAATTTATACCAAGTTACAAGTGGTACTCGAGCATTTAAAATGAAAAGCAGAAGGTGTGACACTTGCAAATATCTGGCTATTTGCTTGACTCAATTTGGATAAAAGGTCACCAAGGTAAGGTAAGAGTTGTTTGGGGCGGAGTTAACATCCGTACGTTTTCTGACTGGTTGGTTTTTTTCACCTGATAGCAGATTACAGCAGATTTAATGTATGAAGACTGAGTCAGATTAATAATCAGCTTTCTTGAACGTTCCATAACTGTGGCTCTGAAAGGTAACCGTTTCTATAGTAACAGCTAAGGATGAGACAGGCGTGGCGAAAACCTTTTTCAGCGTCAGAGGGGTTTTGCAACAGCGAGTGAAAACGGCATCGTTTTTCTCAGAACATTAAAGGATAAAAGCTACAGCGCGCCGGCTCTAAATAAAGGTCTCGCGCTCACCTCTTGACGTGTTTGCTCAGCGTCTTTCTGCTGGCGTGGAGCTTGTTGCAGAATGGACACTTGTGATCTTTTCTCTGCACCGGAGCATCAGCCGTGTGCTTCTTCTTGTGCACGGTGAGGTTGGATTTGGTGGAGTAGCGCTGCAGACACACGTCACACTGAAACGGCTTTTCTCTCGTGTGCACTCGCGTGTGACTCTCATATTTCCCTGCGATATGAAGAGATCAGAGCAATGATGAAAGAAAGCGGGGATATGCAAACATGCGAAAAGGTCTCTTTTAATAAGGAGGACATGCAAATATGTAAAGTTATATTAAAAATGAGGCAGAGACATGCAAATACGTGAAGTTGTTTTAGTTTAAAGGAGGCTGTGGCATCCAAATATGTGAAAAGGCGGTGTATGTAACCGAGGAGGCGGTGACATGCAAATATATGAACGTGTATGTAACTGAGGAGGCGGTGAAATGCATGTATATATATATATATATATCAGTCAGTGTGGTCATATCATAGATTTGTCTCTGTTTTAAAGGAGTTGTTTAGCTCTCTGCTGTCTGCCACTGCACCTTTTTAAACAGTACAGGCAGAAGAGAGCAGCTCTTTTCTGGACCAGGAAAAATGTACACTGAGAATAAGTAACTAGCCAGATGCAACGACGGCAACACTGCAATTTAAAGTTTTTGTAAAGTATCTCTAAAATGGAAGAATGATTTTGGATATTACACACAGTCGATATGAGCAGCATTAAGACTCTCACCTATACGGTCAAATGTCTTGTCACACTTTGGGCATTTGAGCGTCTTTTTGTTGCCATTTTGGATGATCACTGGAGCTAGGCCCTCTGGGTAAACATGGCCGCCACTGCTCTGAGCCACCGACGCATCATGGTCCTTGGTCACATGACTAGAGCTTGACTCCTCCTCCTCCTCCTTGCCGTCTGCAACCCCCTCAGTCCTCAGCCCTGTCTCTGCTTCCAGACTGGTTTCTGTTTCATTATGTTCTCTTTCTTTGCTCTGGTTATGCTGATTTTCTTCACCATTACCGTCTTCATCGTCGTCATCTTCCTCATCATCGTCATCCTCTTCGACAGAGGTAGCCCCTTCATCTACATTTTGCCCACAGTTCTCCGTTCCAACGGGTTTCTTGTTCTCCAGGCTCTCGAATTTGCTGGGTCTCCTCCTCTGACGGGTCGAGGTGCGTTTGCTGCTCGATGGAGTCGCCGTGTCAATGACCTCAGCTTGGCTGTGCATCTTGGCCATGTGGTTCTCCAGCGACTTTTTATAGCAGAACGTCCGGCTGCACAGCAAACACTGGGTCTCTCCAGGAGATTGAGGCTTTTTAAGCTCTCCTGAAGAAGAACTCTGAGGTTCTTCCATTGGCAATACCTCCTCCTTCTCGCCCTCTTCCGGTCTTTGATTCGGTGTTGCTTCACCTGCTAGAAGATTCACCGCCTCCATCATGTCAAAGAAGCACGCCGCCTCGGCCAAAGACGGGATTTGGCTCTGCTGGACTTCCATTTCGGACGTGTACAGAAAGTTGAGCAAGTGTTCAAACGTGGAACCGTCTACGTTGTCAAAAGTCATATGGTCCAGCTGAGGGTTTTCACTCAGTTTAGCATGGAAGTAGCTGCTCCCGAACGCTAGCACCACCTTGTGTGCTTGGTACATTTCCCCACGCACACTGACGGCTATGTCGCAAAACGAAGGCACCGCGCGTCGGTCCTTGTTTAAGAACTCGAGGAAGCAGCTGTCGCTCTGAGAAATGCGAAGACGCCGTTTTCCCTGTGCGGACTCATCACCAGTAGAGACCTCCCGCTCGTTCACTGTGGGAGCTGAAACTTCTTCCTCTTCTTCCACTTTTTTCTTCGCCATGTTGTGCTTCACTTTCTTCTTCATCTTTAGGATTTAACAGAAGAGTTCCACATTGGAGTCGTGAATACTAAGAGTGGGAAATTGTTTCAATGTTAAAAATAAAAACAACTAGGAAATAAAACCTGATGTAGAATCTTGGGACAGATTTATTCTCTGTAGCTGAATTCTTCAATCTAATTGGTCAGGTGTTGAATAATTGTTAAACCGTAGCTATGACTGAAGTACAGCTACAGGCTATGGGTTTATCGATGTTTATCATTCATTCATTCATTGTCTGCCGCTTATCCGAACTACACTCGGGTCACGGGGAGCCTGTGCCTATCTCAGGCGTCATAGGGCATCAAGGCAGGATACACCCTGGAGGGAGTGCCAACCCATCGCAGGGCACACACACACACTCTCTCATTCACTCACGCAATCACACACTACGGACAATTTAGAGATGCCAATCAACCTACCACGCATGTCTTTGGACCGGGGGAGGAAACCGGAGTACCCGGAGGAAACCCCCGAGGCACGGGGAGAACATGCAAACTCCACACACACATGGCGGAGGCGGGAATCGAACCCCCAACCCTGGAGGTGTGAGGCAAACGTGCTAACCACTAAGCCACCGTGCCCCCCGTCGATGTTTATCAATTATTTTTTATTTTAAAAAATGATTAAAAGCTTGCAACTGTAAATATGGTGAAGTTTTTTGTAAGGATTTATTTATGTAAGGATTTATTTGTGTAAGGAGTCTCCAGTGTCAGTGCTTTCTCACAGTCTGTCTGAGGTAAAGCTATAACTATTATTATTATTATTATTATTATTATTATTATATTAATTTACTATTTCAAGCTCAAGTAGTAACATTCATCTCTCTACTCATTATTTATCTTTGTTAAATCCTAACGTGAAACAAAATGTTTTACTTTTTTATACATATCTTTTAGCAAGTTGTGCACTAGCTTAGCCTAATCTATGCTAGCGAATGGAATGATTTTAAATCAGGCGGTTACGACAGGCACCAAAGTGTCCTCAAGAATGCAAAAAAAAATAAATTAAATTTAAAAAAAGAAGTACGTATTGTAATAATTAATTACTACATTTTATTTTTAAATCTGTATTTTCGGCTTTGTCGGTTAATCAATCCGCCGGTGATTATTGTGCGCGTCAATATTGTATTATTTTAGATCAGGCAAACGTGAGCGCGACCAAAAAAAAAAAAAGGGTCCTGCAAATGCAGGAAAATACACCACACCGGAACAGACAAAGGTCCCCCTTTACAGGGAGAATGGCGACTAACGACACTTTAAAGTCCATTGAAAGGGCTATGTGGTTCCTACCTTTATTAAACAGCTTCGCGTGGTATTTATAGCTCTAAAAAATTAAATATAAATGTGTTTTCCATCAGCAAACAGTGCGCGAACAAAAAAATGTCCACAACAAAACAGATGGGCGCTGCACCTCCCTCTGTTCAATGCGCCTGACGTCGCAATAAGCTGACAGCTCATTGGTTGATACGGCTTACCGAATGTTAAATATAACAATATAATGGCGTCGGCGACCTGTGTATTACACTATATATATATTTGAGAATATTTTAATTTTTAGATGGATACTAAATATTAAATAGCACTTTGGGAAAATGAATGAAACTTTCTGAAATCTCTGCTATAAGCATAACCTCATATAAAAGTCTACACATTTATTTCCTTTCATATCCTGAACACATACATTTGGTTAAGTGACTGTTACTACACTGTAGAGCCAAAGGTTTGTGACCATCAAATCCATATCTGTTTCTTCAGGAGGTTGTCTAGAATGTTGTTGAATGCTGTAGCATTACACCTCCCCTTCACTGCAACTAAGGGGCTGGGAGGGAGGACTGGGTTCGGGGTGCACCTCCAGGGTTGGAGGTTAGATTCCCACCTCTGCTTTATGTGTGTGGAGTTTGCATTGCATGTTCTCCCCGTGCTTCAGGGGTTTCCTGCGGGTAGTGTAGGCTGACTGGTGTCTCAAAATTGTCTGTTGTGAATGTGTGTGTGTGTGTGTGTGTGTGTGTGTGTGTGTGCGCTCAGCGATGTATTGGCACCCCACCTTGTGTCTTGGGTCTTGTGGGATAGGCTCCAGGTTATCAGGGACCCTGTGTGGAAAAGCGGTACAGAAAATGGATAGATGGATGGATGGAACTAAGAGGTCCACACTTGTTCCAGCATGACAATGCCCTTATGGACAAACCAAGCTCCATGAAGAGATGGTATCTTAAGGATGGCGTGTAAGAACTAAGAGTCCTAAACAGTGGGGTTGAGGTCCTAAACTCTGACCACAACTCCACTGAACACTGACCTTACCCCAAACCTCCTGGGGTATGACAGCACTTTCTGAAACATTTTATTCCTCTTATATTTCTTTACAGAAAACCTTACCATTGCTAAAACTGCTGTTATGAACAATTATTAGTGCTGTGGCAAAAGTAATGATAGACCTTGGTGTACGGCCTCCTTCATAAACACGTGTGACATCAGATTAATTAGCCAGTGGACATGTAAGTGTGTTAGCCTAATCCTGTGGATCCGACTGCTGTTAATCCGAGTGTTACCTCAGTCAGTCACTTACACACACACACACGCATACACGCATGAATGAAGATGTGTTGTAGAAGTCACTCATTGTGATGGTGCTTTCCCAAGCTGAGAAACACCCAGGTCTGCAGATTCAGTCATCTCATCAGTTGTGAGTCATGTCAGGAGTGAACATGCTAGTCTGGATCGTCCTGCTGCTTTTTGCAGGTAAAGATTAGCTACTTTGTCTGTTTGCTCCAATTATTCTAAATGTAGTTGGTCATTGGAGACATGTCTGGTGTCAGAAGTTTGCTTCTTCAGTTTAATGCTGAAGCTAAAAGGTTGGTGTAGCTAAAAAACAACACTTCTCAATAACCTAATTTAAATAAGGAAATTTGTATAACAGCAAGAATCTATATTTAAACATTCTACATCAAAGCAGAACTCCACCCCATCACTTACAGCTTTCGGCTTCATATTTCACTTGGAAATATTAACAAACTACACTTTTCTGAGTTTCTGGTTGTCCAAAACCTCCAAACCATTCATCTACAAGCTTGTGTGTTTCTTCAGACGGTATTTACTAATCCCACCTGCTCTATCAGACTCTCTTGACCAATTCCATATTTTTCAGACACTATTGACCAATCCAATTTCCTCAGACACTATTGACCAACGAAGGACACACTTGTCCGATTCCAGCCCTTCCATCAGACAATCTTGGCCAGTCGCATTCCATTAGACAATCTCACCAGCTCCCTCAGACATTCCCAAACAATCCTGTCCACTTCCGCAGACACTCTTGTTCAGTCCTGCTTCCACAGCACCTCCCCACGATATATTCTGACAAACATAATTTGTCAAACTTTTATTGCTCCAAACCTTAATAGAAGTTTGTCTCAGCAGCTGACTTACTGATCTCGAGTTACATTTATGTAGATAATTAAAAAACCATAAAATATTTTACAGCAGGGTTACCAATTTTATCCACAAAGTGCCAGTGTGTGCAGAATTCCAATCAAGCTGGAGCCACACTTGAGTCCACCTGTTTAA
Organism: Hemibagrus guttatus; assembly: GCA_033459395.1. Taxonomy (NCBI): domain Eukaryota; kingdom Metazoa; phylum Chordata; class Actinopteri; order Siluriformes; family Bagridae; genus Hemibagrus; species Hemibagrus guttatus. Next base: position 1,439,684 of record JAUCMX010000005.1, on the reverse strand, counting down.
TCAGTTGATCTTGGCTTTCAGTAGACTCAGGTGTGGTTTCTGCTCGGTTGGAATGAAAACCTGCCCCCACCCCGGCCCTTCCATCCCTGTTGTAGCTCAACTAATGAAGAGGCCATGTTGTGTGTTAAAAGCGTCTATTTCAGTTGCCTTTATTTGTCACATATACATTACTGCACAGTGAAATTCTTTTCTTCGCATATCCCATCCTTGGGGGTTGGGGTCAGAGCGCAGGGTCAACCATGATACAGCGCCCCTGGAGCAGGGTGGGTTGGGGGCCTAGCTCAAGGGCCCAATGGTGGCAGCTTGGCGGTAATGGGGCTTGAACCCCTGATCTTCCGGTCAACGACCCAGAGCCTTAACCACTTGTTTCAAATACACTCTTACACTCAGGTAAACTACAACATTTTTATTTTGCAACAGATTCTGTCTGTAATGATGACTTCGAAGGCTGCAAAAACAATCAATGTCAGAATGGTGGTGTTTGCATAAGGAACAAAGGCAATTACACTTGCCAATGCTCTAACCGTTCTCAAAACGGGCAACTCTACGGTGGGCCGAACTGCACGGTTGTACTGCACGGCTGTGAGCGACACCGATGCCAAAATGGTGCCAAATGCTCTCCTTTTCTCAGCAGTGGTCGACACAGATACCGCTGCGCCTGCCCTGAAGGTTACACCGGCCTGAGGTGTGAGACATCCACCACATTCTCTTTTGAAAAAAGCGGATTCCTACACATCAAAACAGACCTCGAAGACACAGTGGCACTTCTGAACACTACTCTGAGTTTTCGGACAGTGCAAAAAACAGCGACTTTACTGCGCTGCGAAGTGGAAGAGTACGTACTCACACTGCAGTTGCAAAACGGCAGACTGCGTCACTCCATGCAATGGGGCAACAGCAGGAATTCAGACCTAGTGGACCTTTTTCAGGATGTAGCTGATGGCAATTGGCATACAGTGCAGGTTTACTTGTATGGAAGTGTGCTAGGACTCGATTTGCATGACCCAGTGTGCACTGTGAAAACCTGCCACAAAGAAGTGCTAGTGGAACTGGATCTGGGGTCTGGGTCAGGGCAGTCCTCTTTCAATCTGGTCCAGAGCATTTATATAGGTGGAACAGGGAATGGACAAGTAAATCCAGAATCCTTTTTCCTGGGCTGCATGAGGGATGTCTACATTCAGTCCCACCTGGTGGTTCCAGAGTTAAAGGTCAGAGCTGAGCAGTTTAGCATGACTTTGGGCTGCAGGGAAAGTGATGGCTGTGACGACAATCCCTGCAGGAACCGGGGGAAGTGCGTTGGCTTGGGATGGAAGAAACACAAGTGTGAGTGCCATCGTCCCTACGAAGGAAAGGTCTGTTCTGAGGGTAAGGATTTCCTCTGAGATAAGTGCCATTCTGCTTATAACCAGTTAGTTGATATACCAAACTGGATATTATGGTTAATGTGAGGGACATCAAACAAGTCTACACTGGTGATAATTACTTCAGGGTCTGTGTTTTCTCTCTGTCTTTCCATCTTTCTCTCTGTCAAACTCTTGGCTGTCTATCTGTATATTCCTGTGTCTGTCTTTCTGTCTACTGCCTTTCTTCCTGTTATTCTGTCTCTTTGGCAATCAGCCAAGACTGGTTTGGTATCAAGCTTTACATCTTTAGTTTTGCAGTGAAGATATAAGTCTAATGCTGCTAATAGGAAATGGAAGCTAATATCTTTTAGTTTATGATTGTGTAGACTACTTGATGCTAAAACACTCTGCCTGTGTGTTGACAGAACACATCGCTGCACGGTTTGGAAATGAAGATGTTGAAAGTTATGCAATTTTTCATGTGGACAATGACCCCATGGACACGTTCACCATCTCCATGTTCATTCGCACGCGCCATGTAAACGGTCTGCTCCTCGTTTTTTCCAACAGCACTAGCCGTTACCTGCACGTATGGCTAGATGGCGGGAAGGTCAAAGTTCAGGTGAATCATTTTGAAATCCTGCAGGGTCATGACAGAGTTAACGATGGACATTTTCACCTGGTGAGCGTGCACATGGAGCGGGGAACACTCGCGCTCGTGCACTCCGCTAGGACTCAGGCCTTGATGGCCGGCCGAGGTTTGACGATCCGTTCAGGTGACATGATTCATGTAGGAGGGTTAGAGGATCGAAAAGCCTCGTTAGCATTCGGCGGCTACTTTAAAGGATGCATCCAGGACCTGCGTCTGAACTTTAATTACCTGCAGTTTTACCCGATCAGCACACCACTGACTTCCTACAGGCTTAAAACAATGGTGCAGATCACACAGGGCTGCACAGGAGATAATTACTGCAGGGTATGTGTTCTCTTTATCTGTCTGTTTATCTCTCAGTCTGTCTGTCTTTTGCAATCTCTCTGTCACTCTCTCTCTATCTGTTTTTCTTTCTGTCTTATCCGTTTATCTATCTGTCTGTCACCAACAGTCCAATCATTTCTCACGGCACTTGTACTCAGCTTTTCCATCTGATTATAGACTCGTGTCGTTACAGTAACTCTGTTGTGGCGTTGTTGACTTATCCCTGCCTCTGTTATATTATACAGATGAAGTCCTGTCTGAATGGTGGTGTGTGTTACTCCATGTGGGATGATTTCACCTGCAGCTGCCCTCCGAACACAACAGGACGACGCTGCCAGGAGCTGAAGTGGTGTGAGCTTTCTCCGTGTCCAGTTCCTGCAGGGTGTCTCACACAGGCTCAGGGTTTCGACTGTGAGTACGTCTACACGTCTCACCTTTTTATTAGAGGCTTAGTACGATTCATGTATATGATTGTTGCTAATTGTAAATTGGTATTTATGTGAAATTTTGTTCCAAACTTCCAAACATGATTAAAGTTTTGAGCATTCTGAGGACATTCTGAAATTTAATAAATAAGAAGAAGAAGAAGAATGGGCACCTGTTGGTCAATCAGTAATGAGTATTAGCCCATGCCTGAAATCAATTATTTCTTTATGCCTTTGGTGAAACCTTTTTATTTTAGTCTCTGGGCTTATTTTGATCATCAGGTCTGAAAATAGCAGTACGTGGGATTTCCAGGGATCAGGGATTATCTCAGTCCGGGTCAAACCTGCTGTGTGCTGAGAATTAAATCTCATTAGAGTTACTTTATATCAGGAAGACATTTATGCACGGTTATTCTCGTTTAGCTTCTCTTCTCGGTGATGATGGATAAACAGGATGGAGGTGGGACCAAAGTTGCTCTCCTGTGCTCGGGGATCCTCCCTGATTTCAGGTTCGAGACATCACAATTATTCCACTGTTTTCCTCTCCATCTACTAGGTGTTACAAACATCACTGTTCGTGAAGGAAACCCCGTCATCGTGTTTAGAGGTAACGGTGAAATCCGCCGCCCGCTCCGCAGCGTGTCGCTGACGTTCCGAACGAGGAGACGGGACACTACGCTACTGCACGCGTCACGAGAAAACCACTTCATTACACTTCTCCTCAAAGACGGACGACTTGCTCTGGAGCTTCAGAGTGGCTCAAACATCTCACTCCGGGTGCAGAGCCGGTGAGGGAACGAACCCTCAATGAACTTACATTAGCTAACCTAGATGTTAGCTATGTTTGCTAATATTGATTTTGATATTTAAAGTGTTGAGAATCTTGCTCTAACTCAGCTTGGCATTCACACTAACAGTGCAAAATTAAAAGATGTCTTCAGGATTCTAGGAAAGAGTCAAAAATATGCTAATCATTTTTGTTTTATTTACACTTTCTCCATCTGATCATTTTATAGCCGGGTAATGGTGAACGATGGACGTTGGCATAGTGCCATCCTGAGCATGAACAATCCATCCGCACCTACCTCCAGATGGTCCATGGTCCTTGACGAGCGCAGAGACCAAGCGTCCATCTCCACCACCTCTTCTGGAGATCTGGACTTCCTCAGGGAAGACACGGACATCCTTCTGGCAGGCTGGGACCTTGATACCGGGGCCGATTTGGACGGATGTTTAGGTTTGGTGGAAATCGGTGGTCTTGTTTTGCCATTTCATGCAGAAACAGATCTCGGTATGCCCAGACCTCAGAAAGAAAAGTTCTTGAGAGTGTCTGGAATGCTGACCCTAGGATGTTGGGGCTCTGATATTTGTAATCCGAACCCTTGCCACAACGGAGGCCAGTGTGAGGATCTTTTCGACCTCTTTAAATGTCGATGCCCAGCTGATTGGCACGGTCAGATTTGCGAAGGCAGGACTGATGCCTGCTACCCGAACCCTTGCCTTCATGGATCCTGTGTCGTCGATAATGAAGGATACGAGTGTGTGTGTGAGTCAGGATACGTTGGTCGGCGCTGTGAAAGTAAAGAGGACGTGTGTGTGGGACACAAGTGCCGTAATGGAGGTACCTGCCTCAGAGGAATCAAGCAATATGCCTGTCTTTGCCCGAGAAACACAACCGGAGCTCTCTGCCAGTGAGTGACAACACACATTCCTTTATTAATCCCTTTTTTTTAATGGTGTATTTGTCTTTCATGGTGTATATCTTCTGATAGTTATACTGCTTGTGGTTGTGGCCCGTCTGCCGATTTTTATGTTCAGATGAAAAATCAGATGAAATTTCTGATGCTGACGAAGCCACAGTGTTACAGTTAGATACCAAGGTACATAACCTTACATCATTGTCTCTCACGGTTTCAGAGAACGGATGCCAGAAATGCCTTGGTATATCGACAGGCTTCCGTGAGTTATCTTTCCTTGATGTAATCCCTAATAGTTGTATTAAGATGAAGAATAAAAGGAAAACCAGCGGAATAATGTGTGAATTGTCTTGTTAGGTCTCCCAGGCTGCCGGTGTCCATCTGCGGGAATGACAAGTGGACTTACAGCTGCTTTAATGGTGGAAACTGCTCCATGTTTGAGAACAAGTGTGAATGCCTGTCTGGTTTTAGTGGACAGTGGTAAGCTTGCAGTAATGACAGCCTGAGTAAAAAAATCTGTGAAAATCGGGCATTGTAGAGCCCACTGTGGAGCTCTAATTCTGCTACGGAGTTCATGAAGCTTCAGTCGATTATTGTTTATCTATTGATCTTTATCTAATGAAAAAATTTTAGGGAGAATTTATCAATTTTTTTTTAAGACATTGAGTCTTTGAGTCTGTTCAGTCAAAATAAAAAAAATAATCTAAAAATCAACCTAATATATATATATATATATATATATATATATATATATATATATATATATATATATATATATATATGTGAATCAATCACAGTGATCAATCACTGACCAATGACAGGACATGGAGTGGACACTAAACCTTAAGACAAAGTGGACTGAAATGCTTGGAGAAATGAATTGTACCACATCCTGTACTCATTCCGACTGTCCTGCTTGTGTCTAGGTGTGAGCTGGAGCTGGACGAGTGCGCGTCCGGCCCGTGCCTGAACGGCGGCTACTGCCGCAACCTCGTCGACAGATTCCACTGTGTGTGTGAGATCAGCTTTGCCGGCGAACGCTGCCAGATCGACATCAGCGATTTCTACCTCTATGGTTTCCTGCTGATGTGGCAGAATATCTTCCAGCTGCTCTCCTTCCTCGTCCTGCGCATGGACGACGAGCCTGAGATCGAGTGGAACGCCGCCAACGAGGAGTAAAGAAATAAACCACAGGAGTGAGTGACGATGGATGAGAGACAGGATGTCTAAATAAGGGAGGGTGGGGGGGACTGTAAGAGACACGGCATGACAGTAGAAATAATGACGTCGTTCATAACGAGTGCGTTTTATAAATACAGAATAGACGGTGTAAGTGACAGGCGTTTAAAACGAAAAGTGCGCTCAGAAATAAAGAACAGTTTTAAACAAGAGACCTTCTCGTCTGAAGATGTTTGTTTTCATTGGTTTTATTCCTTTTATACCACAGCAGGTTGCCAAGTGTTCATTTATTCCTGAAGGATTTTTATTAATTTATAGAGTTTAATGTTTGAAACGTCCAAGTGAGCTCCTCATATTCTGGAAATCATATTCCGGGTTTGTCAAAACTGACAGAAACCCATTTTTAAAGTATTTTTAATTAACAAAAATCTTGACTTTGATTCATCATTCCCGGAAAATAAACGTTGCAAACCTAAACGCTCCAAATGTACAGTACCTGCTGTCTCACAATACCCCAAATCCCCTTACTTCAGGAGACTTTAAAAACAACAACAACATCGAAATATAGATTTGTTACCAGGATTTATATTTCCACCTAAAATCCCCAGCCATATACAGTTCTGCTTTAGCCTCAGAGATATTTCTGAGCCTGTGGTCTTGTATTCCAAGTATGCCTTCCCTCTGAATTAGTGTTTACTTTGGCCTCCAAACCCCTGAGAAGTGTTGACTCCAAACTGGTCCCTATTCCCTTAAAAGGCAAAGTGCACAAGGGTCTGAATGAAGTGACGCAACCGTGTTTCATGCAACATCTCCCCCTATCAGTCCGACCCAGAACTACATTCCTCATGAAAGGCTGAATTTAGAAGGATTTGTCTTGTTTTTAAGGTGCTGTTTATTTAAGCCCTCTCTAGGGGTCCAGTAGCACATCCAGAAGGCAGTATGGATGTAGATCACATCTTTGTGATGACCTGAGAGGAACAAGGCCTTTACCACACCTTTCCTACAGGAAGGAAAGCAAGCTTCATTTCAGTTTTAAACACATTTATCAATCTGTTTTAGGTGAAAAAAAAAAAAAAAGTGGTCCATACAGTTGAATGTCCATGTAGTCCATGAACCTGGATGTTATCTAATGTGAAACAGACAAACGTGGGCAGACCTGAACTTGAAACCCCAGTGCAAATAATAAAACCCTATTTACTCTGCCGGACCGTAGGACAAGACTAAGCTTATCTTTTCTTACGTTACATTTGAAGAAATGATACTGCACTATCAGCTGCAGAATAATACCTATAATGCACTATAAGACCTAAATCTACGGCCTGTAATAACGCTTATAAGGCGCTATAAACCTATGGATCTGAAAACAGCAGATATTTGTGATGTAAAAATAATCATATCAAAATATTTTTAAGCTTAAATGTACAAGATCATTATAGAGTCATTCTAAGGTAAAGAAAGGGCTTGTCATGATATACTCCGTGGTGCAGATATGCTGCTATATTGATATTACAGTTTAAAGACTGTGGCAGTTTCTAGAATATAGTACATATGTAAGCTTTCAATGCACTTATAAGGCTATAATTAATCACATACACTACACATGCTGGAATTTAATTCAAACACAGCGTTTTCCAAGGAGATAAGCGAGTGCATGTCAGGTGAATGGACTTGTGTGTGAGGACAGTTTGTCCTCACACACTTCCATGACATTGGTCAGAATTGTGTGTGTTTTATCCCTCCCATGTAATGAAGGGTCAAGTTTGAAGTATATATGACCAATCAGCCAGGTGAATCTTTGTCAGCCTTTTTCACTTCCACTCGTCGTGATGAATCTCGGCTTTGTCGTCGCCCTTCTTGGGCTTGTGGCGTTCGGTTCATGTAAACCGGCTGGACAGAACTTCACTCTGCCGCTCTGCGACTCTCCGGAGGCTGAAGCCGCCGCTCAGGTGGCTCTGGATTTCATCAACGCGCAGCAAACGCACGGCTACAAGTACACCCTGAACCAAATCGAGGACATCAAGGTCATCAATAAGGTAATGACTTACTGCTGCACAGCACTGGCTGGAAAGAATAATTCATTTCTATGACATTTCTCAAATTTATGATATGACTGTTCAAGGGCCCAACGATGGCAACTTGACTCTCAAATACAATACAAAGTACAATACAGAAGCATTGGAAAGGCAGTAATTTAATAATGTCAGGTGCATGTTGGAAAAATATGTCTAGTACGTTGCCTAAAAACCATTATTCAAGGAAACCCTTGTCTACAAGAACATTTATGAAACCTGGTTGGTGAATGAAATATTGGCATAATAATAACAATATCCGAAACCGTCCATTATGCTCGGTCGGTGATTTTCTTAAAGTTAGCATCAAGGATTTAGACCAAGAGGAAATTCTAACAGGAAGTTTGATAAGCTGTTGGTAATAACAGCATTCTTCTGAAGTGTATCAGTTCTGACGAGAGGAAACGGTACAATGAGGCGGTGACGAGTCGTTTAATCCAGCTTGCCATGACTAAAATTCATTTGTTTTGCTGTAGGCTGATGGAACACATACGTATCTCTTGGAGCTGGAGTTCCTCGAGACTAAGTGCCATATCTTCAACCCAAAACCCGCAGCTCAGTGCGATGTCAGACCCAAGGTTGATACGGTAAGTCAGTTCACAAATGTCTTGTGACATGGAAGACGTCATATATGTTCGATTTTAGCCGAGTTCTAACGAGCAAACTGCTACATAGACAATAACCCTGTTGATTGATTGTGATTGCTCAGAAGGTTTCTGCACCAGCAGCAAATCAATACATTACCGTTTCTATAGTAACAGCCCATTCACAGGTATTGAAGATGTTCCACATAATCTAAACGGAATAAGAAGATTAAAAACGCATTGATATGAAAACAGGAATTTGTATTGTGAACGTTCTACAACATTTAACGCAACTATATATGGATAAAAAGTATGACTTGTCCTTATTCGGTGTGTATTTGTTTGTCCTTTAGGCAGTTGAAGCGGACTGTGATGTAGCTCTCTCTGAAGCTGGCGGGCGGCTTTCTGTCGTGGCATTCAAGTGCAAGACGGAATTAGGTCAAATATCAATGTTTATTCACTTAACAGCTTGAATGAATGATGGCTATATTTATTCCTGTCCATGTTTTGTTGTTTTTTTGGGGAAGTGCAGAATCATTCAGTCCTTGTGTAGGATGCATTGTTCTGCAGCCACTGAACGACACAAGAGGCAATCAGCTGATTAAAGACTCACTGGGACACTTTAACAAAAACCACACCCTCAACAATGATTTTACTCTTCTCAACACTGGCCGGCTGTCTTCTCAGGTAACACTCAGCGAGGGCGGAACTGGTAAAATCCTCGGATAAGTGGTTTTAACTGGTAAAATTTTACAAACAAATGCCAAGACAAGTTAAAGTCAAGTCTAAAGTCTCAGCTTAACAATGGGGACTCAGGAGTAGGATGTTGATCCTGGAGAACGGAGCAAATAAAGTGAAAACACTATCCAAATATCCAAGGTGATAAGGGGTGCAGGGGTGAGTATCAACGAGGCCAAGGGGTCTAACAAACAGAGCAGAGGTTAAAGGTGTATAAAGGGAAATAAGATATAACAAAGCTCTGAACTTTCTCATATGTTCAACCTCTTTCTGACAAATAGATGAAGTGTCCAGAGTCCTCATAAACCCCCATTTCAAGTTCATGGGAATCTAAAAGTGTTGTATTTTGCAGATAGTGGGCGCTGGGGCCCTAATCAGAGCCGAATACGCCATTATCGAAACCAACTGCACTAATGTGGACGATGATAACTGTGTTCCTCTTGACCTTACTGTCGCTGTAAGTGTGGATTTCAACATAAATTAAACCACTTTCGATCATAATGCAGCTACAACATGATGCCATTATTTTTTTTCACTTAGCATCATGGGTTCTGTCATGCTGAAGGCCACGGACTTGATGTGAAAGTTGCCTGCGAAATCTTCCCACCAGTAACTAAGCACTAATACGTTATTTAAATGCTTACCTGGCAATTTATTTATTTGACTTCACAAACTAAACTGAATGTAAATCTCCCTTTTCTTTCAACAGGACAATGCAACAGTTCTTGCTTTCCCAGCTGGGGAAGGATCATGCTTCGGCCATGGCTTCAAAAACCACAAACTCACAGCCCTGCATGACCCCGATGCCACCGGTCTCTTATCTGCAGAGTCTGATTCAGCTGAGAAAGCGCCGATCGTCAAAAGAACAGCAGTAGATCCTCAACCCAGTGTGTTATTAGTTGCTGAACCGGTAGCTCTTCTACCGAGGTGCCCAGGGAAAATCCATCACTTTTGATTCCATTCTTTAAATGTGCCCTTGATACATTTATGTGGTGGACATCTGGTTTCCCATGGGCACAAAGGCGTGTTGGGTTGGGCACTACTGTCCTGCAAACGAGCACCTGTCTCAAATGACTGTACTTTTGACCTGTACCATTTTAGTGTAATAAAATGGCCTCGGTCATCATGGGAAAAACAGTGTTGCATACAGTCTCCTGAATGCTTGATGATTATTATAAAATGCTATCTTTCCCAAATTAGGACTGAATCTAAGATACTGTAGAGCAAAGATGCTAGCCACAAGTTTTCAGAATTCTACATAATGCTCCTCAGATATCTTTACATGCAAAGCTATTCCTCATTCACTGATTTCTAAAAAATCTTAATTTTAAAGGCTCAGGGTCCAAAAAGTCCAAAGCCTTGATCTGAGCCTCCGGTGCCACCTATAACTCTTGTCACATATACATTACTGAACAGGGAACTTCTTTCTTCACATATCCCATCCTTGGGGGTTGGGGTCAGAGCGCAGGATCAGCCATGATGCAGCAGGGTGGGTTAGGGGCCTTTCTCAAGGGCCCAACAGTGGCAGCTTGGCAGTGCTGGGGCTTAGTGCCAACAGTAAGGAGGGATAATGATCTGGAGCTACTGGCAGTGTTTATCCCCTCTTTCTGCATGACTTTACAAAGCAAGGTCTATAAAGACATGGCTTGACAAGTTTTATGTGGAGGAACTCCAGTAGACCGTCTAGAGCCCTGACCTCAACCCCGCTGAACACCTTGAAGATGAAATGCAACATCGATTGTGAGCCAGACATTCTCGTCCAACATCAATGCCTGACTTAACAAATGCTCTTTTAATGGAATGGGCACAAATTCCCACAGACACGCTCCAACGATTCTTGTAGATGGCCTTCCCAGAAGAGTGGAGGCTCTTATAGCAGTAAAGGAGAAGGGGCGGGTGTTAATGGGTTCAAATCAATAGTAATGCACATGTTTTTAGAATGCGATATCCAACAAGCACATACGAATTTAATGGTCAGTACAATCAGCTAGGGCATTAAAAATAACCTCCCTAATAAACCAGTTCTGAACTGTCAAAGGCATAGGCAACACAAGACCTGTGAAAGTGTACTGTAGTATCAGACACCAAGATGTTAACAGCAGATCCTGTAAGTTATAAGGTGGAGCCTCCATAGATTGGACTTATTTGCCCAGAACATTCCACAGATGCTTGATTGGTTTGAGATCTGAGGAATTTGGAGGTCAAGAGGTGAAAGAGGCCAGTGTCATAAAGGGGGTGTACCTGGTCTGCATAGGTAGGTGGTATGTGTCAAATAAATATCCACATGAATGCCAAGACTCAGGGTTTCCCAGAAAAACATTGCCCAGGGCATCACACTGCTTCTGCCAGACTGCCTTCTTCCCGTAGTGCAACCAGGTGCCATCTCTTCCCCCAGGTAACGCACATGATGTAAACGAAAAATCATTCATCAAACCCTGCCGCTTTCTTCCCCTGCTCCATGGTCCAGTTCTGATGTTCACATGATCGCTGTAGGTCAGGGGTGTCCAATCCTATTACAATCAAACAGGAGCTACAGGTTTAATTAGTTGATTCTTGCTTTCAATAGACTCTGATGTGGCTTCTGCTCGGTTGGAATGAAGACCTGCACCCACACCGGCCCTTTGCGGAGAAGATCGGACGTCCCTGCTGTAGGTGCACGGGGTCAGCATGGTGGCTCTGCATTAATGAGCACAATTTAGCCCATTTTTCCTGCTTGCATGCTGACCGAACAGAACTATTAATAAGCAACAATAAGGTGAAAATGTAAGCAATGATTTCTAAACGTCTCATCACTTTATATATGCGAACAATGTTATTTGCATTAATCCCAGCAACCATGAAACAAGGACTACACTTCTTGCACCTGCAACGGCTGTAGTGAGGAAAACTGGAAAAGCTAGTTCATCAGCTAAGCAGCGCTCAAACGTTTACATTTCATACAAAATGTAAATAAAGTGCTAAAACAAATCCATAAAAGCACCAACACAACATTTATTCACTTTATAAATTGTAAAGTATGAAATGGTCTATCGCAAGAACGAATCTAGTGGTTCATTAGCATTTACAATATTATCATGATCAGGTATCAGATTACTAATAAAATATTCTCCACAATGATATTCAAACGCTCAGGAAACTCATCGGGATGAATGAAAGTGTGCACAATAATGCGCTCGATAACTGTGTTGATATAGCTCTATCATATAACCGACTCAATCCAAACTATCTAGCAGTTTTTTAAGCGTTAGGCATTTTTCATATTATATTTACACATTAAACCTACCTTGATAGTCCTTGATGGTGTAGGCATAGAATTACGCTTTAATCACGTTGCATCTTTACACACTCCAGGAGAAAACAAAACCCAACACAAAGCATCAGTCAGGTCGGCTTTTGTTTACCAGACGGCTTCTGTTCTGGACGAGGGTTGAAATCCTTCTGGAAAATCTGGTTTTACTACACTTAAAACTGCCTCTGATTTACTGAGGCGCTTACATGAGGAATGTTTCGGAAGCTATTTGGCGTAGATTGCTCAAACCAATAGGAGAAAGCAGACTTCGTACGACCGAGTGTATCCTGTCAAAGCTGCAAAAAGTTCTGGATGTCTGTTTTACTTTCCGAATCCAGTTTCACCAAGCTATATTCGGAATGCATTTGTTTTCCACGAGGATGTGGCTAATCATGAGCAAGCTCTGGGATTTTAGCCCTGTCCAAATCAAGTCACATGTTGAATATACAGAACAATAAAATAATTACAGCAATTCAAGTGGACAGTTCACTTGGTATAGTGCACAAGTTTAACAATGGAAATGGTCACAGAAATATCTACATTTTTTTTTTTTTTATTCCTAATGACCTAATAAACCAGAGGCAGCAATGGCAAAAAAAAAAAAAAAAACCACTCCATGAGACGACGTGAGGAAGCAACGTTGAGAGGAACCAGACTCGATCCTCATCTGGAAGACACCAGATCTGGAGAACAAGCGAAGTTCACTGATGGAGCTTTGAGCACCAAACTTTCGGTGGAAACTGCAGTTCAAAACCATCATCCAAAGGTATGTTTGTGAGTTCATATGACCCGGTGTAGTCTGCGTATGTTGTGTGACCACCCCCCCTATAAGGCGTGATGAGTTTAAAATACGTTCGTGTTAAAAATGAAGTGTGAGCTGTATGATTAGAACTTATTAGATGACCGTATCTACATGGTCAATACACCCCCAAATCACAGAGGTTTATACTTGCTAGAGAGATTAACCCAATCCAAATACTTGAAACTAAAAAGCACAGCAGTTATGAATTTATTTTATTTATTTATCTAGGTAAGCTCACCTTCTACATGAACTCTTTTCTCTGGACCCAAAGACACCCAAGGATCATTTGCTATACATCTAAGGTTGTCTCATTGTTAGCACGATAATCGGTAGCTCAAATTTGTTCACCCTTTCCGAAACAAGATTTAGCATACTGCACAATAAAACAAGCTCCAAATTTGATAAAAAGGCTCCACCCAAAACTTCCCTTATAAATATCTTTGAATAAACCAATTCAATGGAAAGGAATCCAACCAAAGGCAGCAACTGGGTACTGTCACTTCACCTTGAGCTTATCTACTACATTTAAGGCCATGTTGCCATTAAGTTCGTATCAAACGCAAACTTATTTGCATTGTTGAGCATACTACTCATGCTATAGTTTTCACTCCTACTAATTATTAACCAAAAAGGTTCCTTGTACAAAACAATAAATCGATAGATCTCGGAAACGTGATCCACCGATGGCTCCTAATCCGTTCTGTTTAATACATTTATGCTTAAAAGGGTAAAAAGATATCAATCTTTGCCCCCATCACACCACTCAGAAACAAAGAGAGGAAAAAAAAAGAAAGAAAAAAAAAAAAAGCATTTCTTTCTGGTTGAAATAGATTTATTTGATCTGTCTGTAAACAAGGTGGTTAATTCATGGCATTTTTCCACGCAAAATCGGGTTGTGTAGATAGATAGATATATATCTCAGCTGGTCAGGATTCCATGGTCAGAAAATCGGGTGCAGCGAAAGAAAGGAGAGAAATGAACATGGTTTGTTGACATGTTTCACTTTAATCTGTACATATTCCACAAGCCCTGGAGAGTTTTGAAACTTTCGTCAGATATCCCAAAAAGAAGGTGCCATTTCGCGAATCGACTCCTTACAAGGCAGCGGTTTTAAAATCCATCTCACAGTAGCAACAGATCAGATCTACATTATGGCACAGGATACACTGCTTTTTTTTCCTTTTTTTTTTTTTGATTAAAGTTAACAATACAACTGACTAGTGGTCTTTTTCTTCTTTAACTAATACCACCATAACCCAGAAAATTTAGTGTACACAGTTACTTCATTGTGTTTTGCTTTTTTTTTGCCTATTTAATGAAATATTTGTACCGTGCTATGACAAGTTGATACATCGCAGTCGAGTAAAGCACAAATGATGTTTGTTGTTTGAAAACTTGACAGGATTAACAGACAAAAAAAGGGTTAAATGATTTAAAGTCAACAATAAGACTGCCATTTCATCTATTCAAGACATTCATTGTGAGGAAGAAGGAAAAGAAAAAAAAAAAAAAAAAAACAAGGTAGTTAAACATTAGAGCTTTGTAATCCCTCCCTAAGACATGGATACCATTTACTAGTGAATCGTCAAGAGGTTAGTGTGCACTTGAAATGTTTCATTTAGTGTTCTACAAACAGATGAAGCTAGCAGTCGATCCTTCAGTAATCTGTTAATCCTCCAAAATGTGGAAAAAAATTGGTCCTACTGGAGAAAAAAAAAATTATATATCTATAATATATGACTGGACACCAAACCAGAGTTACAATCAGAAGGGCAGTGCTTTAAAGAAAAAGAAAAAAAAAATTCAAAAATCACTAGCTGGTAAATAAGTTGCTAAGTGGCTATATTAGCGGTGGAATGTCCTTAGAGTCCAGAAGTGATTTGTTTGTTGGTTTGTTTGTGTTTTTAAACCTTGTAAATGCTGATCTGCCATCACATTCAAACGAGGAAAAAAAATCCAACATTACATCGAGGACTCAACACCACATCCAGATACAACAGTAAAAAGCATTGGATGTTGTATTTGAATAAAATGGGTTACAAGTATAAGGGCAAGAATTGCGTAGTGTGAATCAATTTCTCTTTTTATTTATTTTTTTTTCTTCTTAGAGGACACTGGTAGTGTATGGTAGTTAGTTGTTTGATGATCGAGCTAAAAAGAGATATGCATGCACTTTTTTGAAACCATCCTGGCCATGCTGGAAAGAAAGAAAGAAAAATCACTAGGGGAAGACCGACAGCTCAGCAAGGCTCAAAGCACTCGAGAGGCATCGATGGACCACTAGATAAGCGCCTCAGGAAAACTGGACAGTGATTATTGGTTTATGCAAATTTGAAAAGCCCAATGCTTTATGTACAGTACTGTGTTTTTTTGTTTTAAGCCTTCGTAAAATGAACATGCTTTTTTTTTTTTTTTTTTAATTTGTGGCACTATAAGGATGAGGGGGACGGGAATGGGATAGGTATGCTAAATAAAAAGGGAAGCGAGAGAACATTTAAAAAAAAAAAAAAAAACACAAGTTGGAAGAATTAAGGGGCTGGATAGACAATGATGCATCCACCAAGAATCTGTAGTGCTGTGAAGGCAGGAAAAAAAAAAAAAAAAAAGAAAAACGAGGGAGAAAGGGATGGTAGGATGTTACAGTGAGCTGCAGTGTGGATGGATGTAAAGGGGGCTGCTTCAGTATCCAGCTCTCCTCAGGTACTCAGCCATGGTAAATGCTTTCTTGTTGAGCTGTCCTCCGTGGATACCTTCCTTTCCCATGACTAAAACCAATACTGGGGGTACATAAAGGGGAGGGGAGAGGGGGAGAAAGAAAAAAAATATATGACAAAATTAAAAAAAGAAAGGAAAGAAAAAAAGTCTTTCCCCCCCGTAATACGGGGAACGTTATAAGATCTTACCACCATTCTTCTCATTAAAGACATTTTTAACTGTGTGAAGGAGAAAGCTTAAACAGCAAACCCTCTCTTCTTTCTGTCCCTCAAAATTGAAGCTAAGCGAGCGTTAATTACGTTAGAACCCTGAATCCCTCAAGTATTTTGCCATCGAGTATGCCTTCTTATTCAATCCGCCTCCATGGACCCCTTCTTTGCCCATTACAAGAACCAAGACTGAAAGAGAAGAGATAGAAACAGAGAGAGAAAGAAAAAAAAAGTTGAGAAGTGTTGTTGGTTAGGAAATAAGGGGGAAAAGGAAAAAAAAAAATTTGTAGATGCAGTCCAAAGTGCTTGCATGCGGCATTATAAAACAAGCAAACCCAGAAATGGAAAGGTGAATCATTTGAATAGTCTGAAACATGATTACACACCATTAGAGATTTATTTCAAAAGGACAGGATGGAGGATGCAAAGGGGGGAAAATTTCTGAATTCATCCCACCACCAAGAACTGGTTATCATTCATCATGTTAGCCAGTTTAATATTAGCCGGATTTCAAAAGGCACAGGAGAGAATTTCTGTGTGCCCATGTTAAGGCACCTAGCTGAACTGGCATTAGGTGAAGAGCTGCTAATCCCATTTATAGTTCCTTTTATGGATCAGTCCGAGTGGAGAATTTGATTCTATCCCGCCGAAAGTCTAGTCTACACTGTGCGAAGCTTCCTGAATAGACTGATAAGGACTATTCTTGGGAAGAGGATATCACTTTGGCTGACTGGGCATGGACTATTTACAGCAGCATAACCAGTGACCTAAGCCGTCCCTAAATTACAGCTGGACTATACAGCAAGAAAAAAAAATATCCTATGATCTTTCAAGACTTTTTCATGATGCACTACACATGTACAAGCAATTATCGGCACTTTTTAAACAGCTGCTGAATCATAAAGTGGGTCAGTGTTACAAAACACTAAAAATTACAAGGGCAATGGAGAAAAAAAAAAAAAAGCCTCAATGTTCTGTCCCGTGCAAGGCAACAGTTTGTAATGTGACCTTGGGTTTGACAAAGGCACTACGTAAACCAAGCTGTATGGAAAAGGGCGAGGGCTGTTAGTCATTTACAATAAACTGCACTACGGGACAAGTGCAAACCAAGCAATGACGTGCCGAGTTACTGACAAGCCGGTGGAGGCTGTGAAGAGTTTTTATTTATATTTATAAAAGAAAAGAAAAAAAAACCCAGCTCCTTCACCACTTTCACTCTCTAGATAATGAGAAGGTGCCAATTTTAAACCGGTTTCAGAAAAGAAAGCAGCCTGTACATGCTCAACCATAGCATCCAGGTGTTCAGGTGGTTAAGAAGGTGGGGAGAAAACTCAGAGGGAAAACAGGGAAAGGGGAAAGAAAAGCTTTTCATTTTGCAACCATACCTTTTTAATAACACTGACTATCAGAACGAGGACCACAAAGGCAGACTGTACACTGTTATACATACTAACAAGTATGCAAGGTATACAAAAAGGAAGGTAAATAATTTAAGAAAACATTATCCGGACAATAAAGTCCCATGTCGCAGCACTGCGTTGTTTCTGTACATCTTTAAATTACTAATCTCTTGCATAGAAATGCTCTCTTTACACTAAAAAGAAATCATCTTAAGTTCATAAGCAGCTTTTTTAACAATTCCAGTTAACTGCCAAATTCTGTTCAGTAAGGCTGACTCTCTGGGACATGGGGAACTCTGTCAATACTAGCAGAGAAAAACTACAAATATAATAATTAGCAAATGTTTAAAGGCAAAACTTTCCTTTCTGAAGCTTTTAGAGATGTCAAAACAGCTTAAAGTCCGGATAATGCGTCAATGTTACATTACCTTTTCATTTCTTTTAACTTAAGTGGCATGCTTGTGCACAGAAGCTGACTACTTTTCTTCTAAAATGCACTTATAAAAACAGGCACACGAATATTTACTGCATGTAACAATCCCTCCTCTTGCTCTAGCAAGCAAATCAATGAAGGGTGAAGCGAAAATAAATAATCACAACGAACATCCTCAGAGAGCGTCTGTCAATCACTGGGAGAAAAAACCCAGCAAAGCAGAAGCTTCAGTCTTCAGTGCAACTGTACATACCCTCTCTGAGGCTGTTCGCCTTTGTTGGTCGAGTTACAATTTTCTTTTCCCTATGTAAATTGTGGGGGGTCATTTGCAAATACCCAAAACAATTTTACCTTTGCCAGCTCTGCCTATGGAAACGTTGTATGTCGGCTCTCCGCCTTGACTCTTCGTCCTGATGTCCATAGTCCAGTCGCCATCGGTTGGCAGGCTGTCTCTGATCACAGAGCACTTCTTTTTCCCTAGGGTCAGGCCGTTGGTGAAGAAGGCCTCGCGGTCCTTGCCGACTATAACATCGATTTCGTCGGCCTGTAACGGGGAACAAGACACAGGCAGATGTTCGGTTAAGGATATTGATTATTTCTTAACACCGGGGCGTGGCTTTACAACGAAGGTCTGTGAGGCATATCCAGAGGGACGGCCTCACTTCCTTCTTCGACTTCATTTCGACGAGGATTTCATTATAAGTGGCAAAAAAATCAGCACAGCATGTTAAACAATGTCATGTACAAAGTTCAGAAATAAGCTCTTTTTTAACATCATAAAATCTAAAAACACACGATGGGACCAACTTGTACCCAAGATTTACATCGCTTTGGGTGTGCGTGTCTTTTTCCTACTTTTAAACAAAATCCTAGAAGTAATTTCCTACATAGGAATTAAACATCAGCTACAAACAACAAATCTATAAGAGCATTAAAAAAAAAAAAAAGGTTCGTTTCACGTCTAATCTCCTTGTTAAAAAAAAAAAGTCAACCAGCTCTCTATTTTAGAGTCAACTGAAAAAGCAGAAAAAAAGAAAGAAAAGTCCAGACTTCGTTTTAAAACTAATGACTGGAAGAGCTTGGATAAATGGGAACCGGACGCCATCTTTGAAGACACTGGCATGCTCCTGTAAGGAGAAGAGAGAGAGGGGAAAGGGAAGCATGGGACAAAGCCCAAATCCCACTAAACAGACTCCAAACCAAGGGCACTAGGTAGCTTGTGCAATAATAACACTCAGTGCCCTAGGCAGTGCACGAATCAGGACCGAGCCAAAAGGAAGAAAGCTTGTGCCCAAGCCCAAGTGGCTAACTTCCTTCCAGCATGGGCCTACGCCTAAACCTCCAGCATGATTAAAGGAAGAGGAAAAAAAAGAAAAAAAAAAAAAAAACACTACACAAGCTTATATTCTAAACGTTAAATAAATAAATAAATAAATAAAAACGTAGATTATTATTTTCACGAGCCACGTGCTCGATTAAAGGCGTTGAAGTCATATTTCTTCAACAAACCCATTAACGATAACTAAACTTTCCTTTTTTTTTTAAACACATCCTCAAACACGGACAACTTGCTAGTCATGCTAAATAGCGCCATGCTAATTCTATTCGCTCCACACGCAAATAAATAAATAAACACAAAAACAGACAAACCGGTTATTAATGATCGCACAACTCAAAAGGAAGAGTCTAGAAATATTCACACGACCGGGATTCTTTTTTATTACTGATTTTTAATTCTCTTTCCATTCAAAAGATAAAGCTAGTTAGCTTCTTATTCACCAAAAAAAAAAAAAAAAAAAAAAAAAAACCCGTGTGTCTGGGGCCTACGGATTTGCTAACGCTGCTGTATTCGCTTTATCACGGGATAGGAGGAGAAGGGGGGGAAAGAGAGAAAAATTACACACGCCTATTAAAACGTGATGTTTTAAACATTTATTTATTTATTTTTTAAAGAAAGGGCGACAAAATGAGCGACACGCACGGCTTATTTTTATTTAAAAAGCGCTCCTTTTCTCCAACGCGGACTCGCTCGCTAGTGCTAGCCCCTGCTAGCTAACCGTAACGTGGCCCCACACACACACACATACACACACAGACACAAAAGACCACTGATTTAGACGTTATCCCGAACACATAGGAAATAATACACACGTTACACAAGGTGATGTGTTGTTTTTTTTTGTGTGGAAAAACCTCACCGTTATACCGCTAAAAGTGCCCCCTTCTGACGATGCCCAAACGTATTTGGCGTCCGTGTAACCGACAATGGCGGCATCCTGGCAGCTGCCGTCGGCCATCAGGTTATCCACGTAGCTTTGCCAAGACATGTTTGCTGCAATTTGTAAACAAAAAAAATGATGATTACGACGCTGCACTGAGACTCTTCGGATGGATTTAAGGTTAAAGAAAGGTTTGAAGAACCCGATTCGAGCCTCGCCTCTCCAAAAAAGCGCTTTAGCTGCGTGCTGCCGAGATCTGCTTTTTGGGGGGGGGCAGGGAAGAAAAGCCGATGTGAATCGAGACAGCGCCTTGGGTGTAGTCCGTGCTCCAGATCACTCCGCGCAGGACCGCGTCACTCCGTTTTTATGCGCGCCGGCGGTAAGCCACTCACAGCTGCACGCGAACTAGTTCCTTTTTCTAATCGCAATTACGGACGCGTCACCACCGACAGGCACCGACCTTCCCCTCATGGTCTCTTTTAAATGGACGGCCAGAAGAAAAAAAACACCTCAGAAGAATGATTTGTGAATTTTCACATTTTAAGGCCACACCCTCTCAAACTTTTTTTTTTTTTTTTTTCTGTCAGAAACCATTTTTCCGGGTTTTAAAAGGAAAAAAAAAAAATCCATGGATCCAAATCGCTGATTAAATCTTAAAAAGTAAACTACACACCTCGAATTTCTTGCTTTTTTCCCTTACACAATGCATAAAAGACACTTTCTACCGTCGTATCCGTCAATTAAACCCATAATTCTACACTTAACCAACACCAACTGCAATAATAATAATTAATAATAATTAATAATAAATGACACCTTAAGTAGTTTAGATAGAAATTTCAAGGGTTCTTGGACCTTAAAGACTCTACAAATTTCTGTTGAAACATCAACGCGGTTACGTTTATCGTGTTATATTGTGAAAACGAATTAAATCGAGAAGATTTTTTTCGAATTATCGTGAAAACGAATCCAATTGAGAAGATTTATTCGTTCACAAGGTAACACATGGTTCATGGAGAAAATATGTTGATAGAGATCCGTGCTGGAAACGGGCCAAATCCAAGGAACCAATGAATTTTCAGCGTTGTTCATAACTCATCTAAGACAATGCCTACACGTGACAAGCAAGATATGATTCAAAATTACGCCTTTTTTTAAAGAATCTGTTAAAAACACACACACACACGCACACACAACGTATGCTAGGTGTATTTTTACACAGCGCTAACGGATGTATGAAGGTTACTGATGGAAAAATCTGAAAGAAATCCCACTGATTTTTGTTTCGTTTCGGTGATGTCTTGCCTTTAAGTGTTAGGTTTGACTCATGCCCAATCAATCATGTTAAATTATTACCACTTTTTTTTTTACTATCTTCCCATGTTTGCTTGATAAATCCTGTTTGTTTAAGGAGAAACCGAGGACAAATCCCTCTTCCATATAGTATTACATTGCCTTTTGGTACCTGACGTATAGATACGCACAGGTCAGAAGTACAAATACACTAAGACGTATCCTACTAGTATCTCTACACGTTGTAATAGAAACATTTTCCATGTGTACGTTATATTTATGTTACACTGCTACATAGAAAGGGTAGTTTAGTCAGACTCCTGGCAATGATTTGTCACGTTGAGTCACGTTGGCTTATTATATCGTCCCTGCGTCCCAGCCCAGAAAACATTTGAAACAAGGGAGTGTTTCTAGGAGGCAAAGTTCACTAGATGGACATGTGATAAGTGCCCTAAAATGTGAGCTGCTGAGATAGTTATCTAAATTTGCAATTGGAATATTACTAATGCTAATACAACTGACCAAGAAGCGTTAGCATTGACATTGAGTTTTTTATTTATTTATTTTTAATACATATCCTTTATGTCCAGTATCTTGGTTAGGATATGTTTTAAAGCCACAGTGAGTTAAGGACAAGGGTGGATCACTCAGCAACAGGACAAACACAGCTGCCTGCTTCTGGTGCCTGTTGACATTCAGTCACACACCCACAGGCAAAAGTCACTGCAGTGTGTGACGTTGTGTAAGACTTTCCCAGATCCCTAAGAGTCAAATGTTTAAAAACGATCACATGTAGTAGCAATCTGAGACGAAAGAAACGGTCCAGTGTTTCCTTGTAGATTTTTCTGTAAGCGTGTGTGTTGGTGTGTGTGTAGAGCTGTTGAAGTGAGCCATTGTGACACTTCCTGCTTTTTCTCAACATGGCTCCGGTTCACAGCGCAGTGCTGGAATTTTTTTCTGTCCTGACATGAGATTGTTCTGCATGACAGGAAAGCGCTCGGAGGCAGTGAGCGAGTCAGAAGGGACTTCCTCAAGGGGAAAAAGCCAACACGATCTGCAACTTTTTACCGAGAACTCATCATCTTCATCTTTTGTCTTATCTGATGGCTTAGCGTGTCTTAACAAAAA
Source organism: Hemibagrus guttatus (assembly GCA_033459395.1). NCBI lineage: Eukaryota > Metazoa > Chordata > Actinopteri > Siluriformes > Bagridae > Hemibagrus > Hemibagrus guttatus. Next base: position 1,417,185 of record JAUCMX010000005.1, on the reverse strand, counting down.
GCAAGAGCTGACGCAAAGTACTAATCTATCCTTCTGATACAAAGAGCGGTCATAAGTGAAAGAGAAATAAACGTACAATAAATATATTTTATACTGAGGGAATGAGTATAACTTTTTATAGCTGTTATAACGTAAGTGATAGAAACTGACTTGCTTCACAACAGCATTAAATGCATGTATACGTCAATTAAAACGTTTTCATGATCAAACAACCCCAAATGGCTCGTGTCCTGAAGACTGAAAATTTAGTCAGAGCTTTGGAAAAAAAAAAAAAGTGAACCTTTGATTGAGCTGTTACTATAGAAGCGATAACGCGTTATCACGATCGCATTTAAGTCGATATGATATCAATGGGGCTTGCAGCTGCACCGCTGTCAGAGATACTGCGGTAGAAAATGAACACACTTTTCTGACTGGACACTTGGCAGAAATGCATGCATGGCACTCGCTGTGTTTTTACAAGAACTAAAGCATCTGATATGTAAACAGATGTAAATGCAGAAATTTGAATGTCTAGAAGAAGAATATTAGCAAAATGCTTGCACGTTATGGCACGCCATTGAGTAATAAGAGCTGCGAAGCGTGCACGACGGTGATCGATCTTCACGAACCCGCCAATAGAACCTGAATGAAAAAAAAACAAACAATCGCACGCTTTTATTCAGGACGTAACCGATAATCCAAGACGTCCTTGGTTGTCTGTCGTTTATTCCCCCTCCCTCGAGGCTCCATCAAGGCTGTTGTAGCTAAATATTAGCCTCAAACCACGTCCACAGAGCCGCTGATGTGGTTTATAGGACACAGCGGAACTTACTGTCGTCTCTACACATGACCTGAGCTTCACCGTCTAGCTTGATGCTGGAACATTGTGGAGCTTGATGGTGTTGATTTGTTTCGAACTCAAAACACATTTCGAAAGCCAGTACAGGATATGAAGATTGAAGTGTGTGTTCTAGTTAAAGACCGGGTGAAGACTTGTTGAACAAACCGTTCTCACAGGGGTAAGCGATTTATTCAGGCCTTAAACGTCACTGCTGCTTTACACCGATCAGGTGCAAGTGAACATTCTGTCCTCATAGTTGATGTGTTAGAAGCAGGAAAAATGGACAAGCGTAAGGATTTGAGTGAGTCTGACCAAAATGTCCAGATTGTGATGGCTAGACCACTGGATCAGAGCATCTCCAAAACTGCAGCTCTTGTGGGGTGTTACCGGTCTGCAGTGGTCAGTATCTATCAAAAGTGGTCCAAGGAAGGAACAGTGGTGACCTGGCGACAGGGTCATGGGCGGCTAAGGGTCACTGAAGGGTCACTGGGGAGCGAAGGCTGCCCCGTGTGGTCCGATCCAACAGACGAGCTACTGTTGCTCATATTGCTGAAGAAGTTAATGCAGGTTCTGATAGAAAGGTGTCAGAGCACACAGTGCATGATGGGTCAGGACTGTTTTGGTAGCAAAAGGGGGACCAACACAATATTAGGCAGCATAATGTTATGCTTTGATCAGTGTAATTCCCCTGGATGGCCCACTGCTGCATGGTGGGTTGATGGTAGCAATCTCATGACAATATCATGATATATATATATATACGTTTAGATGTTGTTGCCGTGAAGAAGCCTCTTCACTTTAACCCTGTGCTGCCTGCTTCACGCGTGAACTGCATCCTTCCTCATTTGCTTTGGAGAAGAGTCTGTGCTGAAGTAATGCATTCAAATAGAATGGAAATTTCTCATGGCCACGTCACAGCGTCTACCACTTTTCTCTCTTCCGGCTGTTTTTTTTTTCTTTCTTTCTTTCTTTTATTTTTTAAAATTTAATTAAAAAAAAAAAAGGTTACTACCTAACTAATACTAAATTTACTACTACTTCACTTTTGGACAAGTGTCCACTCGATGGAGGTGTAATTATATATGAATATTGCTCATTTTACTTAAATAATAAATGGTTCTTTGGGTAGTTCCAGGTTCTTAGCTTCCTAACAGTTTTATTCTAGACACTAATCAGCAGCTACAGTAACCTGTTTACAGCAAAACTGTACATTTTTTAAGGTTTTTTTTTTTCTTTTGTAAAAGCTTCAGAGTCCCATTCTTTTCTTTTGTTTTTTAACTCTCTTACGAGCGCCCTCCAGCGGAAGGAGAAGCCATGACATGTTCCTGATTTTTTAATACATTTAATAATATACTCTAATTCAATTTAAGACTCTTTTTTTTGGACACTGGAATTGGCTGGACCCTGACCAGGATAGAGTGAAGATGAATTGAAAAATAAAAGAATAAATCAGAGAGATGAACCTTGGTCTTTAGGATAGAGGGTTAAAAGGTTCCCAAGTAATTGAGATAATTATAGTAGTGTCCTTTTATTACAGTTCGTGTGATTGATGGTAAGTTATTGAGCTTTAAAAATGAACCCTTCCAACTGAAATAACCAGTTTATTAGACGTAATTATTAACTCTAACAGCTACAGCTGTGTCCACAGGTGTTTCCTGAATCCCACTTTTAGACAGCTTTCTGAATTACAGCCACAGTCATTGGACGTGCCATATATTCTGTCCATTTTATGTGCTGACTTCAACTTTCTGTGGTTCTCCATTTCACCTGTTCAGGGATTGTAGTGCAATTACAGTCTAAAAACTACACGTCCCACAAACACCTGTTAGTAGCGTCTGATAGTTTGCTTGTCTGTAACTCGTACCTCTAGTGACATTATTATCTACTTTTGGATTAATAAAAAGTTAACAAAAAAACAAAAAAACCAAAAAACAACATTTTAGGGATGGATGGAATGAAAGAGAGCTAGTTAGCTAGCGTGGTTTGTAGACATCTAAAGAAATAGCCTAGCTAGCCAGTGCGGAAGTTCGCCGATTAGAAGGCGACATCTGATTGGTCTAGACGGTGCCTACGTATGTACATGGTTAAAAAAAAAAAAAGCATAGAAACACACAGATGCACAAAAATATGCAAAATATGAACGTAAAAAAGGATACGGATTTTTATTCATGTTAACATAAAATAAAGACATAAAATACATTAACATTAAATACATTAACATTGTATATATCAACAGTTTTTAAGTGTATTTATTATTATTATTATTATTATTATTATTATTATTGCTAGACACTTTATACAAAAAAAAGCGCAGACGACATATTACTAAAGTTGCGTCTAAAATGCGGCGCTGAAAAGAAATTTCCGGAAACGTTTCGGCGACGTCAGTCGTGACGCAGTCACGTTGCCTCGACCTACGCCATTTGCGTATTCACAACATCTCATGTAACGCCCGTCGCCGCCTGTTGCGCTCTTTACCCAGCATGCACCGTGAGTTTTAGCCATCTTGTTGAGAGGTGGAATTTTTTTTTCTTCATCAAAAAAAAAATTTGTTTCCCGAACTCTGTGAGCCCCGAATCACTCTCAACTCGGAGCGCTTTAATCGTCTCGTTAGCGTCTTTACAAGCGAAACAGTGCGAGTCGCGGTCTGCACAATGAGATTATCGTAGTCGCGGTGCGATTTTAGAAAACCGTTTGCAGAAGTGTTTATTTTTTTTTTTTTTTATAAGATGCTAAATGTGAGGCCGGGGGGAAGCGGGCCCCCAGCTCGCGCCTCGGACTAAAGTGGCAGCTCCAGCCCGGGAGAAGCGTTATCTAACTCGGCCTCGTGTGCACCGCGGACCCGGGACGGAGGCCGGTTCACCCCGGTTATAAAAAACAGTCGGTATTAACCTCGGATATAGGTTTGAAACGATTTTAATGGCCATCTTCTGGTTTGATCGATCTTTAGGAATGCAACAGGACAGTAGACGAAGAGGAAGCGCGATGACGTATGATCATTTAGGTTAACAGCTTAAAGACTGATTTCGATCCAACGCCAGTTTTTCCCTTGAGTTGTCGTCTTCTTTAGCTTAGAAAAGGAGTGCGCGTTTACTTGTTTTGTTAACGCTCCGCGTGTTTAAATAGGGCGTACGTTTGTCTACAAGTGTCTTAACGCTTCTTAAGATGTCAGCCAAGAAGAAGAGCTGTTTCCAGATCACCAGCGTGACCCAGGCTCAGGTGGCCACGGTCGGCTGCGCGGATGATTCCGAGAGCCTGGACGATCCGGACGAATCCAGGACCGAGGACGCGTCGTCGGAGATCTACGAACCGGAAGTGTGCGACCGGAGGGGTTCGGCGGCGATTCACGGCGCGTTGAATAGCGTGGGAGAAGGCGACGCGGCTGCTCACAGAGCCGCACCGTCTCACCAGCCTGGAGGTCCTGGTCCAGCGGGTGGTCCTGGTCAGCAGGTCACCTCTAAACCCCCACCACCACCAGCTGCAGTTCACGCTTCCGAGTGATTAAGCTCGACCATGGCACGGGAGAGCCTTTCCGCAGGGGTAGGTGGACATGCACGGAGTTTTACGAGAGGGAACCCGAGGTGGCGACTGGTAGAACAGCAGAGGGAACCAGGCACGCCAACGAACTCACCCCTGAACGGGACAGCGGATTAGGCGTCTCTGTAGTGGTTCAGTCCAGTCAGGCATCGGATGCCACCACCACCACCATGCTCGATCTGTCCACGTCGCATACCTCTGTGCACCCTTTTGAATCCGGTAATGACCCTGGTAAAACGGCACAGCCGGCTGTTCCCCTTCAGGCTGTTCTCGCACCCGGCTTAACCCAAGGCTCTCACGTCCAGATATCGCCCGTTACTCCTCAAGCTTATCAAACTCAGCAAAGTCCTCAGTTACCCATAGGCCTCCACATGCCGAGCCAAACGAGCATGATGCCCGAGTACGGACAGCAGCACTTGCCTCACGCCGTACCCATGCAAGGGGAAATGGGCATGTCTGTGCCAGCCAGCCAGTCGGGTGCACCCGTGCCCAACTTGATGGAGTGGGCGGGAGTGATGGCGCCTCTCACCCCTGCGCCTTCGGTTCAGATCGGACAGTATTCGGGTGTAGCCATGACTGCCGGGCAAAATTCACCCGTTCTGAGTGCGGTGAGCATCCCGGTGCCCGAACAGAGTCGGAGGAAGTCGGACGCCGCGGCCTCTGCTTCCCTCCTCACCCCTGTTAAAGAGGCTGGGAAACCCTTGATTACAGAGGAGTTGCCCCTTATACCCAACCCTGGGGTAAACAGCCTGTTTGGGATCCCCATCCCCATCGACGGGGACGAGGACAGGTGAGCACTCCTTTAAACTCACTCTAGGGAACTACTACTACTTTGCTGACACTCAATCTAGGGAATATGGTGGGGTTTTTTCCCCCTAAACATTACTTTTATTCCTTCCTTCTGATCTCTATCCATATTTTATTCTTTAAACCTGTCCAGGAGGTGTGGTATCTACAAAGCCTCTCATCTCTGCTAAATTAAGGAAATGCATCATTTATTGCTCTGTAAGTTAGGAGACTTGTTCATGTCCAGTGGTCTTCCTTTAACGTCTCTCCTCTAGGGAACATGACATCGTTCATTTACACTTAACCTAGGGAACGTCACTGAACTGATTTAATCTACATCAGGGGTGTCGTGTTTACACTGAGTCTAGGGAACGTTAAGTCGCTTGTTTACAACGTAGGGCACTTTGTAACTTTACACTCAAGTTGGAGAACGCCACGTCTCCCGTTTACACTCCGTCTAGGGGACTTGGTTGTTCATTTGAACTCGATCTAGGGAGCCTTGTTTGCTTTATGCTTGCTCTAGGGCACTTTACATAACTTCATTAGACTTAATCTAGGGAACATGACCTCACAAGTGCACTCAATCTAGTGCACTTTACATCACTCCTTTTAGGCTTAATCTATTGAACTTTGAAGTACTTTAGACACAATCTAGGGAGTGTCGCGTCTCTCTTTCATATGGAACTTGTTTACAGTCTTGAGAACTTCTCGCCGCTTATTTACGGTTTTAATCTAGGGAAACTCGAGTTCAAGTCCGGTCTCAGGTTTAGGTTGGATCTAGAGATCATCATGTCTCATTCAAAGCAAATCTAGGGAACTTCCCATCACTTGTTTACTCTCAGTCGAGTTCCCTTCTTTGCACCTAATATAGGGAACTTCATCACTTTCTTCGCTTTGCTTTGCTCCTGCAGACTTCTCAGGTGTCTGGAAGGGGGCGTGGCCTACGTAGTGTGCATAAATCTTTGCACGGAAGGAAGTTCACTTTTATTCCAGCCCCTTTGAAGTGGAGAAGTGCAAGCTAAGGCCAGCTTGTTATAAAAATAGCCTCTCTCTCTCTCTCTCTCTCTCTCTCTCTCTCTCTCTCTCTCTCTCTCTCTCTCTTTCTTTCTCTCTCTCTCTCTCTCTCTCTCTCCACACTCAGCTCTGTTTCATGATGACACAGAAATCAAGAAGTGGCCGCTGTCCAGCTAGCATGCTAATCGGAAGTTCGCTTTCCACTTCCTTTATTTTAGTCATGCACAGAGTCCACATTTGTCTTGTTAAAAACTCAGAGAGAGGGGGGGGGGGGAAGCAACCACACACACACACTCGCACGGTGCTGATTAAATCTTGAGGTCGTTTGCAAAGAAACGCGAAACGTAATTAAACGTTTTTTAAAAAAAGAAAAGAAATCTGACATTGGAATGATTTATCTTCTCACTCGTCAGTGGTCGTGTAGGGAAGCTTTGTAGCGGTGTGTGTGTGTCACACACCCGAAGGGCATGATGAAATTATGACGGAGAACCTTTGGCGTGAGCTGAAAACCAGAAATACATATTTGTGGTTTGTGTGTTTCAGGAACTCTGAAGTGCTGTTGTTGTCATTATTAAAATCACCTAGCATCTGCAGGCCTACAGCTGATTAGCGACATTGTCTTATTAACACTCCTATTAACGATCCCAGGAAGTGTTATTACAACCGCTGATAGTCTCTATTAGCAGCAGCGTTTCTCATAAAGCTCATTAGAATAGCGAGCCGCTATGATCGGTAGATTAGTGGTTCTGGTTTAGGGGTCAGTGGTGAGAAATTGAGGTCAGAGTTTAGTGGTAAAATTTCAGGGTTTGGTTCACCAGGTTTGGGCTGCAGTTGGTGTTTAAAAGTCAGACTCAGGCCCAGACTCGAACAGTCAGGGTTTAGTACTTAAGGTTTAGGTGTCGAGGTTGAGGTTTAAGATCTAGGCTTGAGCAGTTAGTTTTTAGGGCTAAGGATGTTGAGGTTTGGAGCTCAGGCTGTTAGGGTTTAGGGCTCAGGCTGTTGGGGTTTAGGGTCATGCTGGTAGGGTTTAGGGCTCAGGCGGGTTGGGGTTTAGGGCTCAGGCGGGTTGGGGTTTAGGAGTCATGCTGGTAGGGTTTAGGGCTCAGGCTGGTAGGGTTTAGGGTCATGCGGGTTGGGGTTTAGCAGTCATGCTGGTAGGGTTTAGGGCTCAGGCTGGTAGGGTTTAGGAGTCATGCTGGTAGGGTTTAGGGCTCAGGCTGGTAGGGTTTTAGGGTCATGCGGGTTGGGGTTTAGGGTCATGCGGGTTGGGGTTTAGGGCTCAGGCTGGTAGGGGTTTAGGAGTCATGCTGGTAGGGTTTAGGGCTCAGGCGGGTTGGGGTTTAGGAGTCATGCTGGTAGGGTTTAGGGCTCAGGCTGGTAGGGTTTAGGGTCATGCTGGTAGGGTTTAGGGCTCAGGCTGGTAGGGTTTAGGGCTCAGGCTGTTGGGGTTTAGGGTTTCAGGCTGGGTAGGGTTTAGGGCTCAGGCTGTTGGGGTTTAGGGCTTAGGCTGGTGGGTGTTTAGGGCTCAGGCGGGTTGGGGTTTAGGGCTTAGGCTGGAAAGGTTTAGGGCTCAGGCTGGTAGGGTTTAGGAGTCATGCTGGTAGGGTTTAGGGTCATGCTGGTAGGGTTTAGGGCTCAGGCTGGTAGGGTTTAGGGCTCAGGCTGGTAGGGTTTAGGAGTCAGGCTGGTAGGGTTTAGGAGTCATGCTGGTAGGGTTTAGGGGGGTCATTTGGGCTGGTTAGGGTTTAGGGCTCAGGCTGGTAGGGTTTAGGGCTCAGGCTGGTAGGGTTTAGGAGTCATGCTGGTAGGGTTTAGGGCTCAGGCTGGTAGGGTTTAGGGCTCAGACTGTTGGGGTTTAGGGCTCAGGCTGTTGGGGTTTAGGGCTCAGACTGTTGGGGTTTAGGGCTCAGGCTGGTAGGGTTTAGGGCTCAGGCTGGTAGGGTTTAGGAGTCATGCTGGTGGAGTTTAGGGCTTAAGCTGTAATGGTTGTGATTTAAAGCTTTTAGAGGTCTGACTATAACAGTAAGCAATTTAAGGGCCAGGATTAAGTGGTTTGGGTTTCAGGGCTCAGGTCTTGATGTTCAGGGTTTAAGACACAGGTCTGAGCAGTTGAGGTTTAGAGGTTTGGCCTGAGTGATCAGTGATTAGTTTTTTGATAGTGTTTTTTTCATCTTGTGTACTATTTGGATAGAAAATGGAAGTAGAAGTAGAAAAAATGTTAAGTTGCTAAAGCGTTATAGTAAAAGCCAATATCGATCAGAGACGGATGATGTCGCGGTAAATACATTACAGTTCAGTGTATAATTATTAAACCTCATTCAGTAACTGGACAGGATGATGTGTCTGGAGCAGAAGGGTCGTACAGCCGGCTCATTTGTTGCTCAGTGCTGTTTGCAGGGGTGAGCAGTGTCATTGCTGCTCATGATGATCATGATGATGATGATGATGATGATGATGAAAGCAGCTTGCATGTTCTAATAAATGAACTGAGTGTTGTGGTTTAGAAGCAAAAGCAATAAAGGATGTTTGCTGATGCATCTTTTCTTTCCCCCTCTTTGACTTGGCTTCCTCTCGAAACGGCAGTCTTTCAGTTCCTGAGTTGCACATTCATCCCCTGCTTCAGAGGAAATGCAGCGGCGCTGGGGTTTTTTGTGTGTGTGTGTGTGTGTGTGTGTGTGTGTGTGTGTGTGTGAGAGTCGCTTTGATGTGTATCGCTGTGCATGCTCCGAGATGCAAATCGTCAGCCACATGATGCTTCTTCACACACACCGGATCCTGCTTTACCTGTTCTCCTCCAGTCATTTTCACCCAGAGGCGTCGACATGATGAAGCTGGTATCTGAGATATGTCAGGATTTCCCCACGCTCTCGAAAGCAGCCTTTACTTCTGCACGACTTTTATGGACGCTTCTGACAAAACGTCACCGTCAGACTTCAGTTTCAGTGCAGTAATCAGATTCAGTTCCTCACCTTGGTTTTGAATACGTTTGCTCGCCCTCTAGTGTCCGCTTGCGGATGTTCGCGTCACTCTTCATTTCGACTTGAGTGATTTGTAGTGTGTGTGTGTGAGAGAAAGCATTGCGTACAAACCATTCAACACCTCCACAGCTCAGTCAGGTCCATATCATCATCCATATTCCGTATCTCTGTTTTTCCGCCTTCCTTTAACCAGTGACGCGCCAAACCCTCTGCAGTTACATAAGGGGAAAGGAAGGATTTTTTTTTTTTTTTTTTTTTTTTTAAAAGCAAAGCTTTACCTAAAGTTGTATAATATATTTTCATTCGATTAGAATTTTTTTTCAAGTGGTCTAATTTACATTTTTTTCTACACACAGATTTTTTTGTTGCCTTAATTAATAGATAAATAAACTAGTGTATTAAAGGTGCAGTTTGTGTAACTGTTTACGATGTGTGCACGTGTATCCAAGACGATGCTATTGTTTCAAATAGAAAGAACGAAGGCTCGTCAACGAGGCTGTAAATGATGCATACCGCCGCTTTAATTTCAACCCTCCGCTACAAATCTTTGGATAGAACTAGAACTGTAACGTTTGAGGATTTCACGTTTTAGATGGTTTCCATAAAACGTTCCGCCGTCATCGTGGTTGTTGTCATGATCCTCATAGCGTTGGTGATGAATCTTTAAAGTTCTGCCTGCTCGTGAGGTGGGTCTAGAAAAAACAAAGAAGCGGGACGAAGGCATTATTGCATGGGAAAATGGACGTTACATACAAGGTCATCTAAAGTTTATAGCACTGTATTAACACTGAATCGCAGCCAATAGGAGGGCAGTGGGCGTGGCTTTTTTTGCCATGGAAAGCAGGCGTGCTGGAGGAAAAGCGTCAGGGCGGACGCTCCCTCACTGTAAACCCTGTCTGTCAGCATGCAGGTCGCTCCTGCTCTCCCAGAATGCACTGCTTTACAGTGAGATTGCTGCCTTAGAGGGAATAAACACGCTGTGGTTTAGTGTGTAGGGGATAGGGAGCAAGTGGTCTTACACCCTGTGCTTTCTGTAGACAGTTAAAGTTATGAGGATAAGCCGAGTCCAAGACTCTCGCAGGCGAGATCGGCAGAGCCATGATTTATTACTTCTAAATATAGTCCGGTTCTTCAGTGGAGCTCTGAGACATGAAACGTTCCAGGATTTCTAGGAAGAGTCTGAGTTATGTTCACACACTATGAAAGCCAGCATGGCCACGCCCCCTCCCTCTCTCTCTCTCTCTCTCTCTCTCTGCCCCCCTTCTCTCTGTCTGTCTCTCTCTCCTTCCCCCTCTCTGTCTCTCTCTATACAGTGCATTCTTTACTCTCTATACGCTCTATAGTGTCAGAGAGGAAGGAATGCAGCCCTGGAGATATTAAAGGCTCTGTGATGATGAAGATGATGATGACGATCCTAGCTGAAAGAGAAGGACCTGGGACAGAGAGAGTAATGTACTGTAGAGATGGAGGAAGGGAGGAGAGAATTCAATGTAATTGAAATAATGGAGAAGAACATGAAATGAGCAGATGGAAAGAGAAAGAGGAGAAGGTGATGTGGAGAATTGTTTGAGAGATGAAAGCTGATTGGTCAGCTCGTCTGTGACATCACCAGCAGAAAGTCAGCAGCCGCTAGAAGCAGTGAGCGTTCTTGTGTACTCTGGTGTTTATCAGTGATGTTTTGGTTTGAGGTTTTATTGAAGCAGCGTCTCCACAGCAGGAGGAGCAGGTGATCTTCACTCCTCTTCACTCCGCCTGTCATTCTCTCTTCTCTTCTCTTTCTAACTCTCTCTCTGTCTTCTCTTTCTGTGTGTGTGTGTGTGTGTGCGCACGGTGGAGCAGGAACCCGTCTACACTTTTCTACAAAACCTTCCAGCCTGGCGTCAGGTTTCAGAGGTACAGTATGTGGTTGTGAGCTTCAGCTTCAGCATCTAAGTGTGTGCTGCATGGCATGGTGGTCCAGCCAGCTGTGGCATTTCACCTAACGTAACAGCTGCTTGAGCACACCAGCGAGTGAGCAACATCTGGACAAACTCTAAGCAGCTGCAACATCCTGGACTTTTATTTATTATTATTTTGCTTGAGTTCACTAACAAGCTAAAGGTTTTTGGAAGTTTTGCTTGTGTGTGTGTTGAGCTGCAAACTGGTTCTGCTTTAATCCGTACTGGTCTGTTAGATCGGTGCGGATCCACATCTGGATCAGTTCCTCCTCAGTCGACGGGATTAGTCCACACTTACACGTGGATTGTCGTACACTTTCGTCCTGTAAGGTCAGTGAGAGTATGGAAGGAAAGGAAAGGGGCGTGGCCAAGCACAGTGTCACGTCTTTACACAGGAAAAGTCGGCTCCTGCTGTAGCTGCTGGACGTTAGCATTTAATTAACAAGACGTCTGCAATGCTACACTATACTCCACTGTACTACTCTATACTCCAACATACTCCTCTATACTACTCTATACTTTGCATTTCTCCGCTATACTACACTACTACTGTACACTCCCCGATACTACTCTATACTCCAACTATATGCCTCTATACTCCACTATATTACTCTACATTTCACTACTCTACACTCCACTGTACTCCTCTATACTCCACTATACTACTTTATACTTAACTATGCTGCACTATATTTCACAATGCTACTCTTTGCTAGTTTATACTCCACTATATATCTCTATACTAAATGATACTGCTGTACACTCCACTGTACTGCTCGACACTGCACTATATTCCACAATACTATTCTGTTCTATTCTATACTACTCTATACTCCACTGTACACCTCTATACTGCATTATACTACTCTATACTCCACTGTACACCTCTATACTGCATTATACTACTCTATACTCCACTGTACACCTCTATACTGCATTATACTACTCTATACTCCACTGTACACCTCTATACTGCATTATACTACTCTATACTCCACTGTACACCTCTATACTGCATTATACTACTCTATACTCCACTGTACACCTCTATACTGCATTATACTACTCTATACTCCACTGTACACCTCTATACTGCATTATACTACTCTATAGTCCACTGTACACCTCTATACTGCATTATACTACTCTATAGTCCACTGTACACCTCTATACTGCATTATACTACTCTATACTCCACTGTACACCTCTATACTGCATTATACTACTCTATACTCCACTGTACACCTCTATACTGCATTATACTACTCTACTCCACTGTACACCTCTATACTCCACTATAACCCACTGTACACCTCTATACTCCACTGTACACCTCTATACTCCACTGTACACCTCTATACTCCACTGTACACCTCTATACTGCATTATACTACTCTACTCCACTGTACACCTCTATACCCCACTGTACACCTCTATACTCCACTGTACACCTCTATACTGCACTATACTCCACTGTACACTTCTATACTCCACTGTACACCTCTATACTGCATTATACTACTCTATACTCCACTGTACACCTCTATACTGCATTATACTACTCTACTCCACTGTACACCTCTATACTCCACTGTACACCTCTATACTGCATTATACTACTCTACTCCACTGTACATCTCTATACTCCACTATAACCCACTGTACACCTCTATACCCCACTGTACACCTCTATACTCCACTGTACACCTCTATACTGCACTATACTCCACTGTACTCCACTGTACACCTCTATACTCCACTGTATACCACTATACTACTCTATACTCCACTATACTACTCTATACTCCACTGTACACCTCTATACTCCACTGTACACCTCTATACTGCATTATACTACTCTATACTCCACTGTACACCTCTATACTGCATTATACTACTCTATACTCCACTGTACACCTCTATACTGCATTATACTACTCTATACTCCACTGTACACCTCTATACTGCATTATACTACTCTATACTCCACTGTACACCTCTATACTGCATTATACTACTCTATACTCCACTGTACACCTCTATACTGCATTATACTACTCTATACTCCACTGTACACCTCTATACTGCATTATACTACTCTACTCCACTGTACACCTCTATACTCCACTATAACCCACTGTACACCTCTATACTCCACTGTACACCTCTATACTGCATTATACTACTCTACTCCACTGTACACCTCTATACTCCACTATAACCCACTGTACACCTCTATACCCCACTGTACACCTCTATACTCCACTGTACACCTCTATACTGCACTATACTCCACTGTACACTTCTATACTCCACTGTACACCTCTATACTGCATTATACTACTCTATACTCCACTGTACACCTCTATACTGCATTATACTACTCTACTCCACTGTACACCTCTATACTCCACTGTACACCTCTATACTGCATTATACTACTCTACTCCACTGTACACCTCTATACTCCACTGTACACCTCTATACTGCATTATACTACTCTACTCCACTGTACATCTCTATACTCCACTATAACCCACTGTACACCTCTATACCCCACTGTACACCTCTATACTCCACTGTACACCTCTATACTGCACTATACTCCACTGTACTCCACTGTACACCTCTATACTCCACTGTATACCACTATACTACTCTATACTCCACTATACTACTCTATACTCCACTGTACACCTCTATACTCCACTGTACACTTCTATACTCCACTGTACACCTCTATACTCCACTGTACACCTCTATACTCCACTGTACACCTCTATACTCCACTGTACACTTCTATACTCCACTATACACCTCTATACTCCACTGTACACCTCTATACTCCACTGTACACCTCTATACTCCACTATACTACTCTATACTTTACTATACTACTCTGTACTCCACTATACTACTCTATACTCCACTGTACACCTCTACACTGCATTATATTACTCTATGCTACAGTATATTGCACTATACTCCAGATGCTAGCGCCAACCCCGACCTTTAAAACACATACGGAAATAATCTTACATTAGAGGCTCATTCGCAGGAGTTCGCATTTGAAATAAATTGAGTAGAAAAATGTCATTCATAAATAAGTGTACAAGTGGAATAGTAATGTGTAATATTAATATATTTTCTAATCATTTGTATTATTATTATTATTATTATTATTATTATTATTCCTCTTAGAAATGGATTAAAATGTTAATTTTCTTTTGTATTAAAAGTTCGTTATTGCTACAAATTTATTTTTAATGGATTTAGTAGATATTTATTATTATTATTATTATTATTATTATTATTATTATTATTATTATTTTTATTCAGGCCTTCGTATCTCATATCCAGGTGGTTAGTGGTTATTTCTGGGCATGCTGCCCTGTGACGCAGCAGAGGATGGATTTGTTTATTAAGCGTTCGGAGTAAAGTTTGCACAGGTTTAAAGAGACAAAGGCGTCCTGTGTTTAGTCTCTGAGCTGCAGTGAACCTTGACTGGGGAACAGCGTGTACCTTCGGCAGATTTAGAGCCGAGACGCCGTCTTCACCTCCACCACCATCACGAGTTTGGCGCCGAGGAGACCAGAACCTGCCAGTGTGCTGGCCTGAACTGTGTGTGTGTGCTCCATTGATTCCTTGAGTTGACTCACTGATTCGTTTCTGAAGTGATTCACCGACTCTAAAGTTCTTTCTTTCCAATTACACATTAATTGCCTCGTTATAAACAACATTTATTACTATTATTACTCAGATTTTATTCCTAGAGTACTGGACGACCTTTTAAAAAAACACAAAAATGAAAAAAAAAAAAATATCTGGCAACCCTCTGCTACACTTTATGTACTGACCAGTTCATTTTATATTTTTGTGACTGAATAGAAGCAGTTAGCAAAAATAAAACCAAGCAAAGAAGGTGGAATAACAACCGACGACATAAAAATGGAGTGGATTTGTAACGTTGGAGGATTGTCTGATCTGATCAACGTCAGGTATCTTATTACCTTACTGAAATGAGTTACTTATATCGAGGAAGCTGTGAGATTTCTCCGGCGTGCAGCGTAACCAGCGAGCACAAAGAAGCGCATTTATTTTATTTTTCTAATCTTGCTTCAGCTTACCCAAAATATATCCATGTGGTGACTGTTTAACCATTTTTAGAGATTCTGTTTAAAAAAAACAACAAAAAAAACCCGACGTTCAGCAGCACTCGAAGTGATGGCTTGCTGCTCTGAGACTCCACCCAACTCACTCAGCTTTCCTTTAAAGAGCTCAGAGTTGTTGCTTATTCCCCACACACACACACACACACACACACACACACACACAAGTCTGGAGCTTGAGGAATGATGTATTATACTACGCTGTCTCGTGGATTACGCCGAAGCTCTGCGAGACGTCTGGGTTCTCAGGCACACTGCAGGTAGCTCATACATGTGTTAGAAAAGTTGTTCTGTAATGGCAGCGGGTTTGTCTACCCTTAGAAACTAGCCCCAAACACCCACCGCCCCGACTGGTCCCAGTAAACCTGCTGGACTGGGACTGAAGCTGAGGAAGTGATGAGGTGAATTTTATGTGGAGCTTGAGCTATTTATCTGGCACCCATTAAAGCGGCGGTATGTGACTTTGTGACGTTATGAAAAGGTGCAGTTAGCATGTTTGTTTTTCTGACTCGGATTCTGACTGTTGGTGGTCAGGTCACGAACACTTGACCTCGAGTTTGAAACCCTGAGCTTACAAGCTTCTGGCCTCGAGTTACAGTCAGAAGCCTGGAGCTTCATTCTCGCTTGCGTTTGAAACGGATTCTGAATAAAGTACTGCACATACACACAGCCTTAATCTCCGGGGCGACCCTTTGACACTCTCCATGACTCGTCCTGACTCCTCTCTCCTTTTCCGTTTCAGTGCCTCGGGAGCGAGCGTCGTGGCCATCGACAACAAAATCGAGAAAGCAATGGTAAGTGACAAAACTGATGTACACTGTCAGAACTCCTCTAGTAGGCGTGGCCTAGCGATTTAAGGAGCACACTTGATTGACGGGTCACCCAGTACACACGTTGGCTACACTCAGTGGGTTAAATCTAATATTTTGCTGATGATAAATTATTAAACTGACGTGTACTATGAGAAAGTGGGCATTTCCCAGTCCTGTGCATGTGATTGACTCAAACTGGGAGTAAAAAGGAAGTGTAAAGGAAGCCGTTCATAACTCCTAGGAAGGTTTTGTTTGTGTGTGTACCTGCTGAAAACCACACACACACATGCCACGCCCCATGACCTCGGTGAGAAACGCTGCAGGACAAACTTATAGCTGTGATCTATTCAAACCACACAAAACCTGAATCCAACTGTCATCTGAATTTTCTAGAACACACACACACACACACACACACACACACACCCTCGTCCCAACATGCAGCAACGGCTTAGTTCGACTGAAACCTAAAGTGTGTTCAATACAGCCTTAAAGAGCAACAACCTGAACGAAATTCCATACACTTGCTGTCAGTTGGAACTAGGGGGCGGGGCTTATTTGATTGACATGACAGTTTTAGTGTAAATTCTAACCGTAAATGTTGGGACAGGTTGAAAAGTGTTTATTTTATCCACAGCTGTGTTCTGCCCTCTGATTGATGATTAATTCGCCAGATCAGCAGGGTTAGCAGCGTTAACGCCCCGGCTCTGACCGCTGTATCGTTTCCATAGCAACAGCCGATGGTGAATCCTGTGAGCTCTGTAGGAAGAGGTTTATGGACTATTTCCGTAAGGAGGGTGTCCAGTGTCGGCACTTTAGCCGCTGTAGCGTTAGGGAGGTGTTGCCATGGTGACAGGTCAGACCCTAACACTCGTCTCTCCTGCAGGATCTGGTGAAGAGCCACCTGATGTACGCCGTGCGCGAGGAGGTGGAGGTGCTGAAGGAGCAGATTAAGGAGCTGTGCGAGAGGAACTCGATGCTGGAGCGCGAGAACGCCGTGCTGAAGTCTCTGGCTAACAGTGAGCAGCTCTCGCAGCTCTCGGCTCACACGGCCACCACGTCCCCACCCGCGCAGACGCTGCCCACCAACCCGCCGCAGCCTAGCGTCTCCTCCGCTTAACCATCACGCGCACGACGCCCGCCCACCAGCACGTCCTCGCCCAGCACCAGCTTTAACCAGCAGCGCTTCAGTATACACGCGGCTGTGTGTGTGTGTGTGTGTGTGTGTGTGTGGACCAGAAATGATACAGAAGTGTTTCTCTTCTTTTTTTTTCTTTTTTTTTTTTTTTGTTTCTTTTTTTTTTTCCTTTTTATTTTTAGAAGAAAAAAAAAAAGCCATGAGAAGGGTTTATTTTTTAAAGCCGTTTTCGAGCAAGAGTCTATTTTTCGGAGCTGATCATACGCCATGAAAGGAAAAGAAAAAAAAAGTCTATATAATAATTATTGTTGTTGTCGTTGTTTTGTTTTTGTTTTTTTGCTTGTGTCGATTCACCAGTCAGTTATTTATTCGAGGGCTGCTACGTTTCACACGTCACGACTGTAACGGAACCTTGTTTTATTATTTTTCTTTCTCCTCTCACACGACCCAGTAAAGTCATTTAAAAGAGAGAAAAACGAAACAGTGCAGACGACAGAAACGTACATGCGTGTACACACACACACACACACACACACACACGTCAGATAAAAGCAGCGGGTTCAAACACTAACGGCCGTTTGTTTTTACCTCTCAACTGCGAATGTGAAGGGGTTACGTGAGTGAATGTACATGATTGTTAATTTTTTTTTTTTGTTGTACAGAGAGTTCTTGAAGAAGAAGTGAAGAAGCATCTTCAGTTCTGCGGGAGGAAATGGAAACAGGAAAAAAAAAAAAAGAGAGATATTTACGAATGAATTTGCGCGCGCGCTCTCTCTCTCTCTCTCTCTCGCTTTTGTTTCCGCTTCACACACGTCGGCTTCGTCTCGTTAATTCAACACAACACAGCTCTGGGGTTTACGCTGTACGACTGTAATGTGCGATGATTATTATTATTATTATTATTATTATTATTATTATTATTATTATGTTGGTTTTTTTTGCACCTTGTGGTTAAAGCATGTACGGATCTGGTTTAATAAAAGTGTAAATTTCTGACTAAAATTAACTTATTTAAAACGATTATATTAGGATTAACGTGGCCTTAAAAAGCGTTCTCTGTAAACAGATCGAATGAAAGAGACGAATAAAAAGCAGCGGAAATCAAGACGAAGAGCAGTTCAAATCATGGAGGAAGGAAAATGAGAAGAAATAGACGTCATGGGGCTGCTACAGAGAACGCAGATCACGTATCCAGCCATGTTTACTCCGCCTATTATATCGATTAACTGTTTTAAATTGAGAGAAAAACAAAAGATTTTCCTCTTATTTTAGTTCTTTATGAAGTTTTGAGCTTAGTATTAAATCTTGTTCCATTTTTAAGAAAAACACGCTTCGGTCCCACGTGGAGCTGACGCTCGTCTCCGAAGCCTTCACCCAACTGTACAGAGATTTAGGGGCGTGGCTTTTAGATGCTCCGTGCCAAACAAAAAACAGCAGGACCGCTCAGATCAGAATCAGGGTGAGGTTTATTCGTCCGTCGGCTCTGCCACCCAGCAGTTCCAGACCTCCTTCAGTATTGTGTTGAATCGGATTTGTGTCGTAGTGTAAAACCTCTAAGGCTCGGCCGGAGAGAAGGTTCTTCAGACAGTCGTACAGTGTACTCCCCAAACCACGCCTCCAGGACGTGAAGCGCGAGGCCAGCACCTCGGCCGTGTCTTTATTTAAAACCGGACGGCGCAGTTAAAAGGGTTCGTAAACGCGACGCGATGTTCAGCTGCGTACAAGAAGCGACAGATTCCCGGCTATTTTATTCAGACGAGGCACAACCTCGTGGCGGTGTTTCATATCAGAAATTCTACCAACGTCCAGCAAAGATTCTCTCGGTGCCCTTAAAAAGAAATAAAAATAAGGTGTTCGTTTTGTAAGACGGACACACCCGAGGCCTGACCTCGTGCTTCACGTCAGAGCCTTTTAAACAGAACTAAACAGGCCGCATCGGCTGGGTCTCGTTCAGAAAGGTTTTAGATACGAAGTGCAAGCAAGCAAGGTGACGCAGGTCATGCTTCTGATTAAAGGTTCTTCAGAATGCAACGCAGCCGAATCATCCGACTCGTGTTTGGGTTTTTTTTGTTTTTGTTTTCAGGTTGGGATTGGGGGTTTACAAAAAAAGAAAAAAAAAAAAGCTGTGAAAAATCGTTTCAACCGACTTTGTAACCAAAGATGCAAAGCAGTGTAATTTTTATTTTATTTTTTTTTATTTTATGCACATTTTGTTGTTGTTCACGATTGTTGTCGCTTTTTAGCATGTTCTTGCATGTTCTAGTATTTTCTTCTTTTTTTTTTTTTTTTTTTTTTGTTGAACCACTTCCATACCTCATGTTTGTATTCTGGTTGTGAGATAGCAGGCTGTGAACAATGTCATGACGAGGGGAGGGGGCGGAGTCGGGTGGGAGGGGAGGGGTTATTGGGGGGGGGGGGGGGGCGAATACTAGTGTTCTTTCTGCGCACTAGCCCGCAGAGAAAAAAATATGAAGTGAGCCATGTTTTTGTTCCTTTAAATGGTGTTGGAGTTTCATATGCCAATAGTTTTGTTACATTGCAAAAACAAATTTAATGTATTTAAATAAATGCAATATTCAAACTTCTGACCCTGAGCTTTCTCGTCTATCAAATGAGACCTTTTATTGAGTTCATTACACAACCTCATACTTATTCTAGTGCCTCATTACACTACCTCGTATTTATCATTCCACATTATTTGTACCTTACTTATTTTACCTCATTACACTACCTCATATTTATTCCTCCCCATTTCCTCATATACCACATTACATACATTGCCTCATATTTATACCTCACTACACGACCTTGTACTCAATGTACCTCCTCTTTAAGATAGTACCTCATTACGCTACCTCGTTATAGTACGCCGTTACATTTCATATTTACTATAAAGCCTCATGTTTCAGTACCTCGAAACACTACATAATGTTCATTCTAGTGCATTATTACACCACCCAATATTTATTACAGTGCCTCATTGCACTACCTCATTTACCCCATTATAGCATGTCATTACCTCATATTACAATATGTCAAAGAACCTCATTAGATTACGTCATAATCCTCATTCGTTATAGTATCTCACTGCCTCATTTATTTTACCTCAGGCTGAAACTACCTCACATTCCTACACACACACACCTCACATTTCTCATTTATATTTTATTATAGTAGCTAAGGCCTAATGGGGTTTACTTGCCTAGTCTTGTTTTCCTTGAGGGTTGTACTGTCTACAAATCTGCACTTATGTGCCCCCTACTGGTGCGAAGGCAAAATTCAACAGCTACAGCTTGGTTTAAAATGAACTGTTGGAACATTTTTTACATTTTGTGTAGGTGGACAGGGTTCAGGACCCAAACATTCTTTAATCACGAGTTCAATTTGCCCGAAATCCTGAACAAGAAGATTTAGGATTATTCTACGTCTTTGTGCCAAATGCTCAGCTGATCTGCAGCAGTGTGATTCAACCGGAACAAAAACAAAAGCTTTTTTCTTTTTTTTTAATTATAAAGACTTTTTTTCCCCAGATGGTGAATTTAGTTATAGTAACTGAGTATATATATATATATATATATATTATATATATATATATATATATATATATATATTAATATATATATATTTTTTTTTTAATTCAGTTAGCTGAACTTTGCAGTACCAAGACATAGTACTGATAAATTCACCAACATTATCCGGATCCATTAAATACCACTACCGATATTTATCACAAGATGGTGCTTATTTTATTTTTTTTGAAATATTTTTTTAAAAACAAACATCCAGCTGTTCCAACAAAAAGTTCCATACGCACTAACTAAACATTTTTTTTTAAAACATTGCTTAACATAAAAAAAAAAAAAAGAATAGCTCATGACACAAACGAGCAAAGACACAGGAACTCCGGCTTTAGAAAAAAGGAACCAAAAATGGCAAATGCAGGACACGGAAAGAATTCCCGTCAAATCCACATTCTGATCTGGGGGGGGGGGGGAGGGAAGTCTCTTCGGATCAGGAAAGTCAGTTCGGTCAGAGCAGCCGAGTCCGGTTCGGTCAGAGCCGTCAGCTTGCTGCTGCATAACTTGCCTAGGGAGTCATGTGACCTTGACGAGCATTTATGATTGGCTTTCAGAAGCCGATGCTAGCCTACGGTGACAAATCGGCCGCCTCTGGCGTTCTGCTGCACCGCCGCCATGCGCTTCATCTTCAGGATGCGGAAGCGCTCGTTAAGCGTCATGGCCGTCTGCTTTAAAGACAGAAAAGTCGAGTTATAACATCCGATACACAACCCTAATTCCAACACGGAACTGTCTGGAGCTACCTGTTTTCCCACGCTGTTGATGTCGAACTGCAGCGCCACCCCTTTAGGCTTTTTCCTCTCAGGCTCTGGTACTGTGTTCTGAGGGGGCGGAGTCACTGTGGTCGGGTGGAGCGACCACGAGTGGGCGGGTCTGATGAAGATAACACCACAATCAATCAAAATAAGGACACAGCCCTGCCCCCTTTGTTTGATGGACAGCTAAGATCCTTGTATTGTTCTGAGTGACTGAACAGGTTTCTGTTAAGATGGTGTGAACGTACTCGGGCTGAGTTCTGGCTCCAGGGTTATCTATCGACACGGTGAGTATGCCACTGCTGTTCAGAGGAGTGCGCCACCTGGTGGTCACACACACACACACACACACACACACACACAATAATTATACACGTAATTATAACAATGATACATGAAAGGGAGAAAATGATCATGGTTGAGAAGTTTGGGGACAAAATCCAGGGATGACAGCAGACAGGCAATAACAGGAGCCTGATACTCTTTAGCTTACTGTCTTTTATGTGTGTGTTTTTAAATACTTGGATAAAAGCACTTGAGCAGAGCGAGTGTAAGGCTTACGGTCGGGTTCTCTGTGTTCTCTGAGCTGTTTGGATCGGCGCCGTCTTCTGCACGTGAGCACGGACCTGGCACACACACAAATAAATAATAATTGTAATCACACACACAGAGTTTTCGTCACTGACGTCAGTTTGAACCTCACACCATTCTCCCCCACCAAGTGATCAAGGGACTATGAGAGTGACCAAGTGCACACAAGAAGCTGTGTACTGAAACATGGGGTATGGATAGAATTTTTACTTCCCTGGTGGAAACGAGGCCTTGGACCCGATGCGATATTAACACATAAGACCACCTGAAAGATTAGCACGTGTTAGCAAGAAAGTTCAGAGAGCAGCAGAGCCGGAGTGAATAAGCTAGCCACCTTTAGGCCTCGTCTGGAGAGGAACGTAGCCTGGCGGGCCTCCCGCTGCGTCTCATTCACTGGAGGAGCATTCCTGTGGAACACGAAACGTAACATTACTGAAAACAACAACAACACTGTAAAGTCTTTCAGCACTAGTCTAACATGAAGACTGGATTTTAATTCTGGATTAAAAAAGCTCACCATTTCCTGCGCAGCCTGAAGGGTCTGTTAGAGACGCGTCCCGGAGCTTTCCGAGCGTCCGTCTGCGTGTATGGTCTCCTCTGCGTCTGTGTGGGCGTGTGTCTGCGCTGAGGAACAAACGGCCGTGTTCTCTGCAGACAAAAACAAAATGGCGGCAGTGCAAATCAGTGATACACAGTGTTGTTTGAGAGATTCAGTGTCATTCTGATTCCTAACCCTGCTGGTGTGTGGACAGATTGAGGTACCTGGAACCCTGCTGGTGTGTGGACAGATTGAGGTACCTGGAACCCTGCTGGTGTGTGGACAGATTGAGGTACCTGGAACCCTGCTGGTGTGTGGACAGATTGAGGTACCTGGAACCCTGCTGGTGTGTGGACAGATTGAGGTACCTGGAACCCTGCTGGTGTGTGGACAGATTGAGGTACCTGGAACCCTGCTGGTGTGTGGACAGATTGAGGTACCTGGAACCCTGCTGGTGTGTGGACAGATTGAGGTACCTGGAACCCTGCTGGTGTGTGGACAGATTGAGGTACCTGGAACCCTGCTGGTGTGTGGACAGATTGAGGTACCTGGAACCCTGCTGGTGTGTGGACAGATTGAGGTACCTGGAACCCTGCTGGTGTGTGAACAGATTGAGGTACCTGGAAGAGAGTGGGGCGTTTTGCAGGAGCTCGGTTAGCGCTGTGTTTGTTCGTGTTGGCTCGGTTCAACGCGGGTCGGTTTAACGGACTGACGCCTTTCAGCAGCGCTGCTTTCTTTGCCGCGAGGCCGGTGATGACGCCCTGTCCGCGCCGCCTGAACAGCTTATTCACTCCTCCTCCTGAGAAACGACAGAAACAAACCACATGAAGGCACGGTGGGGATGGAAACACAAAAGAACCCTACTAAAAAAGACTATGTATGTTTAGCGTGTGAAGGTAAAGATAATGTAATGACCCCGGTGCAGCGGCGCTCCCGCTCGTCTCCCCGGTGCTAATCGTCCTTTAACGCCGAGCCTCTGCCTCCTCAGCGCCGCCTTCTGGCCCTGGATCTGCTTCTTATTTAACCGGATAATGTCATCTGTATGTTTTGGGGAGAAAAACAATCATTGATAAATTTAAACAAAAACGTGACGAATCAGCGGAGGCATGTCTGGAGTTCTTCTTCACACGAGAATATCACCGATATTGTCAGCGCTTCATACCGACTTCACCGGTATCGACATCGCGATACATTTACCTGAAAATCCCGCACATTCGAATCTAATGAAAACTCTCATTCTCGGCATTAGCGTTAATTATTAGACTGCAATGAGATAAACCGTTGTTTATTCCGATAAATAAATAACGTTTTCATGAAAAGCTATGAACTGACATTTTAAATTTAAAATAAAATGCAGTCATTTCAGTCAAGCAGGCTCCTAAAAAAGCGGACTCGTGGTTAACGCTCAAATTACTCTCTCCCTGCTACTTCACTGCACTACTTGTCGTATGAAACAGCGCTTTCCACAGACTCCCAAGTGCCCTCGATGGAAAAACACGTCTCCGTTTGAGACACAACCCACCTTAAATAACAAGGCTTAGCTAACAAAGCTGTTACTTACCAAGCGACATGTCAACTTTATCAGGTCCTTCTGCACTACCGCTTGATTTGAAACTTGATTTATTCATTGTTGAGTTAAAACTGTGTGTGGGGGTGGGGGAAACAAACGAATATAAAGGTCACAAGAGCTTCTACCAATTCAGGGTAAACTTAGCTATAGCGCTAATAAACGCTATGCTAGCTTTTGTCTCTGCGCGAGTTAATGATACTGCGCATGCGCGTCGCTGCGCGACCTCGCAATGGTTTTGCATTTTATTTATATTATTATTAAAAAAAAAAAAAACGTTTTTACACAAATGGTACATACCAATAAAATAGTATTTTTCGAAAGCCAATGGTAAACATAGCGTTGCTTTAGTTGACTTATTTTTTTATGGGAAATGTAGTTTTTAATTTCGGACTACAGCACACGAAAAAAAATCGGAAACTCATTAAAACGACACATTTTACAACTTTTTAATTGATGGTGTATTTCTAAAAGCAATCGCCAACCTATAAATCATCACAATGTTTTTATACATGGGGGGAAAAAAATAAATACATGTTTGTAGTTTACGCTTTAACTTCCTCGTTCAACGTCGTTGCCAAGGCAACGATGCCCCACCCCATGGAAGGCGTTGACCAATGACGTCCCTCTGTTACAAAACATTACATGTGCAGTGTTTTCAGGCGGATTTTTCACATCCGACGTGTTTCAGAAGTAGAAAGATTTTCAGTAATCATGGCCGAGAAGAAAAGGAACCTGAAGCGCAAAGGAGAACCGATGAAAGGACCGGAGAAGCTCTCAGCAGCCCGGGGAGCGGAGAGAGAAGCGGGCTGGCTGCAGGAGAAAGTGGCGGAGATCCGCAGAAACTCAGCTGAGTGTAAATTCAACATGAAGCGTCTCCGGTACCTGTCTGACGCCCAGAGAGTGAGACAGGGCTGCGGGGCAGTGCTCTATTGGATGGCCCGGGATCAGAGGGTGCAGGGTAATCACTTAAAACAACAACAATAATACACAATAACCTATATAATAATATTAATGGGGTGCAGACGTCACATGAGAATGGAAAATAACTAGAAAGAAAAGGAGGATACAGAGAAGAGAAAGAAAAGGAAACGGAAAGGAAGAAAGGAAAAAAAGTTCTCGTGTCCGCCACAAGATGGCGCTGATGGGTTATATTACATAAAAACACGATTAAAAACCGATAATAATTAGTAAAATAATCGATTATCACATACAAACATTGATGAATATAACGGTTTTTGTCATTAAGAATATTAAGTGACTGAAGAAATGGAAAAAGGAAGACAAAAGGAAAGGGTTTTGGGCTTTTACAAGATGGTGCCTCTGTTTTAACAAAATAACTTTTAATAAAATTATTATTATTGTTATTATGTGAAGATGCGTATTAATAATAATAATAATTATTATTATTATTATTATTATTATTATTATTATTATTATTATTATTATTATTAAAAGAAGGAAAAGGAACAAAGTAAGAAGGAAAGGTTCTGTTGTTTGCCACAAGATGGCGCTGAAGTGTTTTTCACTTAACACTAAGAGAAATTCATCATTAAAAAAACAAAAAACAATATAAGAATCGTTGGAATTAAGCATTGTTTAATCGATAAAATAATTTGAAACGTGTGTGTTTATAAAACATAGTCTGGAGTACTAATAAGTTGGAAATAAAGTTCATATCTGAGATTAGAAAATGCCTTTAATGCAAACTAGTGTTGGAAAACGCTAATACGCTAATATTAAAACACGTCAGAAACTAAAGCTATTTAACTCATTTTTTTTAGGGAATAACAAACCAAAAATATTATAAATATGCCCCAAATCCTAGTTAGTTAGATTGTAAAATGCTTCTAAAACAAACAAACCCAAAAAAAAGGGTAGTTTGTTTGTATTTTAAAATATTAATAAAAAGGCTAGTCAGCTAGTCATATAAAATATCCCTAAGAAGGTAGCTAGCTAACTGGATAAAATAGCCTTAAGGAACGCATTGTAAAAAAGGTTAGCTAGTAAACATTTGGAAACGTGATCGAATAAAAGTAAAGCTCCAGCGTCCAGCTTGTCCAGATTTAATAGTGTGTTTTAAATTCGAACATATTTCCTGTCAGAAAGCAGAGTTTTACGAGTGGAGATTATTTGTGATGGTGTTTCATTGTTCCTGCACTGATTTGTGTTTCTGTAGATAACTGGGCGCTGGTGTACGCTCAGCAGCTCGCTCTGGAGGAGAAACTGCCTCTACACGTGTGTTTCTGCCTCGTGCCACGGTATTTAGACTCGACTTATCGCCAGTACGCCTTCATGCTCAGGGGACTACAGGAAGTAGCCAAGGTGAACATCATGGTTATCAGTAATCTGAGCGTTCAGCTCTGTAATCATCTGAGTGTTAAAGATGAAGATGTTTTGCTGTAGGAATGCACGAGTCTGGACATTCAGTTCCATCTCCTGAGCGGCGAGCCTATGCTGACGCTACCCAGCTTCGTGAAACACTGGGACATCGGTGGCGTGGTGACGGATTTTAACCCTCTCAGACTTCCACTGCAGTGGACTGAACATGTGAAAAAGGAGCTTCCCCCCTCCGTCCCCTTCATCCAGGTTCCGTCTCTCATCCAGCTGGAAAGGTGATTTATATCCTTTTTGTGTTTTGTTCATCGCTCTCCGTTCGCTCTTTTCAGGTCGACGCCCATAACGTGGTGCCGTGCTGGGAGGCATCGAATAAACTGGAATACGCGGCGAGAACCATCCGAGGCAAAATCACCAAACTGCTCCCGGAGTTCCTCACCGAGTTTCCTCCAGTAGTGACGCATCCTCACACGTCCACCAAAATGGCCAAGGCAGGAGTCTTTTACATCATCATCATCATCATCATCATCATCATGAATTCTGTTGTGTCGCTGGATTATCTGTCGTATCAGCCAGGTAGATGTTTAAGTATTATAGATCTTCCTGAAGCATGATTTTCTCTTTCAGAAGGTGAACTGGGAGGAAGTGATGTCATCACTGGAGGTAGACCGCAGCGTCGGGGAGGTTGTGTGGGCGCAGCCGGGAACGGCAGGAGGCGTCGCCATGCTCGAGTCATTTATAGACAAGCGGCTGCGTCTGTTTGCCACCGAGAGGAACAACCCGAACGCCGACGCTCTCAGCCAGCTCTCGCCGTGGATCCACTCAGGTGTGTGTGTGTGTGTGTGTGAGGGATATGGTTCATTTCATAATGAATAATGCTTATAAACAGATTATGGACTGTAATCTCTCTCTCTCTCTCCCCCTCTCTCTGTGTTTCTCTGGTCTGCAGGTCAGTTATCAGCTCAGCGTGTGCTGTTGGAGGTGCAGCGTTGGGGGAAACGCTTGACCGAGTCGGTGGCTTCCTTCAAGGAGGAGCTTCTAGTGCGTAGAGAGCTGTCTGATAACTTCTGTTTCTACAACAACAACTACGACAACATCAACGGTCAGTACACAGTGCCAGCAGAGCGTGTCTGAGTCTCAGTGAAGGAGGCGTGGCCTCTGTTTCTCACTCAGTGAAAGAGGTGTGGCCTCTGTTTCTCACTCTCAGTGAAAGAGGCGTGGCCTCTGTTTCCCACTCTCAGTGAAGGAGGTGTGTGTTCTCAGGTGCGTATGATTGGGCGAAGAAGACGCTGCAGTATCACGCTAAAGACTCTCGGCCTTACCTGTACACTCGAGAGCAACTGGAACACGCAGAGACATACGACCAGCTGTGGAACGCTGCACAGGTATGTGAAGACAGTGCTGCACTGGAGCTCCGTTAGTGTTCATTTGAGACAAGCGTGTGTGTGTGTGTGTGTGTGTGTGTGTGTGACTCCACCCAGAGGCAGCTGGTGTTGGAGGGGAAGATGCACGGCTTCATGCGCATGTACTGGGCTAAGAAGATCCTGGAGTGGACGGCTTCACCTGAGGAGGCAGTGAACATCTCCATCTACCTGAACGACCGCTACTCGCTGGACGGCTGTGACCCGAACGGATACGTGGGTGAGTCACGCACTCGGGCTCTTCTGGGTGATTTCTCCAGAGCCAGTGTTTGAATGGTTGTAGGGTTTAGATTTCTCTTCGTAGCCTGCAGATGGACAGGTTTTTTGGGTGAAGGTCACAGCAAAATAGTTTCTCCCCAGTCGCTCCTTCCTGTGTGAAGTAAGCTTTCAGAGTACTTTTATTTTTCTTTCATTTTTCTGTTTTAATTTTCAATGTTTTTATTTATTTTTTTCTCTTTTTTCTTAATTTTTATGTTTATTTCAGTTGTATTTTTGTTCATTTTCTTTTTATTTTTCATATTTAATTCAGTTAATTTCCTCTTTCACCTTGCTCTTTCTTTCTTTCTTTCTTTCTTTCTTTCTTTAGTTCTACCTTTTATTGTTTCATTTTCTTTTTTTCTTTTTTTCTATTGTCTTTAATTCATTTTTACTCTTTTTCTGTTTTTTATTTTTCATTTTATTTCTGTTTTCAATTCTTTAATTTTATCATTTCTTTCTTTCTACTTATTTCTTTATTCTTGCATGTATTTTTTCTTCATTTCTTTCTTTCTACCTGTGTGTGTGTGTGTGTGTGTGTGTGTGTGTTGTCGTACTCTGAGCTGTTGCTGTATCACGTGTCTGCAGGCTGCATGTGGTCCATCTGTGGGATTCATGATCAGGGCTGGTCTGAGCGACCTGTTTTTGGGAAAGTGCGCTACATGAACTACGCGGGCTGCAAGCGCAAGTTCGATGTGGGCCAATTCGAGAGGAGGTATGCGGGGAAGAAGGCCTGAGACACACACACACACACACACACACACACACAGGGTGTTTATCCTCTACGTGTGTGTTCTCTGTAGTTTGCCTGCATGCTGAACTCCTTATTCAGTCATGTTGAGTTTTATGTTGTTGTAACTCAAAGCTTTCTGCTCAAACTATTAACTTTTTTGTTAAACATTGGGAAAATGGTTGAAGTTAATTCATCTAGAAATAGAAAATCAGAGCAAGCGTAATTAACAGAGATTTGTGTTTCAGTTGATATGAACACTTTCTCACCTGTAAGACAAGTCACACAAGCACATCACTCAAACTCTCAGGCCTTCAACACACAGGTTTGGGGATTTTCTTGTTTAATAGACAGTAAGATCTAGTGAAAAGTAAAAACACCTTTAATAAAATGTAAATCAAAAATGTAAGCATTCATATTGTTTTCTACTTTTTTAAATAAATGTTCTGCTTTGTGATATACTTTGAAGTGTTTTATTTAGACAGACTCGCACATTCACATACTGAATCACTCGTTCACTTACAAAATCACTCACTGAATCACTCGTTCACTTTCGTTCACTTACAAAATCACTCACTGAATCACTCGTTCACTCACTGAATCACTCGTTCACTCACTGAATCACTCGTTCACTCACTGAATCACTCGTTCACTCACTGAATCACTTACAAAATCACTCACTGAATCACTTTCACTCACCAAATCACTCTTTCACTCACTGAATCACTCGTTCACTCACTGAATCACTCGTTCACTCACTGAATCACTCTTTCACTTACTGAATCACTCTTTCACTCACTGAATCACTCACTGAATGACTCACTAAATCACTAACTGAGTCACTCACTGAATCACTCGTTCACTTACAAGATCACTCACTGAATCACTCATTCACTCACTGAATCACTCACTAAATCACTAACTGAGTCACTCACTGAATCACTCGTTCACTTACAAGATCACTCACTGAATCACTCATTCACTCACTGAATCACTCACTAAATCACTAACTGAGTCACTCACTGAATCACTCGTTCACTTACAAGATCACTCACTGAATCACTCATTCACTCACTGAATCACTCACTGAATGACTCACTAAATCACTAACTGAATCACACATTCACTCATTGAATTACTCATTCATTTACTGAATCATTCACTGGATCACTTATTCTCTTACTGAATTTCCCATTCATCTACTGAATCACTCATTCTCTCACTGAATCACTCACCGAATCGCTCATTTTCTCACTGAATAACTCATTCACTCAATGAATCACTGTCACTTACTTATTCACTCACTGAATCACACATTCACCCACTGAATCACTCATTCACCCACTGAATCACTCACTCACCCACTGAATCTCTCATTCACTCACTGAATCTCTCGTTCACTCACTGAATCACTCATTCACATACTGAATCACTTATTCGCATATTGAATCACACTGACTGTTTGACCCATTAAGTAAACGAAGAACTCGGTGCCTGATTGACTCGCTCATGGATTTACTAACTCACTCAGCAATTAATTGATTCACTGACTCATTTTTATTTCATTACCTTCATTTTTTTTATTCCCATCACTTACTTTATTACTGCCCAAATGCTGCATTAGATATTCCAGACTTTTATTTATATCTGCAAGTTTGCGAACAAAACAAACGACCTGAATCACGGACGTGTGATTATATTCTTTGGGATTTATTGGGTTTAAGTCACTAAGAATGTTAGATAGCGGCAGCAGCATCACTGTAGCATAACACCGTCACATGTATCTGCTCTTTGAGACAACATTTAAGTCAGGCTGTTTGTCCACTTGCACCATCCACATACCCTTGTACTAGGACTCCATAAAGATGTGGAGGAGGATGCAAGTCGTATCCATGTATGGACGAGTCTCTCGGTGGTTTAAACAGTCGGAGTGTCATTACAATGCTCTGTTTTCCTTCACGGTTTAGAGTCCCACTCAGCCGGGCAACGCGAGGAAGCTTTTACTTGCTCCTCCTGACTCCCAACAGCATCATGGGTCTCATTAACTGTGAAAGCTAGCAGTGAGGCCATTTCTGAGATCGGTCTTACATAAATAAAAAAATTCTTCTGCATGTACAGTCTCATAAATACTGAAAGTTTACTTAATAACACACAATACACACAGACTAGGAAGCTAAGCTGAGTGGCTAAGTAGCAAACATTCCAGAATTTTCTTAAACATAAGACTCACCTCAATTCAGAGAAGTCTCTGAATTGATGTGATTATTTTTTTTTTTTTTTTTTTTTTTTTTTTTTTACGGAAATATGCTTATTGTTAGCAGTCTAGTTCTAGAAAATCTATGATTCTTAGGTAAAATTTTGTTTTAATATATATTTTCTTTCTATGGACACATCTGAAACATCCTGTTCATCTCATTCATATAAAAACATTCAACACAAGACAGGTTTCTGTATCGAAATCTAAAACAGAAATAAGAAAGAAGATTTTCAGTTAATATACAGATAATTAGCTTCATCTTTTGCTAGTCACGCTGCTAATTCTTTTTTAATCGTTATGTTTTTGTGAACAGAAGATAATAGTCGGTTATATGATATTCTACGATATTAAGCAGACACAAAAGCCAGTTGTTTTTCTACTTTTACAGCTTTAATCAACAGCTGTATTTGCTGCTAGCCAACCTAGCTGACATGACCCACAGTGTAAGAAGCTTGCTAGCAGCACGAGTTAGCTAGCTGTAGTCAGTTTGGTCTTTAATGCTACTATTTAAGGTTTATAGCAACACCAACCATCATCAGCTCTCAGACTTCCAGGTAAAACTTCCACAAATTGTCATCTCCCATCCTTCATCTCTGTAAGTTTACACACCAATGTGTCTGATGAACACACCCTCGTTTTTCCTCACACCGTGGTGCGAAAGGTGATCTGCGTAATGTTGAATTTCTGCTCGGTCTTCCAGCACGCGATCTCCCGGAACAGCTCTCTGAAGCGTGAGGACATGAGGCCGTACAGGATGGGGTTCACTGCTGAGCTCAGGTAGAAGAACACACCGGAGATCAGGTGCACGTACTCGAACGCTAGGTGCTGCTCTTCACGGCAGTCTTGAATATAGCTCCACATGACGCGGTCGATGTGAAACGGCGCCCAGCAGATGGCGAACACCACCACCAACACAACTGCGGATTGACAACACCAAAAAT
This sequence comes from Hemibagrus guttatus, assembly GCA_033459395.1. Taxonomy (NCBI): domain Eukaryota; kingdom Metazoa; phylum Chordata; class Actinopteri; order Siluriformes; family Bagridae; genus Hemibagrus; species Hemibagrus guttatus. Next base: position 1,385,021 of record JAUCMX010000005.1, on the reverse strand, counting down.
GACGTCACGGTTTTGTTCGAGAAAGAATACACATTGAGGAAAAATCAAGGCTGAATAGTATAGGCAAACGTAATGATGTACTGTTACACCAGTCAGAAAATAGAAATATTATCACCCGATATTGCTAATAATTCTGAAAGTAGTTTTTAACAGACAGTGAATTATAATGAAACCATTCAAGGGGGCCAATGTTTTTGAGCAGACCACATAATGGTTCTAAGGAAGCGTTCACTCACACAGCATTTTGGTGACTTGGCGATGGCGATTTGTCTGCAGCATCCTCTGTGCTCCTGAGTACCAGACTTTGGCGTCGTTCTGCAGTAGCCTGGAGTCTCGGTGCAGCCGGAGGGCGATGAGCAGGTAGAGCACACCAATGCTCAGCACGGGAACGAGGAAGAACAAGAGCGCAATGAGCTGGACAAGCAGCCCATAGATCCACACCGGCTTCACCAGCACGCACACGGCCGATTCGGGAAAACTCCGGCCAAACTTCGGGGACAAAATGGTCATGCCGTGCAAGCTGGTGTTGGGCAGAGCACAAAGAAATGACACGATCCACAGTGTCACGATGACGCGCCTGGCGTGGCCATGTGTCATGGCGTGTTTAACACGCAGCGGATGGACGACAGCGAGGTATCTCTCGGCGCTGACCGCTGTGATGTTAAGCACTGAGGCGAAACACACAGTCTCGAACAGGCATGTCTTGAAGTAGCAGCCTCCGGTTCCCAGCAGGAAGGGGTAGTTGGACCACAGCTCATAAAGCTCCAATGGCAAACCCAACAGGAGGACGAGCAGGTCCGAAATAGCCAGGCTGAGCAGGTAGAGGTTGGTTGGCGTGCGCATGGAGTGGTGGCGCATGATCACCGTGCATGTTAGCGCATTGCCCAGCGACCCCACGCAGAAGATGACCAAATAGGAGACGCAGATTGGCAGGAAGAGCGGAGAGCGCCGGGGTCCTAAGTGCTTCTCCACGTACAGGCTGCTGCTCTTGCACAAATCCTCCACGTCCTCAGAGCTCACGTTCCATAGGATGCACTCACCAGATTCCGGGCACCACGACGGGTCTGGGATGGTGTAGGATCCTTGGGAAGAGGTGCAGTTGTAGTGAAGCATCATTTAACAAAGACCTGCAAAAGACAGAATTGGGAAAATATGATCATCTCAGGTAAGCAGCTTATCATGGGCAGGGTCATGCTGGAGGCGGAGTCTATCCTGGGCAGGGTCATGTTGGAGGCGGAGTGTATCCTGGGCAGGGTCATGCTGGAGGCAGAGTCTATCCTGGGCAGGGTCATGCTGGAGGCGGAGTCTATCCTGGGCAGGGTCATGCTGGAGGCGGAGTCTATCCTGGGCACAAACTAGTTCACTCCTAAGGGCACCTGTTTAGCGTCACCTGTCAAACTAGTGTCATGTTCTTGGCATGTTGGAGAAAACTTGAGAACCAGGATGAAACTCATGGGGAGCTGATGAGAAATGATTTGGTGGTGGATTCACAGGACAGACTCCGGTTCTCTCTATAGCGGTTTGTTTTAGGTTTCACCTTTTACCTGAGTAGCACTTCAAATATTTCTCACAACTGTAGGAACAGAATATATTCCTTTGCTTTGGGAAAATAAAATGTCCATGTGATCTGTTTAAGCTGCCAAGAATTTGCCCTCACGCTCTTCACACCACGCTGTATAATAAATAAATTCAGTTCTGTTAACTGTCTCAAGAGCTCAGCATCTTGAAGGGTACTCTCTCTGTTTCTATCTCTCTCTCAGGAGCAATAAACACAACACCTTTGTTTACTTCAGTGGAAGCATTAAATTCTTCAACAAACCCAAACGCAGTGTTACACCACAGACTATTTCCAGATATAATTTAGTCTCAACGTCATTTTTTCGTACATTAAAAAAATGGCTTAAATGGAAATTTGGATATGTTCATAAACAGCTTTCATGCTAGCTCAGTGCCAATAAACAAGCTTATTTGCAGGAAATACTAGCTAGAAGAGTGAGCAGTTTGTTTATGCTAGCTCAGGCCAATTTACAACAAACACAAACACAGGATTTTTCCAGAAATCTCTTTTTTTTTCTCCTTTGCTGCTAGCTCTGTTTGCTAGTCTTTATTCTTGACAGGGATGCTGACTAGCCTAGCTAGAAGAACTCTTGTATTAGAGAACACTGAGGTACTGTTGTTTGAGAAATACTTGTTGTTTGCATTTGACAGTGTTGCTAACTAACTAGCATAAGCCTGCATGTTTATAATCAGCTTTCTTGCCAGTTCTGTTTGCTACAAAATTGTTGAACTATCCATTAACACCTTAGCTTGAGGAATGAGATTGTGTTTTATTTATTTTATTTTAGATAAATTAATTTAGATGCCTGTGTCTGGCAGTGTTGCTAGCTAGCTAATTAGCCATGACGGTATGTTTCACAAGAACTATCTTGCTAGCACGGGCTAAAATCTCTTATATTAGAGAAAGATGAGGTAATGTTGTTTGAGAAATGCGGTGAAGTGTTTGGGATTGTTGCTAAATAGCTAGCAGTGACACGATGTGCATGAACAGCTTTCCGGATTATTCTGTGCTGCTAATTAGCTAGTAGAATTAGCTAGCTTGTTCATAAAGATTTTCTGTACTGTTTAGAGAACTGAATAAGGATGAAGTGAACGTTTTTAGCAGTTATAAAGATGCTGCTTAAGCTGCTATATTGTTATGCTAGATAGTTAGTTAGCTTCCTTGTTTATTTAGTTAGCAACAAGGCTGTACTTTTTACATAGAAAAATCCTCAATCTTCAGCATGGATCTAAAATAACTCTAAAAAGAGCTTTTTTCTGTATACATGGCTAATAATTTTTTCTACGCGAATAACCCTGCTGTTCCCTTTCATGCTCAGAGTGACCGAGTGTTTGCTTAAATGGAGCTGCTTCATGGGAAAACTGAATTGATGAATGTGGGTGGATCAGCAAAACAACTTCCAAGAACCTGAGGTCTTGCCTGGGTTTCTATTCTCTCCTGATCTGCTGTTTTTTTAATTAGTGGAGAATTTCTTCTCATTTTCTAATTAAATATGACGTTCATGGAACAGTACGTGAGAGGAAAGAATGAGCAGAAGAGCGTGAAGGATGTGTTTATGAGTCGCTATGACAGAGTGAGGGTGTATCTGAAGTGCTCCAGAGGAGTGTGTAGGGAACAGCATCCCAAGCCAGCTAAGATGCCTATGATAGGCACAGGCTCCCTGTGACCCGAGAATAGACGGGATAAGCAGTGGACAGACAGCGGTAGATTTTTTTTTTTTTTTTTTTTTTTTTTTTTTAAAGTTTCAGAACAAAATGCCAATGAATCATTTGGGAGTCAAAAGAGTCAACTGGTATTATTGAATTAAATTGAATATTGATGAATCAAATAAGGAATCAAAGAATGTTAGCTGCAAGACTGGTAGCCGATAAAAATATCAATTTAATTTATAATTAAATATCACAACATATAGCTACATTTTTTTTTTTAGGTTTAGAACAGAATGCCAGGGAATTTTATGGGAGTTTTTATGGGAGTCAACTTGTATTAGTGAATCAAAGGATGAATCAAATGAAGAATCACATGAAGAATCAAAGAACGTTAGCTGCGAGGCTGGTAGCTGATAAAAATGTCTGTACCGCTTATCCGATCTATCATCGGGTCACGGGGAGCCTGTGCCTATCTCAGGCGTCATCGGGCATCAGGGCAGGGTACACCCTGGACGGAGTTGATAAAAATTGAATATATATAATTTATTATTAAATATCATAACGTATAGCTACATTTTATTTTAGTTTTGAACAAAATGCCAGTGAATTGTTTGGGAGTCAAAAGAGTCAACTGGTATTATTGAATCAAATGATGAATCAAATGAAGAATAAAATAAGGAATCAAAGAATGATAGCTGCGAGACTGGTAGCCGATACAAATATCATATATATATATATATATATATATATATATATATATATATATATATATATATATATATATATATATATATATGTAATTTATAATTAAATATCACAACATACAGCTACATATGTCCGATATAACATATATCATAGCAGACTGAAGTGTTTAGGGTTCGGTAACTGATGAAGGAAAAACTCTTCTTGGTAGTTCTCTGAGAAGTTTAGACATTAGATAATTCTGTTACAAAGCTGCTGCTGCTGATGATCAATAGACATTTCTAGTTCCTTTGTATAAAAATACATTAAAAACGACTGACCTTGACCTCCAGAGCTTCTGCAGAGTCACACACACAACCATGGACGTGATGTTGAGATGTTGGTGAGTGTGTTTTTGCGTGTGTGTGTGCAAAAGTGATTAAGCGCCTGTCGGAAGAACAGAAGGTGTGTGCATGTGTGTGTGTTGCAGCATGTTCCTCTGATTCCACACGTCTTGATATCTGACTTGAGCCATCTCAGCCTCCTCCCCTTTTCCCTCCATCACTCTCTCTCTCTCGCTCTGACACTCATTAAGTGCCTTTCCTTATATAAAGATTGTTGACTCTGTTCTTTAACCCTCTGCTCTTCTCTCCTGAGTAGCTTGTGACGCTGAATGGTCAAAGGTCACAGCCACTGGATAGGAGACACTGAACATCCACTTATACTCAGAGTTTATATAGTTCTCTATAAATAAAATGGAATAAACTGTTTTCTTGTTTTCCCACAGAAACACTCCATCACCTAAGTTACAAAAGGACATCACTGACCGAGCTAACGTCATAGCTCCACTTTTCTTCCTTAGTGTGTGTGTGTGTGCGTTTGTTTGTGTGTGTGTGTGTGTGTGTGGTGCTGTTCCAAGAAAATAATCAGCTCCAGAATTTGTCTGTTTCAAAGCTCTCGCACTGGAGACTCCTTCCGTGATTGAATTCATAATGGTGCTGGGGTTTAATCCAACATGTCACCATTGGGATCCAGATGTTCAGGTAGTAAACAGTTAAAAGGAGAGTTTAGGGTTTAGTGTTTGGTGCATGGTTTAGGACGCAGGCTGTGGGTCCCTCTGGTGGCAAAAAATTCTCCTTTTCTCTCTGGATTTCACCATCATCATCGTCACCATGAGATATTTTCAATGGCATTCCGTGATATCGAACTCCTAAGAGGAGAATAATTAAATCCATCTCCTCTGGATTTTAATCAGTTTGATCTATCTATGATATGTCATGCTGAAACACACTCAAAATATGTCCAAAAAATGTCTTTTTTTTCCACACAGAGCAGAGACAGGACCTTAATCAGAGAAACTGCTTAAACCAGAGGTCGATCTTTTATAGATGGAATGCAGGAAATAAGTGTATCTGGCAACATGGGGTTTCAGGGAGGGGTACAAGGGGCGTGGTCTATACACAAGGCATTTGCATACAATGATAGTTCCGAAAATTAACCACAACTGTAGCCACAGGGTTAAAAGTCGGCTGTGTGTTTGCGTGTGTTTGCGTGTGAGTGTGTGTGAGTGTGTGAAACTCGACTCTGAATTTAAGGAACAAAAATAATTAAGCTTGTCCTAGGGTTGTATCTTACACATATGGCAACCCTGTGTGTGTGTGTGTGTGTGTGTGTGTGGGTAATAGTTCTGCTTTGTAGCGGTTACACACTTCCTTCAGAAAGTGCTTTATCAAGTGCGGATATGTTTTGCAGTTGTGTTTTGACAGGTCTATAACAGGGAAGAGGTTCAGGGTTGCCACATTGAGACATTTCACACATTTTAAGCACCATATAGCAGGGGATAAGCTCATCAGTGCAATATCACACATTCTGATGCACGTAAATTGTACATACCCATGATGCTTTGCGGGTTTTGAAGATGTGTGGTATGTACAGAGGGTATAGAATTGCTGAGATGATGATGATTGATGATGTTTTTCTTAGTTTAAGTTGTATATAAATCAATGTATGAATTTAATTAAAGCATAACTCAGAGTTTCTGTACGTTATTAAGGTTCTATTTGAAATAAATGGTGTGAATGTTATTTAAATCCTTTGTAATACGGGAAAATATTACGTATCTGGCAACCCCGTCACATAAACAGGGCCGCTCAGGGTTGCTATAGCGTGAATCTTTGCTTTTTTGTTGGTTCAATTTTTTTTAATGGAACTAAATTTGTTTAAACAGACAGAAAACAAATATTCACATTAACAACCAACTTTTCAATAAAAAAAAAAACGCCAATTATTACGACGTTTATTTTATTAACGACTGATGCCAAATGCCAGAAATGTAAACGGAAACGTGACACAAATTTAACTTTAATGTTGTTGAACATCTAAGATAAAAAAAAAAAAAAAAAAAAGTAATGCTGTTTTTAGTGGAAAGTACTTGTAATTTTCCATCTTTTCTCCAGAAAATTCTCCAGAAAATTAAAAAATCTAAATTTGTTTATTTGGGATTTGCTCCAGTTTCTTTCCCGTTTACAGAGTGACGCCAATACAAAATGGCCGCTCACTCAGGGCACAGTGTAAAGCCTTAAATTCTTTACATTTGAATACGTCTGTAGCAGTTTTAGCTTCAGATCAGTTCATGTACAGATACTAGATAAGTCTATAACCAAACTAATCACTGTTCTGAGAAGATAATTATCAACATTAAGAGATATTACAAATGTTAGCTGTCTAGCTTGGTGCTAACGCCGCAGGATATTGTCTGCGGTTAGCTTGTTGCTAAGTCGCCATATTGTCAGATATAGTTGCTGTAACCGGTAGCCACAAGTATCTGTAAAAGTGTCTTTAAAGAGCAAACAGAAGACATCTATTTCAAACGTCCATTTTTTATTCACTTTGCACACCGTGGTGGGAATATGACAATATATCACTATATAATATGACATTATTACAACGTGCACACAAACTAACAGGAGTTCAGCATTAGTTCCTATTCTCAACAGTTAATAACAACTTTAAAAATACTCATTTTAAATAGTCATTTCCTAACCTTCCCACTTAAATAACTTTAAACAAAACAAAACAAAACAAAAAAATAATAATAAAGCACAACACAGTTGTTTTTCCGCTATGACGATGTGGGCGTGGTTGTGAAGCCCGAGGTGATTTTGAACAGTGTCCGCGTTTAAGATTTAAATCGAAGCAATCTGGCAACCCCGGAGTGAAGCGTTAAAGGAACTGGCTCCATTTTAGTCACGCTTCCGTGAGCGCGCAGCTCCGCACACACCTTTCCTCACTTTACAGAGTGAAAGAAGGACAGAGGGAAGGTGAGAAAAGAGAGAGAGAGAAAGACGGAGAGGGAAAATGGGAAGCACGGCGGCGGACGTGAAGGAGCGCGACTCCGCCAGGAAGAACACGAAGAAGAAATGCGCGCTGCGGCTCCACATGCCCGTGAGTTCGGTTCGGGGGAGTTCGGGGGAGTTCAGGGGAAATGGGTTCGGTCTGAGATCCTGCACACGGCTAGCTCACTGAAATGTCTGTTTAACTCACTGACGCCACTTTTTATTTAATTACATATTTTTTGTGAATTAAAAAACAAACAAACAAAAATTGCGCGCTCCCCGCAGATTTCACGGGAGCGCGCATTCTAATTAAGAGAGTAATTAAAGGGCGCAGAGTTATAACACCTTTATGATCAGTGTAGCAAACGGGGCTGAAACAGTGGAAAAGTGTTTAATCAGGGGTCTATTAAAGGGTTAATCCAGTACTATGAGGGTTTGGAATCTGCAGCTGTGTATAAACAGTACTGATAAATACAGATCCTTCATGAGGAATGAATATAAATCTATAGATCACACCAACCTCCAGAGATTAATAAGGAATTGCTGAGGGATGAGAATAAGAGGAATAAGACATGCTGTTAAAGGAAAACAATCATGGCTCAAGTATGGAGCTCTTCATGTTCAAAAACAAGCTGGTTATAAATAAGCTATTAATCTCTATGACCTGAGCAGGAGATAAAAAGTGTAACATGGCATCAGATTGATCCTGAGCGCAGCAACGACGTGTCGATAAGGTGATAGGGTAGACATTTTAACCCTTCATGCGACTCATGCTGGTTTTCGTCGCACAAATCAGAGCCGAAATAGAGGAAGCTGCTGAATGAGGCTGAACTTTCAGCTGGGGGTAAAAAAAAAAAAAAGTGGAAGTGGATCAGATTTCAATGGCCATAAATTTCTTCTTAGCCTGCGGGAAGCATCAGTGTTTGTACGAGCCATCAGTCAGTTCATATAATCAATTAATTAACTGAAAAACCAACAGCGTTAAATCCTAATTAAACTGCTCAGGATGTAGCCAGTCATTCCTATTCAAATATTAATATTAGGCCACGCCCACCACTCAGACAGCTCCTAAAATTAAAAAGTCTTTCCATTAAAAGAGATGTTTCCTAAGAACGCTCGGATATAACAGGAAGATTTTTTTTCCCCAGCTCCAGGAGTTTTTCCATCAGTCGACCTTGAGGGAGTTTCTGCGATCGTGTTCCAAGTAAACGGTAGCGAAATCGCGAGAATATTTCGAAAGAGGGTGTCATGGCCTGCCCAACTATATCGTGGCCCTGAGCCAAAGAGCGAGGCGTTCATCATGAAAACCAGAGTGACTTTTATGAAAATCTGGAGGGAAATATTTGGAGTGTTTGAAGATGTAGACTCGAGGTGTTTATATAACGCAGGCCAACCTGGCAGCTCGGACTGGCCACACCTTCAGCTCTGTGTGTGTGTGTGTGTGTGTGAGAGAGACTAGAAATGATCTAAAAACATGGAAGAAAATTCCAGGTTATACCCAAGGACACTGCACCAAAGACAATACGTACAGACAAAACAGTCCGGCCTTGTTGCTGTCTAGAATTAACCCGAGATGAACCAGTCAGATCTTTCTGTTCTGCAGTGAGAGTGATATGATGACCACTACAGTGACCTGTACAGCTACACAGCGGTCACCAGGCCTGATAAAGCATCATGTTTGTGTTTTTCTGGCTTTTTGCGCAGGACCTGAGTTCCTACACGGCGGACGGAGAAAAAGACAAATCCAGTAAAGCCGCAACACCGAAGGTAAATTCTGACTCGTACAGTGCCCTTGGCTCGTCCACCGCGGCACTTTAGAATCCGTTTCATTTCCAGACGCAAATCACACGGGCTTACGTTAACTTTTGATACGTTGACGTTGCTATAGCGACGGCTCACGGCTTCAAAGCGCGTTTAAGCTGCTTCTTTTTAAAAGAAAAGGAAGTGATGTTATGTAGGGAAATCATCCACTTCCAGGTCTGCGTGTGTGTGTGTGTGTGTGTGTGTTACTGTATCAGATTCCTATCATACCTTGTAATCATTGGCACAGAGGCTTTTGTTCAGCTGCACAGAGCCGTGAGGTGTGTGAAAGCGCTGGGTGTGTTCAAGCCTGGTGACTTTTGTCAGCTGGATTAAAATGTGAAGGAAAAGTATGAACTTCTTATAAAACGCCTCTGAAGACTTCTAAAGCAGGACCAGGATATCGGTCAGTTCACCATCACTGCATGACACGCTGATTAGTTGCTCGTTAATCGTGCACTAATTATTTGCTTAGAGCTGTTAGCTTGCCAGATTTACCTCATGCTCTTAGCGCCACAGAAAAGTTGTTTTTAAAATATTAACTTGTCTTTATTGGCTGATTCTTGTGATGTAAATGATTGTATATCGTCTTTTTTTCTTCTGTAAAAACATTAAAAAAAAGATCGGCGCTACATTAGTGTCATTTGTGACGTCACAAAACCTACGACACGGCTTTCACCCAATCCTGTAGGAGATGCAAGTCTAATTTGTGGCACTGAAACCCGTGCGCTACGTGAGCCAGCTAGCTAATCCAGTTCATGTTCCAATTTGAGAAGCAAATCTGTGGTTGTCACGGTAACGGTAAACGTCGGAACGTACCGTTACCGTGACGACCACGAATTTGAAAAATGATGATGCAAATTGGAGACTCGGATGCTGACATTTCGGTCATGTCTAGACGATACTCCAAGTGGCAGGAGGACCTAGGGGGCGGGTCCACATTTGCATACTCGTGCATATTCATAGGCATTCTTAATGACGGGGAAAAGGTTAGAGCTTCAGAATCGGCAAGATTCGAGGGCTTTATATATTTCAAGGTTTGTTTTTTTTGTTTTTTATAAATCAGTGTGACGTTTCAAAGCTCAAGTCCTCAAAGCCGAAGCGACCTTCAAACGTTTAGCGCGTGTTCAGGACTTTATCCGCTCGCGGCCTCAAAGCTTTTACCATCCCGACATTGATTTGTTTTTGAAGGCTATTTTTATTGGCCTGGATTTTATTTGTCTTTTGATTAGAAGATCATTTTGGCTTCAGGACTCTATAAACATGCACAGTGTAAGAACACACACACACACACACACACACACACACACACACACACAGGGATAAGTGGTCCATCAACTGAAAAACTGATCAGCCAAAAAAAAGCAAAATCTATAAGTTTTAGTCACCGTTATCCAGCTGCAGCTTGGAGCTGACCTCCAACATGAAGGTCAGAACGTCTGCATCGCTACCAGGAAATGTTTGTTTTAAAAACTCGGACTGGTTTACTCGGGGAAATCCACAGCAGTCTTGATATTGGTAGCACAGCGGCGGTGAAGCTCAACACCCTGATGAGGTGTGGAACCAGGAGAAAACACTTCGCAGTAGTGCTTTCAGGACATTTTTTATTGAGTTCCAGAAAGTTCTGTGTGGGGGAAAAAGACTCGAGGTTCTGTTAGACTCCATTAGAAACTGCTAGTTTACTGATACATTTATTCTCCAGTCTGGAGCTGAGCTGTGTTACTGAGACCAGTGACTCCCGCTGAGTTTTATACACTGCCTACATCACTGTCCATCCATCCATCCATCCACCCCTCCATCTCTCCATCAATCCATCCATCCACCTATCCATCCATCCACAATCCACCTATTCTTCTGTTCATCTATCTATCCATCCATCCATCCAGCAATCCATCTATCTGTCTGTCCATTCATCCCTCCATCTATCCTATCCATCCCGTCAACCAACCTTTCCTCCATATATCCATACATCCATTCTTTTATCCTCCAGCATATAGTACATACTATGTGCATATTTTATATCCATCCACCTCTCCAGCCACTCACCTATCCATCCACCTAACCATCCCTCTGTCTATCTATCCATCCATTCATATGTCCATTTATCTATCCATTTATCTTTCTCCCCTCTGACCTGTGCTTGAATCTGAATTTCTTTATTAGTTTTTATTTCACATGGACATCTCTACAAGTGAACCTTTCCTGTTTAGAATGAGTCATTTTTAGTTTTGTTCTTATTTCATTTTCATTTTATCTTTACGTCCAGGGGGAAGAGTCCATTTCGTCGAACACATCTAAAGGTTTTTCCCTGAGATCTCCACACCCTCAGCCCTCGAGCCCCATATCAGCGCCGCTCCGGAATTCCGCTAAGCCTATCTTCCCCTCCCACCAGGACTCACCTCCCAAATCCCCCCATCGCCTCAGCTTCAGCGGTGTCTTCCGCTCCTCATCTAATCCCTCCAGCATCAAGATCTTCTCCAGATCCCGGAAAGGTGAGAAAGACTGCGCTGTCAAAAACCTGCTTTAATCCTAGATTCCCTGAAGAGTAAAACAGAAAGTTTTTTAAAGTTAGTAAATCTCTTCTCACCAAGAAAAAGCATTAACACTGTGGATCATCTGCAGGTTGAACTGATTTCTGGATTTAACGAAGCACTGGTTCAGTGTGACCGTTAACAACAGATGTGTAGCTCCTGGGTGTCACCGTAATGTCTGGAATACACCCAGAATCCTCATGGGTTATAACGTGCAGCCAGGCCGGCTTGATTTCTTATGAATTCGAGTTCAGTTTTTGCTGCGCTGAGGGTTCAGTAACTTCCTGTTTTGACAGGCGCTTGAAACTTCATGCAGGAAGTGCCCTAGTAATGCTGATGGTTTTTATTTTACAAGCCTTTGATTTGTATAATGGCTGACGCAGCAGACAGGAGAAATCTGTGTAGTGTCTTTAATCGCGTTCAGATTGGTTGGAGAGAGGAGGATGGAGAGAGGATGAAGAGTGTAGATGAGTGGAGAGAGTAGACCAGTGGAGAGAGGATAGAGTTAGACGAGTTAGAAGTACACTTCTCTTTCTCCAGCACTCACACTCTTTAGTTGTATTTTTGTGTGTAGTTGTACAGTATGTGCCTGAGGGATTCAGTACATTGTTTTCTTCATTAATCGGATCGGATTGGAGAGTTCCTGAAGCCACGGGGTTATGACTCACTTTTCCCCGCTCGTGAGTGAGGCTCTGTTTGGTGAGAGGAATATTCCAGACTTTAGTCCAGAGCCGATTTGGTTAAACAAGTCGACTTCTCCCTTCCTGTCCTTCCATCTGAGGTGGACATGCCATGGGACTTGTTTTCTGGAAACATCTGCACATGCTCTGGTTCAACAGGTTTTATTCCAGGATGATTATTATGATTATTATTAAAATGTTTCGGTGCTATTTTTCACATCATGCTAACAGTTCACATGCGGCTGTCTGCTGCGCACTTCCCTCAGGACTGCTAGTGCATCTGAGGTTTCCGTTAACGCTCTTAACGTTCCCACTATTTTCTACTGATTCGGAACGGATCCAGACGACGTGTCTGGCAGAGACGCGATGCTAATCATCTGCTAGTTTGTGCAATAATACTCACACTGCTTCTAAATCAACAGCATGAATGTGTTTACTTTCCCCGAAGTCAGAGATGCCGTTCCCCAGAGTGGAGTTTCCCAGAAAGCATTGCTCGCTACATGGAAAGATCCCTGGGATACCTTTAATGTTGATCGAATTTCAAAAGTTTCTAAAGAGAAAGTCAGCCCAGGCTATTTTTACCCCAAGTAAAGGGTCAGGCTTAGCTCAGCTGCAGTTTCAGGGAAAGGTAGCATACAAGCTACATACACACCCATGTAGTGTAGCGCACCGAGCAGCTGAGGAGGTTCTCCTGAGGACTTTGCTCTGGTGAACTTTGCCTGAAGTAACTCAGCAGGAGAAAAATAAAAATGATTCTTTTCTGATATATTCTTTTCTTAAAAAGGATAAACCAAAAACTCCCTCAGCTAGCATGAGCACCACAATGCTAAGTCTGCAGTTTTTCCTTCAGAATAACTCATGAACAGGATTTAAAGAGCATCACCAACACCCACCGCTATGATGATGCACATTTCCCAGCATGCATTAGAAGCTTTTTGGAGGTGTTAATCCACACAGCGTACTTTACAGCTAGTTTAGCAGTTTTTGTGGAATGTGTAGCATTAGCAAGGCTAAACTAGGAAACTTCCGCAACGCAGAACACAGCTGAATGTCGGTGGATAGCTGGGATTCCAGGCGCGCGTGCGTTTCAAACACATTCCTCTGGTAACGTGTGTGTGGGGTGTATCATGTTTCGCAAGACACCGAGTACTAGAGCGAGTCGACTCTTTGAATCGGTTCGTTGATTTGACTCTTTTAGCTGAACATTGAGAGTTGATTTGTATATATGATTCGGTTTTTATTTTCTGTTTATTTTTTTCACTAAATGCTGTTACATTTACAATGTCGATTTATAAATTACTTGCAGCATGTTATTATAAAAACAGTTTAAGAACTGAAGTATCCTGAAATGTCGGAGTCGAATGATCCGACTCACCAAAAGGAGTTAGAATTCCCAGCTTTGTGATTCCAGAGACGTTTGTGTTTTACAATAATGTGTGTGTGGGTGTGAGCCGTCTAAGTCTGTTTGTACTATACATCAGATCACTCTGTGTCAATCTTTATCTAATCAGCATTCCTGTGATGGTTGCCATAGTGATACTGTGAGCAATGTACAAACAAGCTATCTAAAGAATGTATTGAAAAAATCTACAAATCTGACCGATTCTGTTTCTTTATCTGTCTGGTCCAAAAGAAGTAATGTTTTGAAAAAGATTTATTTTGGAATGTATAATACATGTAAGAAATAACATGTAGTCTGTTGTATATTTGTGTTGTAGCGTCTGGGCCTGTGTCTCCGCCCACCACGCCCACTCACAGCTCCAACTCGCCGCTCTTCTCACCGGATGAGCGACGGCTGCGCTCGCTCTCGTCTCCACCTGATACGGGCCTACATTGCTTCAGTCTGCCTTCAACAAGCTCCGCCTCCTCCAGCCCCAGTCCTGTCAGATTTAGCCCCTCCCCTTTACACATCAGGTCCGCCTCCCGTCCAGTGAGTGGTATAAAAAAATAAAATAAAAAAAACACACACACAAGCACGTTTCTCATATACACATAAACCCTGTGGCTGTGTCTCAATTCACACACCTTGTTCACTATATAGGCTACATCAACACCGTCACTGGTTCACTGTGGGCGTGTCTCAATTCACACACCTTGTTCACTATATAGGCTACATCAACACCGTCACTGGTTCACTGTGGGCGTGTCTCAATTCACACACCTTGTTCACTATATAGGCTACATCAACACCGTCACTGGTTCACTGTGGGCGTGTCTCAATTCACACACCTTGTTCACTATATAAGCCACGTCAACACTGTCTTTGGTCCAATGTGGGCGTGTCTCAAATCACACATCCTGTTCACTATGTAGGCCACATCAACATCGTCACTGGTCCAATGTGGGTGTGTCTCAAATCACACACTCTGTTCACTATATAGGTCACATAAATGCTATGTGTGGGAGTGTCTCAAATAACTACTTCTGTCCTCTATTTAGGTTGTACATACAGAACTATTCCACTAGTTGAAATTGCTCATTCTGATTGGCTGCCACAGTTTCAGCATGAATAACGCATAGAGAATAATACTATAGAAGCTACATTATGGAGAGCCAATGAGGTCAACAGACTAGGCTTCGACACGAACAAATAATAAATGATAAAGACTAAAGATAAAAACAAAGAATAAATGAATATTTGTAATAGTTAAATGAGCTCTGTTACTCTCCTCAGGCTTACAGTTCAACTGAAGGCATGCTGGAGAAACTGGACCTCAGTGATGGAGGTGAGCCACCAAAACCACCAGCTTTTTATTACTGGGAACAGTTACTAAACAAATCCTGAGAAGTCTTCATTTCATGGAGCACAGCGTTTAAAAAAAGATGAGTGAAATTTTCTTTTTCGTCTTCCAGAGCCGGGCTGCGATATTTACACACGCTTCATGAAGTGCCACAAGTGCTACGACCTCATCCCGACCAGCTCGAAGCTAGTGGTCTTCGATACGACACTACAGGTAGGAAGAAACAAAATAAAAGGGGTGGAGACATCGAAGTAGTTTATATGTCAATGATAATCACCATGACAACAGTGACACCTGCTCTGTGCTACAGGTTAAGAAAGCATTCTTTGCTTTGGTTGCTAACGGAGTGAGAGCTGCTCCGCTGTGGGACACCAAACAGCAAAGCTTCGTCGGTGAGAACACACACACACACACACACTATTACATGTGTAAAGTTTACAGGATCATTTAAATATTATGGAGTTAACTATAAAATTTAGCAAGTTTAAAATTTACCTCACAAACTAGCCTTAGAATAAACAGGCAAAACTATGGATTATCATTATAGTGAGAACTCTGAAAAGGCTAATAAACAAAGATACTAGCTTTGTAGTAATAAGGCCAAGCGCAAACAGATTAGCACTTTAGTAAAAAAGTAAAAAAAACACCACATTACTTCATAAACTAGCATTAAACATGCTAACCAACAAACTAGCACTATAGTAAGCAAGCTAACACACTGAATATAGTACAATATAACACAGATGCTAATGCAGCATTCGCATAATAGGCCAGAAACAGTTAGTCATGCTAATACCTGACTGCTAGCTGCTGGTGCTAACGGATTTGTCTTGCATTAGGAATGCTGACCATCACAGACTTCATCAAAATTCTGCACAGATACTACAAGTCACCTCTCGTAAGCATTGTAATCTTCTACACCACGTCTTTACACGCTCTGAAGTGGAGATTTCAGTCAGTAAATATGATTTTGTCTGACAGGTGCAGATATACGAGCTAGAGGAGCACAAGATCGAGACATGGCGAGGTCACTGCTCACTTTCTAAATCAATGTCAGCATTTTTTTATTCCTTATGGCAGTAACAGTTCATGATTCATTGATGTATTTTGTTGTCTTTCATTAACAGAGCTCTACCTGCAGGAAACCTTCAAGCCTTTAGTGAACATTTCACCTAGCGCAAGGTGAGCTGAATCAGTAAATAAAATCTGACTCAAACGGCAAGAAAATCTGAATGAATCACTGAAAAAATAAAAATGAATCAGTGAACAGATCTAAATGAATCAGTGTGAACAAAATTGATATGGATCAGTGAACAGATCTGAATGGATCAGTGAACAAAATTGATATGGATCAGTGAACAGATCTGAATGAATCAGTGAACAAAATTGATATGGATCAGTGAACAGATCTGAATGGATCAGTGAACAAAATTGATATGGATCAGTGAACAGATCTGAATGGATCAGTGAACAAAATTGATATGGATCAGTGAACAGATCTGAATGGATCAGTGAACAGATCTGAATGGATCAGTGAACAAAATTGATATGGATCAGTGAACAGATCTGAATGGATCAGTGAAAAGATCTGAATGGATCAGTGAACAAAATTGATATGGATCAGTGAACAGATCTGAATGGATCAGTGAACAAAATTGATATGGATCAGTGAACAGATCTGAATGGATCAGTGAACAAAATTGATATGGATCAGTGAACAGATCTGAATGGATCAGTGAACAAAATTTGATATAGATCAGTGAACAGATCTGAATGAATCAGTGAACTGATCTAAATGAATCAGTGAACAAAATTGATATGGATCAGTGAACAGATCTGAATGGATCAGTGAACAAAATTTGATATAGATCAGTGAACAGATCTGAATGGATCAGTGAACAGATCTGAATGAATCAGTGAACTGATCTAAATGAATCAGTGAACAAAATTGATATGGATCAGTGAACAGATCTGAATGGATCAGTGAACAAAATTGATATGGATCAGTGAACAGATCTGAATGGATCAGTGAACAAAATTGATATGGATCAGTGAACAGATCTGAATGGATCAGTGAACAAAATTGATATGGATCAGTGAACAGATCTGAATGAATCAGTGAACAGATCTAAATGAATCAGTGAACAAAATTGATATGGATCAGTGAACAGATCCAATTGACTCAATGAACAGATCTGAATGAATCAGTGAACAGATCTGAATGAATCAGAAAACAGATGAATGAATCAAATTGAATCAAATCAAGTCACTAAACAGATCTGAGCACAGTGGCTTCAAGCCACTAAAAAGACCCAAGCTAAAGCACTCTACTCTGTTCATCTGAAGCATGTACTTTATTTTATTTTGTTGTATTTTTTGCAGCATATTTGAGGCGGTTTACTCCCTCATCAAGAATAAGATCCACCGGTTGCCCGTGATCGACCCGGTCTCAGGGAACGTCCTCTACATCCTCACGCACAAGAGGATCCTCAAGTTCCTGCAGCTGTTTGTAAGCCGAGCTGTTTACTGCCTTGTTTATTATGTTTGGGGTTATCTTAACCAATTCTAACCATGGCTAATATGCTAATCAGAACATGAGTTTTAGAGAAAAATATGAGACAGGAAGTTCCTCGGTAACGCTGCTGTATCTGCTGCTTGTTTAGGTGTGTGAGATGCCCAAGCCGGCCTTCATGAAGCAAACACTGAGTGAGCTCGGCATCGGCACGTACCACAACATCGCGTTCATCCAGCCGGACACGCCCATTATCAAAGCGCTAAGTGTGTTTGTAGACAGGAGAGTGTCTGCGCTGCCCGTTGTTGACAACGCCGGTACGAACCGCTCTTATCGTCCTGTCAGGTTATGTTGTGTTAGTTAAATGTTACCATGGAAACGACCTATGGCAAGCTTCGCCGCTGTGTTTTAATAACTAGCTAAAGGTGCATCCGTTAAACACTAATTAGCGTTGTGTATAAATGTCATAGATGCTGGTGTGTGGAGGTCAGATTTTAGTCGTCTCTGTATCATTGTGTTCCACTCGCATGCCGTCACTAACTTTCATTTTCGTTCCCCGCAGGAAAAGTGGTGGATATTTACTCCAAATTTGATGTGATAGTACGTCCTTTTTTCACTTTCATTTATAAACTTTTACATCATTGGTATTAAACCTCCACTGCACTACAGCGTGTTTTGTAATGGTGCACGGTGTTGACCAGTGCTGTGTCCGTCTGCAGAACCTGGCGGCCGAGAAAACCTACAACAACTTGGACATGAGTGTGACGGAGGCGCTGAAACATCGCTCGCAGTACTTCGAGGGCGTGATGAAGTGCAGACGGCACGAGACCCTGGAGACCATCGTGGACAGGATCGTTAAGGCTGAGGTACAAACCGGTCCAGAGTGCCGCATTCTGATTGGCTGCCGTGCCTCAAACCACCTCGATAACCACGTGGAATCAGTGAAGAAATCTGAACGAATCAGTGAATAATACGTAACAGATCAGTGAAGAAATCAATGAATCATTCAATAAATCCAAACGAATCAGTGAATAAAACAACAAAGAAGAGTAGAGAAGAAATCTGGATGAATCAATGAACAAAACTGAGTGAATCATTGAATAAATCAATATGAATCAGTGAACAAATCTGAATGAATCATTGAACAAAACTGAATGAATCAATGAACAAATCTGAAAGAATCAGTGAACAAATCTGAGTGAATCGTTCAATAAATCCGAACAAATCAGTGAACAAAGCCGAGTAAACCATTGAATAAATCTAAATGAATCAGTGAACAAATCTGAACGAATCGGTGAACAAATCCAAATGAATCAGTGAACAAATCTGAGTGAATCAGTCAACAAATCCAAATCGTTAAACGAATCTGAATGAATCATTCAATAAATCCGAACAAACAACACAAATCAATGAACAAATCTAAATGATTCAGTGACCAAAACTGAGTGAATCATTGAACAAATCCGAAAGAATCAGTGAACAAATCCAAACAATTCAGTGAACAAATCTGAATGAATCAGTGAAGAAATCTGAATGAATCAGTGAACAAATCTGTAAACAAATCTGAATGAATCAGCTGGCTTAAATGATTCACTGAAAAGCCCCAGATATTTCACCTGCTCTCTTTAGTCTGAACTCGTGATTCTGAGGTATAAAGTATTTTATTCAGCTTTTTTCTGCGTATTTGACGCCACCACTCCCGCTGTCCAGATTAATGAAGATCAATGTGATGGTCAGTGCAGGTGATGCTTTGTTTTTTTTAAATAATCATCTTCATCCCTCGCTGTGGGGCAGGTGCACAGGCTGGTGGTGCTGGACGAGGACTCCAACATCGAGGGCGTCATCTCTCTATCAGACATCCTCCAGGCTCTGGTTCTCTCTCCTGCAGGTGATGATGATGATGATGATGATGATGTAATGAAAATTGACTGTGGGCCGTTACAGCCTACATATGTAAAACAGTGGGTGGAGTCAATGCAGATCTTGTTTTCCACAGGCTTAAGCAGGAAGGAGGATAAAACGGAAACACAAGCCTCGGCGAACTCGTAGCGAGCGTCACGTGAGAGACCCGCGGCTTGGACGGAGCTCGTTGCGATCTGCTGTGTAACGTTTTTGCCCTGCTGCACTGCACTCTGCTCTGTTTACGGGGTCAGCTGCTGCTCCGGGTCGCACTACAGGGGCGTCACGCTCGCCTCACTGTAACCGACGGCAACCAGCAGCCGTCTGAGAAAACCTCGACGTCTTCAGCTGCTTTGACACTCGATTTGTTTTTACATCAAAACGGTTTCCGTGTAAACATGAGCCAGTTGATGAGCCAGCTGTAACCATGACAACGGCGTTACCACTTATGCCCTCTGATTGGACCGGCTAATTTGGGTGTAAATTGCTTCCTGACTGTTTCATGTTGAAATATTATCCTGACAAATTTAGACTTTTCCTCCAGGACTCTGCCCTCCATCTTGCTTTCCCCATGAGCTGCGATCCGACCGGTTGGGAAACGGACAAGAGCGATCAACAGGGGTCCAAGCACTGAAGGAAAAAAAAGAACAAATAAAAGGAAATTTCTGAATATTATTGTGAAAATCCAGAGAGTAAAGGCGTGTTAAAAGTCGTACGAGGAAAGCTGGAGGTTTTTGTCTGGAGGCGGAGCTAACAGGACCGCCTTTTTAATAAACGCTTCTGCTTTTACGCACAAGATCTGCCGTGCCTTTAACATAAAATCGTAAAGACAACTGAATGTATGAAATTCTTCATCTCATGATGTGCGTGATACTGTTATAGTGGATACTAAACATCCTCCTCACTGGGGGAGGGGTTTAGAGAAAAGCTCTAATGGTTTCCAGTACAGGGTAGGAGTGGTTAATGGTTTCCATCAGTTTATTGGAAAGTGGCCTGTCCTGTCAGAACCCATAAGAAACAGCCGTGCTGACTGTCAGGAACACGTCGCGGCTCGTTAGGAAGCTACAAGGATTTTGATTTCCTTTTTTTTTTCCTGAGGTCTGTAACAGTGTTGTGACTCCTCCATAAATCCTGATAAGAATTTCACTGATTCTTCTTTCCTATAAATAAATAAATACATTTTTATAGTGTTCCGATTGTATTTTTAGTTTTACTTTTTACTTTTGTCATTTTGAAAAGAAAATTTTTTTTTTAGTTTTTTTTCCTTGCGCAAATATTTTGAAGTAAAAAAAAACAAGAGAAAAAAACCCACGTGTTTTATTTTTAATCGGATACGGATAACGGATAAAAGTCTTCATGCTCTCCTTTTAAAGCGCAGCGTAATCTCGTCTTCAGAATAAAAGCGCAGTGAAGGCGTTTCTAGACGCACAGAAAAGTTTTCCAGTGGAAATGATTCAAAGGATTTGTTTTTTTCTTTTTTTTGGGATATGTTTATTTGTTTTTTCTTTTTTATAAAGGAAGAGTTATTTGATTTTTCCGGTGCACATGTAAATTTATGCAAATGTAAACGTTGATTATTTTTCTGTCTTTTGGTGAAAATGAGAAACGGTGTATTTGACACTACTGCTGTCGTGAATGTTATTTTTTATGACCTGTAACTGCAAATACACGCACACGGCCTCCATGTTGGCGTTTCAGTGTCCGATTTTTCTCCAATTAAAACCTTCATTTCAGTGCCGATGAATCGAGTGGATTATAGCTGAAGGTCAAAGCTGCTGTAATTGCAGAAGTGTCCACTAGGCGGCGCAGTAATAACTGTCTCAGGTTTCTCAGAGCGAATCGTTTGGAAGGAAAAATGACCTTTGACCTTTGAAACGTTCAATCCGGGCTGAAATTCGAGGCACTTTGGAGTGAAAATATCTCCAAAAAAACCCTCTAAATAATCCTCAGCATTTAATTGTACTGTTTAAATGGTCATAATTAGCTTGATCTCTTTTTAAGCTCAGGTGAAGAAGAGTCATTTATCCTGATTCTCACTGATTCGTAACTTCTTCAGACCGAATGAACCGGAGCCTCTTGGGGGCAAGCTTTTTGCCCTTTTTGCTTGGGGGCAAAGATTGCAATCTTCTGCTAACTGTAAACTGCGCATGATGTTTTACTGTGTGAGCGTCTTATATAAATGGTGAATCCAATGAGTCGACTCATGAGTCGAGCATTCGGTTCAGTGAAACAGGTAGTTCAAAAGAATCAAATAAGTAATATGATTCAATTTGAGGCCAGAGTGAGTGATAAAGAGAGAGAAACAGAAGGAGAGGGAGAAATGGAGAAAGAAAGAAAGAAAGAGAGAGAGACAGGCAGTGAAAGAAAAAAAATGTTTTGAAGTAGAAAATGAAACTTTTGAGGAAAGGAATGGATGGAAGTATAATTTGGAAAAATAAAATGATTTTAAAAATTCGGATAAAATGAGGAAATGAAAAACAATGAGAGTGAGCAAAGAGGAAAATGTAAAGAAAATGAAGTGTTATTTGTCCAGATTTAAACATGACCACACACGAGGGTGTTAAAAGAAAGAGTCTTTATTTCCATCAGCAGACAAAAAAACAAAACAAAACTCTTTTATGTGACGTGCTTTTCATTTAAAAATGTCGATAAAACTATTCTACTAACAATGATGGAAAGCTCGTAAGTTTCTGTAGGGAGCGCGTGATGAGGTTATTGCTACGGTAACAAGAGAAAACACGCTAAAGTTCAATAAATATCAGCTTTTTCCCTCTTTTTATATCATTATCAGTATTAATGTTGACCATAAGCAGCATTCAGGAAGCAAATTAAGATCCTAATAACAGAATAAAAGTCTTTATATATTAGATGTAACTGTAGATAATAAAAAATTAAAAAAATAAATGTAGAGAAAAAGATTTAGTTCTTGTTGAGTTGTTTAGGTACCTAATAAATAAATAATGACAAGGGAAATTTTACACACAAACACACACAATTTAACAGTTTAACAATCCAGCGGTGTTTTTTTCCCCCCGAAATTGCTGAATAGTTGCTCAGTTTGGATGTCTGAACATTTAAACCTGTACATTTTTTCATTTTTTACCATTTTTTTGTACTATCGCAGAACTCATAAGCAAACCAAGAGTATTTCAATGGTCATTTATTTGTATATTAGAATTATTTACAGCTCACATTCGACACAGCTCGTTTTTTTTCTGTCGTGTATTTAATACACGACTTTAATACATTACTTTTTTTGCTAATAATTTTTTTTCCCGCTGGTACGTAAAAACAGAATTTTTTACATTTTAAGGACATGCTTTTAGTTTTTGAACAAAAACAAAAATTTAGAACCCTGAATAAAAAAAAACAAACAAAAAAACTACTTCCTGTTAAACAGCCTGCGAATGTTAGCCAGCTAACACATTAGCATAGGCGAATTAGCTGGATGCTGAAACCTGTTAGAACATAAAAACTTTTTATTTATTTTTTTTTTTTTTTTTTAATAATTTGTTGGACCAAAATGTTGCTTTCGACTGAATTTACATCAAATCCAATTTTTTTTAAAATTTGGGGATTTTTAAAAAAAAAATAAAAAATTTTATTTTTTAAAACCCATAAATCGTGTTTTTTTTTTTTTTTTTTTTTTTAAAGAAATTTTATACGCCACAGAAACAAAAAAATATTTGATGTAACAGATTAATTCCCCATTTATTCATCTGATAAAATTAAGATTTTTTTCTATTCTAAAATAAAAGTGACGGTGGATCATGTTGTTGCTACGGTAACAAGAGAAAAAGCATGTTTAATGTTCAATAAATATCTTTTTTTTTCTTCTTTTTTTAAATATAAGATCAAATACAGCACAGAAGCGAAGAGTTTTATTTCATGTGACGTGTTTATGATCTACTTCAAACATTCCAATTGCTTCCCTGACACCACCACCTGTACATGCTACTACTTCCTGTTTCCTGTCCCGCCCACCTGATCAAAGGAGCTAGCTGAGAAACTCTGACAGAGAACTAGCCAGATCGCTAATTAATGCGGCGGCCATCTTCAATCCTCTAACAAATCTCTCTCCCTCTGTCTGTCTCTCTCTCTCTCGGTCTCTCTCTCTCTCTCTCACCCCCCCCTCTGTATCTCCCCCTCTCTCTCTCTCACTCTCACCCCCCCCCGTGTCTCCCCATCTTCTCTCCCTCGCTCTCTCTCCCTCTCCCTCTATTTCCTACGTACATTTTCTCTCTTCATTAGCGGAATTAGCTAACAAATAATGACACCGGTAACGGTCGCTTCTTCTTTCCAGTAACGCTGGAATTTTACTGAAATTTAAAAAAAAAAAAAAAAAATTGGAATTGATCTTAAATTTCTTCAATATTTTCCAAACTCATTAAAATGTTTTTTTTAATGTTATAAATCAGCTTTAACCGAGTAATAAATAGTTTTAATAAAGTGAGTAATTTATACATTTAAATTAAAGTATTAATATTGATATATAATAGGTTTTTTTTGTACTTAAAATTTTTTTTTTTTTCATTTTGAAGCGATTTTAATGAGTAACCATCATTAATCATTTTTCACCAAACATGAATCTGACATTTTTTTTTATTAAATTGTTTATTTTAAAAAAGCACGAGCTTGATGCTACCTACACGGAAAAATGATGATTTTACCGCATTAATAAAGTTTTATTTGAATGATTGTTAATATTAGCGATAATTTCAGTGCAAAAAATTTTTAAAATGATCTTTTTTTTTTTTTCTTCACCTCATTTTTCCCCTTATCCTTCGTTCCTCTGTCATACACTCAGATTTTTTTTTTCTATACGAAACACAACCGTTAGAGGGGAAGCTTCTGAATCCTCTCAGCGTGTTGAAGTTAAAGTGGACAGGTCAGCTGGATGGTCAGCAGTTTGTCCAGCAGCAGTTTCTTTTTTATTTTTTTAAGAGCAGCTAAAACATGAAGGTCTGTTTCCACCTCCAGCCTCTGACGTCATAACACACACTCACTCTGGTAGTGATGTCATAATCCCTCAAACTCATGAAGCCAGAAATCAGAGGGTTTTTTTCATTTTCCCGGGGTGGGTGTTGTGGGGGGGGGGGGGCGGTCAGTGTTCTGTACATCAGCAGGAGTTCGGATTCTTCGCCAGATCCCAGGATCGTTCTTTTCTTTTTCCAGGAGCGAATGACGAGTCTGAGTTTGATGAGGACGAAGAGGTAAAGGGAAACAAACCTGTATATATAGGTCGATACTTTAAAAAAGAAAAAAAAGCCATGGTGATGATGTCACAGCTGAATGACGTCAACTTTATGATGTCACAGATGGCACCGGCTCTCTGCCCCTTGCCCTGTTTTCCCTTCATCTCCTCAGAGATCTTTTCGTTCTGCCTCACAGGAGTACCGTAGTTTTTCCGGAATATTCCAAGGCAGTTCCTCACACACACACACACACACACACACACACACACACACACACACACTTTCTGCGTTGCTGCTCCACCCACTGAACACTAATTCCAGTCATTTTAGCCACACTGGAAGTCTTTACTTCCTGATTTTCTCCACACGTCTGAGAGAAATGTCGACGTTCCGGATATTTCTGGCCACTTCCACCATCGCTGTGGCTTTACCCAACAGCCAGCTAGCTAATTTCAATCTCGTTTACAGTCGAATAAGAGGAGAGAGGAGGCTTTGGCCAGGCAAATGTATTTCCCCCCGGTTGCCGAGCAACAGCCTTCTTTTCACATTGCGTACTTTGTTAGTGTTTTTTAACTCCAGCGATCACAGGAACGTCGCGGTTCCTGGCTGTTAGCTTGCCGCTAACGTGATATAGATGACTAGCATGATCGAAGCAGCAGCAGCAGCCTTGATCGAGCAGACAAACAGCTGCTTATGAAAGTCATAAACTTAACTTTTATAAAAAGTTAAATTTTCTTCCATACGTCCACGAAAGAGAAGAGTCGGGGCAGTTTTCCTCAAGATGAGTGAACCTTTCTTCTCTTTTCTTTTTTCCATTTCTTTTTATTCACCTTGTTTTTACAGGAACACATGCTTACTTGGGCTTTTGAGAACGAATGAAGGACTTGGGAATATGACGGGAATATGAACGTTTCTTTGAAGATGCTGAGGGAAGGAGGGAGGAATGGAGATGGAGGAGAGGACGGATGGAGGTCTTCATTTCTGAGTGAGATAAGCCCCGATGGTGAGGCCGACTGCCCCCAGCGCCGCCAGACTGAAGACGGAGGTGGTTAAGGACGGCCAGGAGCTGCTGAACACCGGGTCATTTTTCCTGGTGTACAGCTCCACAAAGGCATCCTGGGAAAATGAGGAAAAGAAAAAAACATTAGGAGAGGAAAAAACAACAACAACAACAACAACAACGTATTAAATAACAGTTTGCTGTGGCTGAGGAAGCTGATTCATCAAGAAATTCCAATTTTATGAATATGCAAATTCACACAGCTTGTATTTGCATACCGGATCCTGATTGGTTCTTGGATTTGAGTGTGTAGTGGTTCTTATTGCTAGTGTAATAACCTGTGCAGAGTTATTTATTAACAAAATACAACATGACCTCCAAACCTGTAGAACTCCTGTGATCGTTCATCACCACCAGGTGGCGCAGGTGGCGCGTGAAACACCACCTGAGTCGAATAACCAAAATACACCATCATCATCACCATAATCTTCATCTTCATCATCACCATCATCATCATTATTACCATCATCATGACCATAATGTTCATTACCATCATCATCATCTTCATGACCATAATCATCTTCATCATCATCATCACCATAATTATCTTCATCACCATAATCTTCATCATCATAATCATCACCATAATTATCAACATCATCTTCTTCATGACCATAATCATCACCATCATCTTCTTCATTATCATCACCATCATCTTCACCATAATCACCATCATCATCATGACCATAATCATCTTCATCATCACCATCACCATAATCATTTTCATCACCATAATCATCATAATCTTCATCATCGTTATCACCATCATCATAATCATCATCACCATCATCATCATCATCATAATGTTCACCATAAATCTTCATCATCATCTAGTGAGAGTTGTGGAGTTCGGAGCATCTTGCTGGTTTTAAGGGCCTGAGCTTTTTTCTTGAAGCTGCTGTAGCCAGTTTGTGCTGTTGTTGTTTTTTGCGTCATTGTTTGCAGGTTTGAGATTTACAGATTAATAAAAGGGTCAGTAAAAAAAAGTCTGCAACAAGAAATAAATTCTTCTCCACTATAACAACACCACCACGTCCTGACAGGAACTGACCTCTCCATTAACCAGTAAACTGCTGAGAAAGGGAAAGGAAAC
This sequence comes from Hemibagrus guttatus, assembly GCA_033459395.1. Taxonomy (NCBI): domain Eukaryota; kingdom Metazoa; phylum Chordata; class Actinopteri; order Siluriformes; family Bagridae; genus Hemibagrus; species Hemibagrus guttatus. The sequence continues at coordinate 1,358,287 of JAUCMX010000005.1, read as the reverse complement.
CAGTAGGCCAGTTCCCAACATTGTTTAGTCAGTGAGGGTGCTGGTGGTCAGTGATTAGTTGTTAAGAGTGATGGTGGTCAGTGAGTTTTCAGTTAGAGTGATGGTTGTTGGGAGCGATGGTGATCAGTGAGAGTGATGGTGGTTAGTAATTGGCTTTTTTCTGAGTGATGGTGGTCAGTGTTTGGATAGCGAGAATGATGATGGTCAGTGATTGGTCAGTGAAACTGATGGTGGTCAGTGATTGGTTGTTGGGTATAATAGTGATCAATGATTGGTTAGTGAGAGTGAGATTAATGAAACAGAGAGCTGTATGAGTTTTTCTAGATCTTCCAGCTCAGCTCATATGCGCACCAGTGTTTTCTGTCCCCCTGGTGGTGGGAATGTGAGTTGCACCATGACTCAAGCGTTAACACACACACACACACACACAGCCTTCTCAGAATGTACTGGTGCCAGACGATCTGGGGGGTCGAGAGATTGAAGCTCCATCTGCATGCTGACACATGCAGGAGACCAAACATGCCTGATTAAAAACATGTGCTTTATCTTCAAGCCCCCCGCCCCCGCCCGCCCACCCGCATTCCATACACACTGACAGGTCAGTTTTGGTGGTTACTGGGAAATGGAAAGTTCTATAAAGTGCACAGACGAAAAGAGGATGTCCGCTAACACAGCTGCTCTCATCTGGAAACAGCAGGCTTTGTTCTCAGCAGGATGTCTAATAGCCTCAGCTGAAGTCATGTGGACGAAAAAGGGGGGGGGGGGGGGTAGAGAGTGGGGATGGAGGGGAGGGGGGGTGTCGCTCCTCTCTGCGGTTTGTTTGGGAAGACGATTACGACACTATTACCTCACGCCTTACATAATCTCTCTGCTCGGCTGCCGCGGGACATAGAGGCCCGACGTCAGCGCTCAGGCAGAATAGAATGGCCTCTATTTACAGAAACCTGCACAGTACAACTCTGTGCAAAGTGTACACACTCAAACGGCATGAAGTAACAATATGGCACGGAAATCAAACGTAGTCAATCAATCGGGACGTTTTTAACGTGACACACCGCCAAATCTGACCGCTGATTTAACTGACCACTGCAGCTTCATTTCACTTAATTTTAGCATTACTGTCATGCTTTTCACACATTTTCTCCAGAACATTATTTTCCCTAAAACACATTTCCTTTTATTTCACATTAACTAGCCATTTGCTAGCTGCCTCGATGTGAACATTCTGCTAGTTCTCTGCAAACTCTCAGACTTTTCCTGCCTAACAGCTAGCACTTCAAGACATGCCTGTGATAGCAAAGGAAAGTCCCGTAAGAATGAGAGGAAGTGTGTTAAAGACCTGACTTGGCTGAGTATTCTCCTGCTCCTAGCGCTCTCAGGCCTAAACGTGCTAACTTGAAATAAAACCTAGCATTCATAGCGTGCTAAACAGGCTAAGAACAAACAAACAGTAGCAAAACTATCAGTGAATTACCGTTATAAATAAAAACCTGTCCGTTTGGAATAGAATGAAAAGAACAGAACAGAGAGAGATGTAGTTTAAGTGAAATGAAAGCAAAAGGAACATTCTAGAAATAAGAAGAAGAAGAGAGTTGTGTGTGTGAGAAAGTGCTTTGAGGTTGAAGAGGTTATATTAGAAGCATGGAGCCCTCACTGATCACGAGAAACACAACAGCTGAATGAATCAAAAGGCATGTGATGCCACATGTGGAACTTCCTGCTGTACGCTAATCACTCAGGCATGACGCCACTTCATCCCGACTCTGATCCATCAGCTGATCACGCGAGTTCCTCTCGACCGTGAAAACACGGTTCTTCTGCAAATCGGCCGAGACCTTCATCACTGCGGGGTTGTGTTTCAAAAATACAGCAACGTACGTCATACACCAAAACACATGCTTGGTGAAAGGATCGACCATATATGGGGTACAAGGGGAGGAGCCATGCAAATGTTTCCCTCACTCTTTAGCAGTTTTCCTTCTTCTTCTTCTTCTTCTCCTCTGTTTTCTCAGCGTGTGTAAGCAGAGAGACGAGTCATAAGAGACCGAACTGGTGGAAAAGGGAATCGGCTGAGTGTCATGGGACAACGGAAGGAGAACATCGTGCTCTGTTTCATCATTTTACACACACACACACACACACACACACGTGACCTCTCTCTCCACTGGTGGGATGAAGTGGAGCATGCCTGTTTTCCATTACACGTCTCTGGTGTTGTTGGATAAATACGGTTCCGCAACTTCGCTAGTCACAAGACCACGCTGCCTTTGCGACACCTCGAGGTTGCCGTGGTTACCAGCGCTGACCTCTATGTTCCATATTTCTCAAATGTTCCACAAAGCAGCCTAGAAAAACAAGCAAAAACACAAACCCACAGAAGGGTTTTAAACAGGCGAACATGTGGAAAGACTTTTCCTCTGCGCTACGTTAAACTGGACGTTCTTTCATCTGCTGGTCTCCTGCTCCTGAAGCTTATCAGCTTAGGCAGCATGACAGCGGCGGCCATGTTTGGGCAAATCAGCTCTGAATTCAGGAAGAGAGAGCAGGAGAGATGAAAGCAGCCAGCAGAGATGAAGGAGGTGGAGATTATCCTGGAGATTTTATCCTCAAAACGCCGTGACCAGCCGAGAGTGGACACTCAGCTGTACGATCCTTCCTGAGATTCGGTCAACGTGAGCCTCAGATCTTCAGGTGATCTTCTGTGGTCTATGAACAAGAACAAAACTTCACGTTGGAGCTAAAAGTTATCAACTGGTATCGCTCCACTCCCCAAAGCCCCGCCCCCTAGCATGACAGACAGCAGGATTCAAAAAATATGGACCAATCATCTTTCACAAACACAAGTAACAGCTGGTCATTTGATCAAACATGAACGGTCAGAGAATCAAAAATGTATCGACATTTAATCATGCTAATCCTGACGATCCTGATGAGTTCGCTAGGTAGTCAGTCGTGAATTAAAAGATTCTGCTTGCCCTGACACACCTAGAATGAGTCTTGCTAAGTCACACCAAAGCCAAGCTAGTTCATTTTTTCAAGAACGAACAAGTTTTAGCAAGCTTGTTTAATAGCTAGCTAATTTCACTAGCTTCTTTACAAAATCTTTGCTAAACTACAAAAGTAACCAAACTTTTATTTAACTCAACATCATTTTTTTTTTGCTTACAAGTAAAAATTCTAAGCAGGTAAAATGATTTGGTTGCAGTAGTAATAAAAATATTTCATTTCATTTGTTTATATGGAAACACAGTTAGCGTATTGGCTGTGGAATTAGCTTAGCTAGCTTGCTAATCCATCTCGTGGAATCGGATCTTACTTTAGCTGAAACTAAAAAAATGTTAGTTTTGCCTTCTGTGTTGTTCCAGTCTGATTGAATGAACCGTAGCCGTCATTTGCTAATCTGGATCGTTTTATGTGACTCACACCCGAGCTGCTAAGCGGGAGAGCGCTTAGCGGAACAGCTTCATCAGCACGAGGCTTTAATAAGGTCAGCGTTCGTCTCCAACGCAGCACTAGCTTCACCTCAGACTCTAATAAAAAAGATGTGTGGGATTCTTTCACTCGTGTTGCCACGGTTACCACGGCGTTATTGCTTTGCTTTTCTCACGTCTCGCTAGCTTCGGGTCGTTAATGCTGTGCAGGGTTTAATCAGCCGTACAGACACACACTGTGACGTGTTATGAGCTTTGAGTAGCAGCGAAACGCTTCGCGACACAATGACAAGTCATTTTTTACGTCTTTTTTTTTTTTTTAACATAGACCACCTTTTTTTTATTTTCCCTTTTGTATTTCTGGAATTTAAAGATCACCTGATTTAGCATTTTTTTTCTGTCAAGCGACACATCACTGCCCCCTGCTGGTGGTTTATTAAATATTTGATTTATGTTGCAACACAATATTAGGCAAGTGGTCATAATGTTATGCCTGATCGGTGTATAGTTAACATGTAGAACATTCCGGATGGTGAAGGCGCAGCCCTCGCCCTGATCCCATGGGAACAGCACACCCGAGGGTTTACGCCGCTAAACTGCACAGTGTGAAGACGCAGCACAACCCAGTGGTGTAATTAACACTTCGAAAAGGTGGGAAGTTCTCCAGCGTAAATAGCGTGTCCAGCGTTTATACACAAACTGTTGCATCAGACATAACATCAGGCCAGGTTCTAGACAATACAGACAACGAGCATGAGGGGGGAAAAAATAGGAAAGTTCAGCAGTCTGTAGACATGTCACGTCGCTGAAGCGAACAAACGGCTATAATTTCGCTTAAGAGTTAAATCCTGTAAACACCACTCCAGTAACACAAGGTGTGTATCAGAGACACTGATCATGTCGCGCTGTGATGAATTCAGACTTAACGACCTCACCAAGGTTTTTTTTTTTTTTTCGTCTTGCACGATTTCAATCTCTGAATATCTGTGTTACGTTAAATCATGCGAATTTCCGACTTGGGTCCATATTTTCTATCCCTGATTTTTTTCTCTTTTAGGTTTTAAAGCTTGTAATGATATGGAAAAAGCCCAAAGATGCTTCTATTCTAGAAAACTCCGGAAAAGTGTGATTTGTGCACGCGGGTGAAAGAGGAAAGGATGTTTGTTTCTCAGTGTGTGTGTGTGTGTGTGTGTGTGTGTGTGTGTGTGTGTGTGGTTGAAACTCAGTGCAGATTTGCTCAGTCAGAGAATCTAATAAAGACACACTGTATTGTATCTGTGGAGTGAAAAGGGCATGACACACATACACACACACACAGAGGTGAAGAAAAATTGCTGCTGAGTCATCACACACACACACACACACACACACACACACACAGGCACACACACACGTATCCTAGGACGTATCCTAGCGGTATCTATGGTAACAGGATAGGGTTGGTGAGAGAGAGAGAGAGAGAGAGAGAGAGAGAGAGAGAGAGAGAGAGAGAGAGAACTTCAGTTCAGCGAGCACTGAGCACTTGGATATCTGCTGTGGATATCTAACCTCTGTATTCTCCAGCACTCAGGTCCACTCTGGCTACGTGTTCTCGTGATCTCACGATGGAAGAAATGATCCACGACTAGCGAGAGCAGCACTGAGGAACTTTCCTGTCTAGTGTTGCTGAGAGAGAGAGAGAGAGAGAGAGAGAGAGAGAGAGAGAGAGAGAGAGAGGGGGATTGTCTGGAGATGAGCTAATTTTCCGTGGTGAACATCAGACAAGTGGGCCGTCATTACAGAGGCCAAACGTCTAGCCAGGGCGATAAGTGAAAAGCTAAATGAGTCTAAACAAGTCACACCCATGTGCTGGGAGAAGTGTGGGGGAAAAAACCTTATGTAATATCAGTGTAACCTTGAGGTTAGCAAGAGAAACACTGTGTTGTATAAAATGTGGGATCGGAGTGGGACAGCATGGAGGTACAGAACCTAAAGGAAGAAAAATGGCCTTGATATAATAATAATAATAATCATCCTAATAAGACATGATATTACTGGTAAAGAAATCAACTGGTTTGCTTTAACTTTCCTGTTTCAGTCAGTATTTTCTATCCCAGCTTTTTTTTTTTTCAGGTTAAAAGGCTTGGATGGTGTTGAATTGTTATGAACGTTAATGAATTATGATCTAATATGTCTTTCTGTAATATTTTTCGAACTTTTTTGGGCGCGAACCAACTAGACGAATCTGATGTAAGGTTAAAACGTACAGCTAGGTCAACTTTAGAGCTAGCTTTTCCAATTTGGTGGGAAAACGCCGCAATAAAATAGCCACTTTACATGAATTTGTTTAAACGCAAATTCCAAATGCTTCCAGGAAATTCTGCGGTTCATATGCCACGATAGTACAGTCCTTCGTGTAGGCGCTGCTGGCTTCGAGGGAAAAAAAAAAAAAAAAGTCATATGATCGCATAATTGAGAGACGACGCAGCGTCAGGTTACGTTGGAACAGTTAAAGCTTTGATTCACACACAGGGTTTCAGAGCGTCTCAGTCACGCTACGTCGTCTTCTCCTTCATCTCCTGGTCGAATGCAAATGGCTGAAAGATAATGAAAGCATCCAAGTTGGAATAATACCACTCCTCCGAGCTCCCCTCCATGAACATCATCCCCCCTCCTCCTTCTCCTCAGGTCAGGGTTCTTCTTTCATCACCAGAGCTTCTGGATCTCAAGAGCGGTAATGAGATCTTGACGGTTTTGGCAACACTTTGACTAAAAGCTGCAGGCTCACGGGTGGGTTTCAGGGTTTCAGGTTTTGAAGATTTTTACGGTGTTAAAATGGAACAAAGTGCAGATTGTGTGGTTTTTAAATGGTAGATGGAGACGTCTCAGGTTTAAAGAAAGTCATGACAGGGAGAGACTTGGGAATTTGTTTGAAGATCCACAGCCCTGGAGTGGTGGGATTTTGGGAAGGAGACATCAGCTGAATGGAGATGGAGACTCAGGGTCTGGAGGAAACCCACCTGGACCTGAGGAGAACATGGAAAAGTCAGTAACCTGAGCTGAGGATTCTGTAGAAACCAGACCCCTGAGGTACCCCTATTCCACCATGCCAATATAAAACTAGACAAACCCTTGATTTGGCGGCGGTTTCTGCCCTGAGGACAGTGCTCTGGCATCAGGAAAATGTCATCACTGAGGACATCATCATCATATTGTCCAGGTTTTCATCCAAGTCCTCTTTCTGAGAGCAACCTTGGCAGGGTTGAGACTGATACATTTTAATTGCCTTCCCTGTGCGAGTCCCCTTTTCTCTCCTCCTTCCCGTCTCCGTCTGTGGCCAACGAGGAAAGCAGGGAAAAGTTCAATCCACCCCGGCAACCGGCTGATTCCCGTCCAAAAAGCTGGGAGGAGGAATTAGAGGAATGCGCTGGTGCTTCAAGACAAACAACCCCACTTTGTTTCCTGCTCGCTCTGATACAGCAGACACAACTGCACAAAGACTAACATTTTACTGTCCTGACACTGGAAAGAACAGTCTGCTTTTGTTAGATTTGTTTCGTCTGCCATGTGAGCGTTAGAGAGGAAACGTGTCCGATTCAGAAAAAAACAAAAACATAAACCAAACTGTATCTCTTTCATGTCACGCAGCACGAATGCTAAGAAACCTACGCTAACTAGCAGCTGGGGGTCAGACAGTGAGCTAATCATTACACGAGAATGAGAATTATTTCCAATGCTGATGTCAAATTTACTGAGATGTTTAACGAGCTCAAAAGTATTGGCGCCCTTGATGTCAAACGTTTTCTATTTAGAAGTTTTGTGTGTGTGATAAATTTATAATAATGATTTAACTGAAGGTTGTGAGTTTCCCGGCATTAACATTCAGATGATTCTGCTGCTCTGACACGTCTCCTCCTATGATCTCTGATAATTAGCCGGCTAATTAATTCACGCGAGTTGAAACAAAGTTTTCAGAAGGCGCCTAACAGCAAACGATGTAATGGCTTATGATTGCAGTAAAGAGCAGAGGGTTAACATACGTCCTCTCTTCACATTCTACAGAAATACAGCGAGCGGGGATAATATTAGATCGCGACTGACAACGCTGAAGGTCGCTAGCATTTACCTCAAGGTTAAATGAGACAGCAGGCAGTTAAAGCCCTGAAGGCTGCACTGTGGGGGAAATGTGCAGCTATAACCAGCTCCCTTTTTTTGGAAAAGACTGCATCAAATTGTTCAGATTTAGTCATGAGTGAAGGCCACGCCACAAAATAATTTGCCTTTTATTGTTGTAACAAGAGGATGGAGATTTCAACATCAGTCTCTTTCTTTCCTTCAGCTGCTATTTCAGAAAACAGGCTAAATTGAGGAACGAAGGGAAAATATAGACGCTAAGGTTTGTTTACGCTTTTAGAGAACAAATAGTGTCCATTTTGACATATTTGATCATTTCCTGTGTAATCACATGTCCTTTGGATGCTTAATGACAGACTCGAAGCCTAATCCACAGGAGATGGGATGTGTGGAGTAAAGTCAGTCACAAAGAGAACATTCATGGAGAAAAAGAAACGTTCCTTGTGGCTAAACTTTGTCGCGACCCACAGACAGGATGGGTTTGGAGACGAGCCTGGTCAGTTAGGGTGAAGAGTAAAAAAAAACCCAAAACTGTGGATACCAAATTCCTGGCCTCAGGAATGACAAACAGAGCAAGAAAGTCAGAGCAAATTTACTTGGTGTAGACGAATGTAATGGCTGTGGGTTCGGTTGTCGTGCGCTCATTAAGAAAGAAAAACAAACAAGTCGACAGGTTCACGCTGGTGAAAGCGTTCCTTCACATCAACCTAAGACTCTAAGCAGTCACAGGTTTAGTCACAACTTCTTTCCAAACACTGGGCCCCAGGTGGAAGCTTAGCAATCTTCTACAGAACTTGGTGTCCTACAAGACCTGATAACTAGTTGAGCTGATGTTGCAACACCACTGGAAATCATGGAGATTTTCTCTCCTATTAGCGGAGAGCTGCCGCTGTAGCCGTGTAAGGCGTAAGCTAACCGCTCCGCCGGTTTGTCTGATGTGGTCTGGCTCTTGCCGTATCCACCCTCTTCTGTTTTATGTTCATTAGACGAGACGTGTGTAGCCCGATACAGTCCACCCCCCCGCGATCAGAGATCAGAGAGCGCTAATCCGTGCTAATGCTGGAGCGCGCTAGGTTCCCGCCTCAAACCCATTGTAATAGGAGAGCGTGGTATGTGTTTGGACTTTAAAATGAGTCTGGAGTTACAGCTTAGTTTTTTAGTTATTAAGTTACTGGGGTTTGATTTAATCGTCCAGTCGCATTAGCACACACTAGACCTCGATAATAAACATACAGTAATCACCTTCCATAATTTCCTGAGTCCTACAGCAGGAGCCATTTTTATTATTTCATTCGCACATGTACGACAAAAAATATGACAATTCTATCGTTCACTCATAAAAACACGTCTAGACGTGGTCCGGACTTTATTAGACGAGACGCCCACTCGAGTCTGTTACGCCGAAGAGACATGAGGTTTTTGCTCTTGTTGTTAATTATGAATGCTTATGAACACCAGGAAGTGTTACTCCCACTGTGGTCCATCCGAGAATTCTGCTTCATCACCAAGCCAACAAGATCTCCATCAGATCTCTGTCCAGTCCGCCAGCCATAAGAAGCTCAGTGTCCCTGGTGTTTTTTTTAGCATTACTAATTTCACACTACGTCTGGAAAGATCTCAAAGTCTGGTTCTTTTTCAGACCTCCTCTCAGGCCACGCCCCTTCCCCAGGAAGAAAGACCCACCCTGGTGAAGGAGCCAGGGTGGAGGCAGAAAAGAAACTAGCCCCTAAATCTGAAGTACAATGGACCATACGACGTCAACCCAGCTTTATCTCTGAAGCAGGAATTCCCATGGCTTATTCACACGACACGACCCTCCCGCGCTCCACGACTAACAATACAACAGCACAGGATGAAGCTCCAAATATAGCAACAGCAACCTCCAGCGTGACCTTTCCCTCACTGGAGCTAATCCGAGCACGCTAATGTGAGGCTCAACATATCTTTCTCAGATTTCACCAGCAGCTCGCTCTCGCAGATACAAGGGGATGGCGAACGGACCGGCCGTACGTCCAGGGCTTCACGGTCACGCTAGTTCTATTTCCAGGCTGTCTCAGATAACCCTGAATATTTCAATGCCCGTGTGGTCACCTGACACTCCGCTCCACATGCAGAGCGTGAAACAGGAGGCGAGACGGATGAATCCGGTGTTTCAGCCACGGTCACTTAGTCAGACATTACTCAGCTCATGCATCTTTCACTAACATGTGTTCTGTCCTGCGTGGAGACACAACAAGCATCCTGTGGATCCTCTTTGGCATGAATTACGTCGTCTTGTTCAAAGTCAAAGAAGCTTTTATTGTCACTGCATCAGCTATATATGGTTGAAGTGACAATAAAAGCTTCTTTGACTTTGAACAAGACGACGTAATTCATGCCAAAGAGGATCCACAGAGGAACAGAGCTGGAGTGTGAGCGCTGTACAGGCCTGTGCTTTATTCTGCTGTCAGGAGGAAAGCGCTACGGGACCACAAGCGCTCTACTGATGACTGCTAACACACACACACACACACACACACACACACACACTAACACACTAGCAAACTAGCACACTAGCACACAAGCTTACAAACACAAAAACACACTCACACACAAACACACACACACAAGCTGGGAAAAGCTCATGAGGGTCCACCAGAGATCAGGGAGTGAGGACGGGAATCGTTCCGTATTCCTCGGAAAAGTTCCCACAGAGTGATGCTGACACTGGAGACTCCTTCCAAAAACAAACAAACAAACAAAAAAAAGGTTCAGTGTATCTACAACAACGTCTTTACTCTCAGGTCCAGCAAGTCCCACACCAGTCCCCTGTGCTGTTACCATGGAAACGACCCCTCACCAGTTTTTTTTTTTCTTGTGACCGAAGGTTCTGTTGTTCACGTCTGAGAGAGACTCAGGTATGAGATGTTCTGATAAACTGATAAAACTTCAGAGTGGAATGGTTCTACCCACTGTTGTGTGTGTGTGTGTGTGTGTGTGTGTGTGTGTGTATGCACTAGACACGTCCATCCAGCTTCAGGCGACTGCTAGTTACCCTGCCTCTAATCATTTTCCAGAGGAAGAATAAAATTAAAAAGCGAAGGCCACACCCATGACCGGGTCTCTCTGGAAAGCCACACCCTGCTGCTTGTCTGCTCTGTTTACTCCCGCGGTCCCCAGAGACCGGCCCCAGGAATAAGCTGTGGAGGTCTTGAGGGAGAAGTGTGTGTGTGGGATTAGTGCAGCTTCAGTGCTAACGCTGTTATTCCTTCAAACAATTCCACACTAACAGGAACAATGGCTCACTGGACCCCACGTGCTGCTGGACAATGCTTCTGTTTCTCCTGACCTTTCCTGGACCGGTCTTCAGCGGGCGGTTTAAACGAGTAGTAAACAGAAAGGTTCTGAAGAGGAGGATGCTGTCAGAGATAAATGAATACATTAAAAAAAAAACACACCCCCATAAAAGTCTCCTCAGGATTAGCAATGAATCTAACATGATACACAGCAACCTTCTATTAGAGTTTGTTAGCTGAAAGTTAAACGGTAGCTGATTAGCTTCTTTAAAAAAATAAGCCATTCTAAGTGTTGCTAGTTGATTAGCCTGTAGCCTAACTGTAGCTAACTGACATAACATAGATCACACAGACAACTGGAGGTCGTTAGCTAGCTAACTGATAATGTAACAGAGACAACACAAATGAGTTGCTAATTGGAGATTTTTGGGGGTTTTTTTGGAGAAAAAAACATACAAAGCTAGCTAACTGATAATAGCGCCATATAAATGTAGCTCGAAGGTAGTTAGCTTGTGGCAGCGCAGCTCAATCAACAGCTAGCTCAATAACTTCACTAGCATGAGGTTTACAGAAATTTCATTTATACAGTAATCAGCACTCAGTTCTGCTTGTGATTTTTGTGTCGTGTTGTGTCGTGTTGTGTTGTGTGTCGTGTTTTGTTGTGGTGTGTTGTGTTTTGTGTCGTGTGTGTTGTGGTGTGTTGTGTCGTGTTTTGTTGTGGTGTGTCGTGTTTTGTTGTGTTGTGTCGTGATGTTTTGTGTTGTGTTGTTTTGTGTTGTGTCGTGTTTTGTTGTGGTGTGTTGTGTCGTGTTTTGTTGTGATGTGTTGTGTTGTGTTTTGTTGTGTCGTGATGTTTTGTGTCGTGTTTTGTTGTGTTGTGTCTTGTGTTGTGATGTGTTGTTTTGTGTTGTGTCGTGTTTTGTTGTGTTGTTTTTGTTGTGTCGTGTTTTGTTGTGTTTTCTTTTGTTGTTGTGATGTGTTGTGTTGTTTTGTGTCGTGTTTTGTTGTGTCGTGATGTTTTGTGTTGTGTTTTGTGTTGTGTTTTGTTGTGTTGTGTCTTGTGTTGTGATGTGTTGTGTTGTGTCGTGTTTTGTTGTGATGTGTTGTGTTGTTTTGTGTCGTGTTTTGTTGTGTCGTGATGTTTTGTGTCGTGTTGTGTCTTGTGTTGTGATGTGTTGTTTTGTGTTGTGTCGTGTTTTGTTGTGTTGTTTTTGTTATGTCGTGTTTTGTTGTTTTGTTTTGTTGTTGTGATGTGTTGTGTTGTGTTGTTTTGTGTCGTGTTTTGTTGTGATGTGTCATGTTTTGTTGTGTCGTGTTGTTTTGTGTTGTGTTGTTTTGTGTCGTGTTTTGTTGTGTTGTGTCGTGTCATGTTGTGTTGTGTCTTGTTGTGTTGTGATGTGTTGTGTTTTGTTGTGTCGTGTTTTGTTGTGTTGTGATGTGTCGAGTTTTGTTGTGTTGTGATGTGTCGTGTTTTGTTGTGTCGTGTTTTGTTGTGTTGTGATGTGTCGTGTTTTGTTGTTTTGTGTTGTGTCGTGTTTTGTTGTGGTGTGTTGTGTCGTGTTTTTTGTGGTGTGTTGTGTCGTGTTTTGTTGTGATGTGTCGTGTTTTGTTGTTTTGTGTTGTGTCGTGTTTTGTTGTGGTGTGTTGTGTCGTGTTTTGTTGTGGTGTGTTGTGTCGTGTTTTGTTGTTTTGTGTTGTGTCGTGTTTTGTTGTGATGTGTCGTGTTTTGTTGTTTTGTGTTGTGTCGTGTTTTGTTGTGGTGTGTTGTGTCGTGTTTTGTTGTGGTGTGTTGTGTCGTGTTTTGTTGTGTTGTGTCTTGTGTTGTGATGTGTTGTGTTGTGTTTTGTTGTGTTGTTTTTGTTATGTCGTGTTTTGTTGTGTTTTGTTTTGTTGTTGTGATGTGTTGTGTTGTGTTGTTTTGTGTCGTGTTTTGTTGTGATGTGTCATGTTTTGTTGTGTCGTGTTGTTTTGTGTTGTGTTGTTTTGTGTCGTGTTTTGTTGTGTTGTGTCGTGTCAATGTTTTTTGTTGTGATTTTTTTTTGTCTTGTTGTGTTGTGATGTGTCGAGTTTTGTTGTGTTGTGATGTGTCGTGTTTTGTTGTGTTGTGATGTGTCGAGTTTTGTTGTGTTGTGATGTGTCGTGTTTTGTTGTGTTGTGATGTGTCGAGTTTTGTTGTGTTGTGATGTGTCGAGTTTTGTTGTGTTGTGATGTGTCGAGTTTTGTTGTGTTGTGATGTGTCGAGTTTTGTTGTGTTGTGATGTGTCGTGTTTTGTTGTGTTGTGATGTGTCGAGTTTTGTTGTGTTGTGATGTGTCGTGTTTTGTTGTGTTGTGATGTGTCGTGTTTTGTTGCTGCACTGGATTTTCTGCGTTTGTCGAAGTGACTCTGAGGCTCTTTACACTTAGAGATCCTGATGAACTGAGGAACAACACACAGACACACACAAACACAATAACACACAAACACACACGCACACTAACACACAAGCACGCTAACACAAACACACAAAACAAGCTTATAAAACACACACACACACAGACAATAGCACACTAACACACAAACAACTAGCACACAAATACACAACCACACACACTAACACAAATACACACTGATACACAAACACACACCAGTACACAAGCTTACAAACACACACACACACACACACACACAGATGGAAAGCAGTGGAGAAAAGACTCAGTCAGAGGAACCTGGCAGCAGAAACTTGGCCTGCTTCAAAGCACACATTCACACTCAGTCACCAGCTCCAAACAGCCTTTAAATGTGTGTGTGTGCGCGTGCGTGCGTGTGTGTGTGCGCGCGCGCATGTGTGTGTGTGTGTGTGTGTGTGTGTGTGCCACATGAGAACAAGAGTGTTCACAGAAAGATATTGTTGTACAGGTTCGTCACTGACCTGCAGTCAGAACTGAAGGAGTTGCTTAAGCGGCTAATCTCAGTGCTAGCATTTTCAAACAGGGATGCTAAGTTAAAATTAGAACTTTGTTTGATTTACCTCACTCAGTGCCACAGCTAGCTCAATTGCTAGCCTGTTAATTACCACGGCTAATACAATGCTAGTTTGTTTTGAGCTGTTTTACTACAATGCTAGTTTACAGATAAAGCTAATCTGAGTGGAGTTTGTTATTAGCTTGTAAAATGCTAGTCTGTGGTGTAGACAGTTCTCTGGAATGCTGAATGTTTGCTACAAAACTAGTTTAATGTGACGCTAGTTCATGGTTTAGACTGTTTACTATAAAGCTAAAGCCTCACTGATTCGGTTAAATGTAGCATTAGCTTGTTTTATAGCATGTTTACTTCACTGCTAGCTCATGGTTTAGACTGTTTACCGTAATGCTAGCTGTTTTTACACTACTTCACTTATCTGCTTTGACTTCTAGTCTGTTTATCATCACAGTAATTGAGAGTTTTAAGCTCTTTAGCATCATGTAGTCCATCTGATGTGACTGCAGCGTAAACACCAGCTAGCTATATTACCATCGCGGCTTAGCATCTTTGCCCAGTTTATCCGTTAGCATGATGCTAGTTTGTGGAAGGCACAGTGCCATGAAACAGCAGGTGAGTCAGAGTGCAGTCATTATCATAGTTTCCACAGAAGAGCTATAAAGGACACTGTGTGTGTGTGTGTGTGTGTGTGTGTGTGTGTATGTGTGTGTGTGTGTGTGTGTGTGTGTGTAAAATATCTAACCATCTCACTCTGTCAGTTCTAAATTCTCCCGCTTTCTGCTTCATATCAGCCATGCAGGTGTACGGCCGGCAAGACAAAGGCCCACACACACACACACACACACACACACACACACACACACACATTATCACACACATTATCACACACACACACACCACTGAGTTCTGAGACTCCATAACACACACACACACACACACACACCACTGAGTTCTGAGACTCCATAATACACACACACACACACACCACTGAGTTCTGAGACTCCATAACACACACCACTCTGTGGGCTTCAGTATAGCTTTATGTTAATAACGTGAGTGTTTGTATGTGTGTGTGTGTGTGTGTGTGTGTGTGTGAGTGAGTGTGAGTAAGTGTGTGTCTGTATGTGTGTTATGGAGTCTCGGAACTCAGTGGTGTGTGTGTTATGGAGTCTCTGAACTCAGTGGTGTGTGGTGTGTGTGTGTTATGGAGTCTCTGAACTCAGTGGTGTGTGGTGTGTGTGTGTTATGGAGTCGCGGAACTCAGTGGTGTGTGTGTGTGTGTGTGTGTGTGTGTGTGTGTGTGTGTGTGTGTGTGTGTGTGTGTGTGTGTAAGGTTAAGGTTAAGTGTGTAATTTAAGAGGCTTCCCACGCAGCCAGTCCTCCAGAATAGCCTGTAATGTTAGAGAACTAAACACAGGTGCAGCTCTCCTCTCCGTCTGCTCCCTCCACACTATTACCCTGTCATGGCTCTAGGGCACTAGGTAGGGGCTTTCCAGGTGAAATGAAAGAGTAGCAGCACAGCTGGTTCAGGATGTGTGTGTGTAGTGGAGAGGAAACAGTATATACACACATTTTATCCAGAAGAACCAGATGTTCCAAAAAGGAGAAGCTCTCTCTCTCTATACAAACATAAATATATATCTCCTTATCCTTAGTTACTGCCCTGTCAGGATCCTGGGGCTTTACAGCTTCATTTAGACTAGAACGATGATGATGATGATGATGATGATGATGAGATTGAGAAGGTTTCCAGTATGGTCGGATTAGTGCCTTTTCCCAAGTTCCTTCAGTTCCTGGGTTTAGGAGTTAAAGCCGAAATGCTGCAGCACATCCAGTGTTCTGGAGCCGGTGTCATGAAGTCGAGCCCTGAACCCAGAGCCAGCAGAGACGTGGACAGAACATGAGTCAGATTCCCATCCGACATCTGACGCCGAGGGGGAAGAAGAAGAAGAAGAAGAAGAAGAAGGGGGGAAAAAGGGTGTCTTAACTCTCTCCTGACACCGAACACTAACAACCTCGCTGTCTGAAACCCGAGCGGGAACAAACAAACAGCTCTGGTTATTGTAGCAGCTCCGATAATCCGACTCTGGATGAAGTTTCAGCATTCCAAAGAGTGATGAAAGTACAAGCCGCAAGACGGAGAGAAGACAAACAAACAACATTTATATTTAAGTGTAAGTAGGAAGGGAGGGAGGGAGGCCAGAAAGGAGGGAAGGATGGAAGAAGGGATGGATGGAAGGATAGAGGGAGGGAGTGAGGGATGGAGGGATAAATGGAGGGATGGATGGAGGGAGGGAGGGATGGATCGAGGGAAAGATGGAGGGAGGGATGGATGGTGAGGTGGAGGGAGGCCAGGAAGGAGGGAAGGATGGAGGAAGGGATGGATGGAGAGATAGAGGGAGTGAGCAAGGGAGGGATGGATGGAGGGAAGGATGGAGGGATAGAGGGAAGGAGGGAGGGATGGATGGATGGAGAGATAGAGGGAAGGAGGGAGGGATGGATGAAGGGAGGGATGGATGGAGGGAGGCATGGATGAAGGGAGGGATGGATGGAGGGTGGGATGGATGAATGGAGAGATAGAGGGAGGGAGGGATGGATATATGAAGGGATATGGGGAGGGATGGATGGAGGGGCAGATGTATGGAGGGATGGATATATGAAGGGATGGATGGAGGGGCGGATGGAGGGAGGGATGGATGGAGGGGCAGATGTATGGAGGGATAGAGGGAGTAATGGACGGAAGGACAGAGGTAGGGATGTATGGAGGGAGAGGTATGGATGGATGGATGGTGGAAGGAATGGAGGGATGGATTGATGGAGGGATAGAGGTAGGGTTGGAGGGAGACAGGGATAAATGGCGGGAGAGAGGGATAAATGGAAGGATAGATGGATGGATGGATGGATGGATGGATAGATGGAGGGAGGGATTGATGGATGGGTGGATGGATAGATAGATGGATGTATACATGGATGGGTAGATGGATGGATGGATAGATGAATGGATGGATGGATGGATAGATAGATGGATGGATGTTGTGTGGACGAGGTCACGGTTTGTGCTCTCACATATGTAAATGTCAAGCTGAAGGTTAATGTGTTCTGTCTGGCTTCACAGGATGGAGGAGAAAACCCCACCCCCTCACAGCACAGGAGCGCTGAGTCAACAGAGGTGAGTCGAGTCGAGCGACTCTTGACTTGATTCACCTGATCAAAACCTGATCACTTTCATCTCCTCTGTCATGTAACAGTGGAGTAGATGGAACACTGGAGAATGTTCTGAACGCAACAGCTGTCCTTGAAATCAGAGTTGTGTGTGTGTGTGTGTGTGTGTGTGTGTGTGGGGTGTGTGAATTTCCTTGTTCTCTGAGTAAACAGTGTAAATGAAGCACATCTGCTCTCCTTCACTCTGAAACACTGCAGATCTGCTCTGACAACGTTCTGGCGGCGTTCAGATCCGGTCTGCTCGAGAAGTCCATGAGCTCTGTCTCATGTCTCCTCTACTTCCTGTTAGCAGACACAAGATGAGCTCCTGCGTTTAATAGCATACCTTCACCACGCTCTTGCGTAAGATGACCAGATTAGCATCCGGAACCTTCCGCTAGTCCGTATTGAACGTGAAGGGATTGACGGCGCGGTGTAATCTGTAAACCCGGATCTTTTTCTTAGGAAGACGTCCTGCAGACGTCTCACGCGTCAGGAGTCATGTTTCGGGAATGACCTCTGATGTCCAGGTGGACTGTTTATAGTCCATGAGGAACAAACGTACAGCCGTCTGTTTCTGGGATGCGTGAAGCACTTCCTGTGTGAGGGTGGAGTGTGTGTAAGTGTTTTTGTTCGCGTGTCAGTTATACGTTCTCTGTCTTCGGGTTCTCCGTGTACTTTCCTAACTTCTGTGAGGGTCCGACTTCAAAGAGCCGCGTGACGATTTAACCGCGCTGGAAATCCCGCTCACGAGCACGGCGGCAGGTACCGGGTTTTCTTTTTCTTTCTTTTTTTCCCCAGGAACAAAAAAAAAAAAAAGTTCAAAGATGTGAACGAAAGAAAGAAAGAAAGAAAGAAAGACGGTGTACATCTATCACTGTCTCGTTTCTTTCCCCCTTTAGGCTGCGACGCTTTGATATAAGACACCGTATCTCCGAAGCCAGGACTGGAGGCGGATTTTCACCTGGCATTCCTTTAACATGATACGCTCCTCATGCAGGACTTTTATTCTGTTTATTTTCGCTAATTAGACACATAAGAGATACAAACATGACAGGATGTGTGTGTGTGTGTGTGTGTGTGTGTGTGTGTGTGTGGGAGGGGGGGGTGATGACAGAGAATCACTCTTTCCACTGTGATCGTTACTTTCCCTTTGAGAAATAAACCGCTGTGAAAGAGTTAGCTTTTAGCTTGAAAGGTTAGCGCTTAAGGTTGAGGAGTCGTTTCATTTATTTACAGGAAATGAATCAACACCTTTCTGACCAAGCAGAACCCGGACTTCGACGGCGACGTGGTGAACCGAGGCAATCCGAAAGCGACGTTTTCTGTGCGCAAATCCGCCGCTCATCAGCGTCAACGGCAGGCGTCTTGTCAGCATGGTGGTGACTGTGTGGCGACACCCCGAGGGGCGGCGCCTTCCCCGACACCTGTCCCCCCCACTGTCCTCGAGCCACGGATCACCGAGCCAAAACCAGGATGATCCTCACCAGCTGCACTCCGCTGGCCAGCGCTAATAATGATAATAATAATACACACGGCTAATAATCCATCACCAAATCCCTTTCAGTCTTCATCCCAAAGCTTTCGCTCAACACACTGAATTTCAGTCAGGATACAAAAGAAAGACAAGCAAAGATCCAAATATTACAAATCCTACAACTGCTGCTTCTATGGTTTCCATAGTAACCGCTCAGAAATGAAGACTACTGATGGAGTACTCAGGGAAGGAGTCTCCGGTGTCAGCGCTTTGCAACAGTTAAAGATAAAGCCGTAAAGTTTCCTGATAGGGTAAAGAGCAGAAATGGAGGATGATGACGTAAATCGGGTGATTAAAAAAAAAAAAAAAAAAACCTTCAGCTGAATCTTGACGGAGGATTGAAATTGTGCCCCACAGTTTCATTCACACAAATCACAGTGCTGGCAAAGAATCGATTCAGCAGAGAGATTCCTACTGATTCCTCCTTACTTCATAAATGACTCGTTCTGTACATTTATATTAAGTTATAGCGAATCACGTCATACCCACATGATGTTTTCATAGAGTCCATTAGGTTTGAAAATTAGCGACTGGAGATTTGTGAACGATTTGAATCTTTAAAAGATCCGCTTCATATGATTCAAAAGGCTCAAGTGATTCTTTTATAAGAATAGACGCAAGACCTTGAACATCATTATCAACGCATCACTTTTATACCACTGCGATACAGCAGGGAACGTTGATAAGATCAAAAAAAAAAAACATTTTTATCGACTTTTTGACTTTACAAAGTAAGGAAAAGTAGAGTGTCGTGACAGCTTCGGTTCGTTTTAACGACTCATTTTCCAGAATCGATTCAGAAACACGAGCCAAGTGAACTTTCCATCACGAGTCGTTCAGAGAAATCGATTAATCAGAGAAAGAAGAGAAGAAACGATTCCTGAGTCGATCATATAAACGACTCCTTTAAAAACATCCACAAGAACAAGAAAACGAACAGATTTAATAATGTCACGTTTGGTTTTCTCCTACTTTGCGTGAAATGCGTATTTCTAAAAAAAGATTGATGTGAATGATTTGTTTTAAAAGCTCGAAAAGACAAACTGAGCATTTTTAACCCTCACACTAAAACAAACAGCTCTGATCCTGACATTTCTGTTATTTCTTCCTGGCGTGTGTTCCGACTCTGCACTGAGTACAGAAGAAAATAGCGATTCATTACTCGGTTCTTTTGAATGATTCCTTTGGAGGAATCGATTCACAAGAACGAGCCAGCTCACAGATAGCGCTACAAAGCTGGTTGAGAGGAGTCGGTTGAGCCGAACCGAACCGAACCGAGTGGCTGTGACACGGTGACATACCCATCCTCCGTTCTCCTGGATCCAGCCGTTCAGCGGGCCGCTCAGGTACTCGGACATCCAGCGCGCGACGTTCTCGGCGCACGCGCTCCTCTCGGTGTCCGACGCGCCGTGCACGCACACCACGGCCCCGAACTCGAAGAAGGCCACCACGCCCCCCCCAGTTCACCCCGTCGCGGAACAGCTCGTCCGCCACCGCCGCGAACCGCCGCTGCTCCGTGCCCACCGGTGTCGCGCGCAGGCGCTTGGCCATCTCCGCGAAGTCCGGTCGGTGGAACATCTCCAGCTCGTCACCGGCCTCGCGCAAAGCCCCGTGAAGGGCGGCGCGGCGCGCGCTCTCCGGTTCGTCCAGACTGCTCGCGTGCCACCGGTGGAACTCGCGCGCGTGGCCGTTTTTCGACAGTTTGTGGTTCAGGTACTTTTCCACGAGGCGCCGGTTATCGGCGTGAACACTTCCGTTCGCCATGTTCGCTCTCACGGACTGCTCTAATGTTCGCTCTCCTTACATTAAAGATGAACGGATTATATAACCGCCTTCTCACGAGGAGACGGAACAGGCGGGGTGTGTGTGTGTGTTCACGTGCATGTCTTGAGAGGGGGGACGCGCAGCGCGTGCAGCACAGTGCCGTGCAGAGCAGTCTCGCGCTGGAATAGCTAGCTCTACCGAGAGTACTGCGTGCTCGAGGAAGAAGGAAACGCCCACTTTTCCCTCCTTCAGAGAGAGAGCGAGCGAGAGAGAGAGGGGAGAGAGAGAGAGAGAGGGGGAGAGAGAGGAAAAGAGAGAGAGGGGAGAGAGAGGAGAGAGGGAGAGAGAGAGGAGGGGGGAGAGAGGGAGGAGGGGGGGGAGAGGGGGGAGGGGGGGGGAGGGGGGAGGGGGGGGAGGGGGGGGGGGGGGGGGGGGGGAGAGAGGGGGGAGGGGGGGAGAGAGGGGGGAGGGGGGGGAGGGGGGGAGAGAGGGGGGAGGGGGGGGAGGGGGGGAGAGAGGGGGGGGGGGGAGAGGGGGGAGAGAGGGGGGAGGGGGGGAGAGAGGGGGGAGGGGGGGGGGAGAGGGGGAGAGAGGGGGGAGGGGGGGAGAGAGGGGGGGGAGAGGGGGGAGGGGGGGGAGGGGGGGGAGGGGGGAGGGGGGAGAGAGGGGGGGGGAGAGGGGGGAGGGGGGGAGAGAGGGGGGGGAGGGGGAGAGAGGGGGGAGAGGGGGGGGGGGGGAGAGAGGGGGGGGGGGGGAGAGAGAGAGGGGGGAGAGAGGGGGGGGGAGAGAGGGGGGGGAGAGAGGGGGGGGAGAGAGGGGGGGGGGGGAGAGGGGGGGGAGAGAGGGGGAGAGAGAGAGGGGGAGAGAGAGAGGGGGGGGGAGAGAGAGAGGGGGGGGGGAGAGAGAGGGGGGGGGGAGAGAGAGAGGGGGGGGGAGAGGGGGGGAGGGGGGGGGGGAGAGAGAGGGGGGAGAGGGGGGGGAGAGAGGGGGGGGGGAGAGAGGGGGGAGAGAGGGAGAGGGGGGAGAGAGGGACAGGAGGGAGAGGGGGGAGAGAGGGGAGGGGGAGAGGCGGGAGAGGGGGGGGGGGAGAGAGGAGGGGGAGAGGAGGGAGAGAGAGGAGGGGGAGAGGAGGGGGAGGGGGGGAGAGAGAGGAGGGAGAGAGAGGAGGGGGAGAGGGGGAGAGGGGGAGAGGGGGGAGAGAGAGGAGGGGGAGAGGAGGGGGAGGGGGGGGGGAGAGAGGAGGGGGAGAGGAGGGGGAGAGGGGGAGAGGAGGGGGAGAGGAGGGGGAGAGGAGGGGGGGGGGGGAGGGGGGGGGGGAGGGGGGGGAGAGGAGGGGGGAGGGGGGGGAGAGGGGGGGAGGGGGGGGAGAGGGGGGAGAGAGAGGAGGAGGAAGTGGGAGAGTGTGTGTGTGCGTGCGGGTTCTGTTCAGTCAGAGACAGCGTGTGCAAAAGGAAACACCGACTCATTGTGTGTGTGTGTGTGGGGTGTGTGTGTGTGGGTGTGTGTGCGTGGGTGTGTGTGCGTGGGTGGGTGTGTGTGTGTGGGGGGTGTGTGCGTGGGTGGGTGTGTGTGTGGGTGTGTCTTCTTATGCGCACATGCAACAGTGAGTCTGTTTCCTCTAGTACAGAATATCTAGATATATTAAAAATAAATAAACTATATATAACACATTCCCCAAAATATACAGTACACACTCTACTGATTGTCACAACTCATACATACAACTCTATACAACTCTATACAACTCTCTCTACAACTCTCTCTACAACTCTCTCTACAACTCTCTATACAACTCTCTATATACAACTCTCTCTACACTCTATACAACTCTATACAACTCTCTATACAACACTCTATACAACTCTCTACACAACTCTATACAACTCTCTCTACAACTCTCTCTACAACTCTCTCTACAACTCTCTTACAACTCTCTATACAACTCTCTATACAACTCTCTCTACACTCTATACAACTCTATACAACTCTCTCTACACTCTATACAACTCTCTATACAACTCTATACAACTCTATACAACTCTCTATACAACTCTATACAACACTCTCTACAACTCTCTATACAACTCTATACAACACTCTCTACAACTCTCTCTACAACTCTATACAACTCTCTATACAACTCTATACAACTCTCTATACAACTCTATACAACTCTCTATACAACTCTATACAACACTCTCTACAACTCTCTATGCAACTCTATACAACACTCTACACAACTCTCTATACAACACTCTACACAACTCTCTACACAACTCTCTATACAACACTCTACACAACACTCTACACAACACTCTACACAACTCTCTCTACAACTCTCTATACAACTCTATACAACTCTCTATACAACTCTATACAACACTCTACACAACTCTCTACACAACACTATACAACACTCTATACAACTCTCTATACAACTCTCTCTACACTCTATACAACTCTCTCTACAACTCTATACAACACTCTACACAACTCTCTACACAACACTCTATACAACTCTCTATACAACTCTCCCATACAACTCTCTCTACACTCTATACAACTCTCTACAACTCTATACAACACTCTACACAACTCTCTATACAACACTCTATACAACTCTCTATACAACTCTCTATACAACTCTCTCTACAACTCTATACAACACTCTACACAACTCTCTACACAACACTCTATACAACTCTCTCTACAACTCTCTATACAACACTCTATACAACTCTCTATACAACTCTCTATGCAACTCTATACAACACTCTACACAACTCTCTATACAACACTCTACACAACACTCTACACAACTCTCTACACAACTCTCTACACAACTCTCTATACAACACTCTACACAACACTCTACACAACTCTCTCTACAACTCTCTATACAACTCTATACAACTCTCTATACAACCCCCCTCTCTAAAAACTCTCTAAAAAAACAACTCTCTATACAACTCTCTATACAACTCTCTCTACACTCTATACAACTCTCTCTACAACTCTATACAACACTCTACACAAATCTCTACACAACACTCTATACAACTCTCTATACAACTCTCTATACAACTCTCTATAACACTCTCTACAACACTCTCTACAACTCTCTATACAACTCTATACAACTCTATACAACACTCTACACAACACTCTACACAACTCTCTACACAACTCTCTACACAAAATCTCTATACAACTCTATACAACTCTATACAACTCTATACAACACTCTACACAACTCTCTACACAACACTATACAACTCTCTCTACAACACTCTATACAACTCTCTATACAACTCTCTACACAACTCTCTATACAACTCTCTATACAACTCTCTCTACACTCTATACAACCCCTCTACAACTCTATATACAACCCCTCTACAACTCTCTAACAACTCTCTATACAACTCTCTATACAACTCTCTAACAACTCTCTATACAACTCTCTAACAACTTTCTAACCAACAACCCCTCTACAACTCTTATACAACTCTCTCTACAACTCTCTCACAACTCTCTACACAACTCTCTACAACACCCCCCCTATACAAACTCTTCCCCCTTTCAACTCTCTATACAACCCCTATACAACCTCTATACAACCCCTCTAACCAAAAACCCCTCTAAACCAAACAACCCCTCTACAACTCTCTATACAACTCTCTATACAACTCTCTATCAACTCTTCCCCCTAAAAACTCTCTAACAAACTCTCCCAAACCAACAAATCTCTAAAAACTCTCTTACAACACTCTAACAACTCTCTTACAACTCTCTATACAACTCTATACAACCCCTATACAACTCTCTTACAACTCTCTATACAACCCCTTACAACCTCTACACAACTCTCTACAAACCTTACAACTCTCTCTACAACCCTATACAACCTCTCACAACTCTCTCCCCATACAACTCTCTCACAACTCTTACAACCTCTTACAACTCTCTTACAACTCTCTATACAACCCCTATACAACCTCTACACAACTCTCTACAAACCTTACAACTCTCTCTAAAAAACAACCCCTATACAACTCTCTCTACAACTCTCTATACAAACTCTATACAACCTCTAACAACCCCTCCCCATACAACTCTCTCTACAAACTTCCCCCTTACAACTCTCTTACAACTCTCTATACAACTCTCTAAACTCTCTTACAACTCTCTTACAACTCTCTATACAACTCTCTACAAAAACTCTCACAACACTCTCACAACTCTCTCACAACCTCTAACAACCTCTCACAACTCTCTCACAACTCTCTATACAACCCCTATACAACCTCTAACAACTCTCTAACAACCTCTATACAACTCTCTCTACAACACTCTATACAACTCTCTCTACAACACTCTATACAACACTCTATACAACTCTCTATACAACACTCTATACAACTCTCTATAGAACTCTCTATACCGCTCATATATGTGTGTGTTTTTGTTTGTTTGTTTGTTTGTTCCCGCTTCACACTGGTTTGATGACAAAAACGTGCCACGAGAGCAGCGCGCGAGAGCACTGTTGCTAGGCAACTACAAAACTGACAGTGTGTACCGTAGCCCATGACGGTTTGAGTTACTCTACTATGTGCTATTATTGTGTAAATACACAAACAGTGAAAACGCAGCAGAAACTAAACCGTCAGCGTTTCCTCCATCGGCTGCTAATCCATCGCTAACGTTAGCGTTAGCATCACAACTCAAAACGCACAGACACGTTGGTGCCAAGTGTGTTTAACTAGTAACTTTACTCAAAAAGATAACGCCTGTTTATTTTTTTTTGGACTTTTGCTCACACATCTGAGATAAATTGATAATGATTTGGTAAAACACTAAGAAAACACTCGGTATGGTTAAAATGGTGCAGTAATAACACCGCTAATCAAACATCCCGTCACACGATCCCGATACGGTTAATAAATAGACGTATAGCTTATACTAACATGTTCATGAGCTAATTTGCAAAAGAAATATGCTTTAGATTTGGGGTTTTTTCAGTTCTGCTCTTTCTTTTTTTCTTCAGTATTTTTATGTGCTTTTATTTATTTATTTATTTTGACTTTTATCAGCCCTTTGATCTTCTCTGGGCTAGATCTGAATATTAGACAGGTGGCGAGAGCAGCTCGCGCTCAGACTCATGAATAATTGCATCTCGCTCGGACCTAATCGGCCAGACGTCAGGAGACGGCTTTGATGCGAGACACCTATTGGACTCTGAGCCTCATTAATATCTTACCCTAATGAAACAGATTTATTTAACCCAAAACTCACATGATGTCGTCTTCTCAGTTCTAGCATAGCGTGGTTTAACCCTCAGAGCCGATCGGCGATACATGTAGAACCGTTGAGGTTTATGGAAGGAGTCTCCAGTGTCAGTGTGGTGAAGAAGCAGGAGGTAAACAATGGTACCAACTCTCCAAAACAGTTTTATTTGATCATGTAAGAAATTAACACAATGCAACAACATGTTTTTTTAATAATGGCACACGAGGTGATTCTTCATTTTCTTTTACAGGATCGTCGAAGAAACGGAAAGACGAGTGGAATGTGTCCCAGCTGGTTTTACGTTACTTAAATGACGGGAATTATTCAAACTGAACATCGTAACCGACATCAAACAAGCAGAAAAGAGCGGAGTCTAGCGTGAAGGTGAAGGCGGTTTCGAAACCGGACACATGCTGCGTTTGCATAGCTTTAAAGAAGGAAGAGGAGGATCGTTGCTTGTGAAGTAGGCGCTAGCCGCTAGAGTGCAGCCTTCTTTACGCTAGCGTGTAGTCTGGTGACGTTGAAATACTCAGGACTGCGTTCGATTGCGAGTGCTGAAATTCGGAATAGCGGACGATCAGAAAACTTACGTTAGCTTCTCACGAGTGTGAGCGCTAATTAACTTTAACTGAACCTCCAGCTGGCGTCAAATGAGAACGTCATCGCTGCGACTCATGCGTCCTCACTTTCATACTCAAGGCGCCTCGAATTGCAAAAAAAGAAAAAAAAAAAATCAGAAACGCAGTGAATAAACGGGAAACTACGCAAAACGTCAGATCGCTGTGACGTTGCAGCTCATTACAGCTGCTGAAAGTTCGTCAGACTTAAGTCGGTATTTAAATTAGCAAGCCGGTATAATCCGGCTGTCCCTCAAAGATTTACGCTAGCAGAAACTGAGCGCCGATCTCCAGGGAAAGTGCTTCCGCGTTGAATTTGCTCCTAAAATGTTTTCAAGCATGATAAATAGTTAGCAAGGGGGTCGTTTAGCATGCTAGCCGAAGAAGTCGGTATGACGTCGAGCGTGTTCCTGCTACACACTTGAGAGAAAATCAGCGAATGCTAATGGTAGAAGTCGGCATGGCAAAGTAAACGGAAAGAAATTCTCACAGGAAGTCACTTCAGCGTCGAGCGTTTTCCATGAACAAGGGCACGTTCTAAAGACTGGAACACTGGGAGTCGCTCGGCTTGGTTCAGCACACGCCATCCTGCGCTTTGGCAGCTAGCGTCCATGCTAAAACTTACACTAAAGACGCGTTCCTTCATTTTTTTTTTTTTTTTTCCCATTCCAGGCCAGGGCTAAACATGCTAACTCTTCTTTTTTAGCTAAGAAACTGATACTCGAACCGGCGAGTCTCACGTACGTCACAGGACCCGCACATAGAATCGAGGGTAAGGCAAAATGGCGGACGCAGTTGTGTTTTTTTTCTTTACAAAGAGACTACAACAATGAGGAAAGTGAGTCAGAGGGAGGAACAACGAGCGTTTATCTTCGCCTGCAAAGATAATCCACTTACGAAGATCGCAAGATAAAATGACTACAGGGTTCAATGTGGGCGGGGCTACAGCTAAACTGATCATGTGACCCAAAGTTAGACCCAAATACGAAATCTTATCGCTAAATAACCGACATGTTTGTTCGCTGTACAGAAGCCTAATGTTAGCTAGCTGAAGAAGTGCACAGATGATGCTATATCGCTCGCTAGCAAACCTACTTACACGTAAACTCAAAAACCCTTTGCAAACTAATGTTAGCTCAGTGCTCAGCTAATTATGCACTACATCAAACGCTCTAGGAGCCGAGATTTAATTGCTAGCTAAATCGCTATAAAAAACCTTTTTTAGCAGGTATTAGCCTGCTAACTAGTTAGCGTACTTGAGCTAGATTTAGCTTTTTAACGTCATATAGCCGGAGAGTTAACTGCTAGTTAAAGAGGCAAAACGGAATGCTGATCAAATGTAGCTTAAACTCCGCCCACACTGACCGCAACAAAATCCAGAAGAATGGGTGGGGTGTGGAAAGATCTAACACACAAACACACACACAGAGCGGCTCGTCCTTCCTATCCCGTGTGTGTGTGTGTGTGTGTGTGAGAGGGTGGGCAGTGTGGGTGTTACTCTGTCTTATCAGACGCTTTGTTCTGCTCCCTCTGGATCATGCAGCGGCGCACAATGCTGTCAAAGCTGCTCAGGTAGAACAGTGCGATGGTGCGGAACAGCCCCATGGTCACGATCTAAACACACACACACAGCACGTTACATGAAGAAGGGGTTTGTAACTGCTGTAATTGAGCAAGTGATCTGTGTGTGTGTGAAGGACAGGTGAGTGACGGCGTCTACCTGCTGCAGTCCCTCGGTGATGGACGTGACAGGGGACATGCCGCAGGTCAGCGCGGACAGCATGTAGCCGTCAGGACCCACGGAGCTGCTGAAGTTCCCCTGCTGCACCACAGAAAACACACGAGCGTCATTAGAACTGGACTCTGATCAGACAGACATTATAATGCGCTCGCTCAGATATGCTATGGTTTCCATGGTAACGGCTCCTTCACAGGGGCGTGCTTTCTGTATGGAGACCACAAAATGAAGGCTGGCACTCGAACCAAAACTAGAGCCTCTGTGTGCGTGTGTGTGTGTTAACACTCACCACAGCGTCTTTAACGATGACCTTAGCCACCTGCTCCGGCTGATACACTCCAGACGTCTCCGAGATCAGCTTCGTCTCTAAAGGCTGCGTCAGACAACACACAACTGTGATGATGAAGAGGCAGAAAGGTGTGTGTGTGTGTTTAATTTTTGTCTTTCACATATTATACACTTCTCAGACAGATCAAACTCCACCTTCATCTTGCTCTCCATGGCTAAAGCGGGAGTGTCCGTGTCGGGGGGGTAGGACACGGTCACGTAGATGTTGTACGGCTTCACCTGGAGGGAGGGAGGGAACTCGGATCAGATTCTGGATTCTGATTGGTCAGAAGAGCAGGATTGCAAAAACACTCGGGATTGTGAAACACTCGTTCTAGCATGTTGTTGTTGCCATAGCGACCGCTCATACACAGAGGGACTGGATGTTTGTAGCTACTATAAACTTATAGTGAGAAGAAGTAGTAACTTCTGACACTGGATCACACACACACACACACCCTCCATCTGCAGAGCTTCAGCGAGGCCGCGCAGGGCGAATTTGGAGGCGGAGTACGCCGTGTATCCGAACAGTCCGAGCTGGCCAGCCTGAGAACACACGAACACCACGCGACCCATCCGCCGCTCCTTCATGTTACTGATGACCGCCCGCGTGGCGTAAACACTGCCCAGGTAGTTCACCTCCATCAGACTCTGACACACACACACACACAGAGGTTACAGTCACATAGTAACACTGAGAAAAGCTGTATATCTGAGCTATTAATTCCTTTAAGCTGCTTGTATTGTGACATGCAAATGAGGGCCATGCTTTAGCAGGGGAAGGGGTGGGGCTTACGGCTTTATTATCGTCTCCGAGCTCACCTGGAAGTGTTGGACACCAAGCTCCTCGAACTTCCCCGACACGGACGTCCCTGCACAGTTCACCAGCATGTCCACCGGCCCCAGCTTCTCCTGAGCCTGACACACACACACACACACACACACACACACACACAGTTGAAGCTACATGCATGTGCAAACACACACACTCTTTCTTACTCTCTCTCTCTCTCACCTGTTTGAGCACGCTCTCCACCTGGCTGTAATCCTTGGACACGTCTACGGAGATGCAGAGCACCACCTTACACATACATACACACACACACACACACACACACACACACACACACACAGAGAGAACTGATTTCAATCAGGTCTTCATCATCATCATCATCAAGTATAATCTTCATGTCTCAGTGTCTGTAAACTGCTCGTTTCTCTCCGGTTTATTTTTGAAGAGTATTATGGGATGTTCCTCTGGAACATCACTCCTCAGTCATACTTCCTTCTGTTCTGCATTTCTTTCTTTCCTTCACCTTTCTCTCTCTGTGTCTCACCTACTTCCATCATTTTATCTGTTTATCTTTCCCTCTCGTTCTTCTTGTATGCGTTCCTTTTCTTCAGTCTATCTTTTCCGCCTCAGTTCATCCCCTTCTCCGTTCTCTCTCTCTTCCTGGTACTTCTGACTAATTCAGCAGAAGACTGAAGGAGAGCTGGAACTCTGACTGCGCCATCAGCTCGATGCTGCCCCCTGCTGCCACTCTGCTCTACTACAGCCATGATTCCACCGCTTTAACCGCAAGGTTAAAGCTCTTGTGCATTAGAACCACGTGACCGCTCGAGTCCTGCACGGGCTGCGTGATGTTTCTCTTCTCTGTCGGCGTTTGATGGAGTCACTGACCTGTTTATCGTTTACTGCACACTTCTCCACCTCCTTCTTCGCCTGCACCAGTTTACCCTAGACACAGAAAACACACACACATTCATAAATACTTACAAAATATCACAACACGCCTCAGCAACACCATCCTTCTCTCTGTCTCTCTCTCTCTCTCTCTGTCTGTTTCTCTCTCCCCTTACATTCTTTTAAATCTTTCCCTCACTTCCTTTTCATCTCACACTCTCTCTATTTTTCCCCTTTCTATCCTTTCACATCCTCCCTTCTAACATCTCCCCGTATTTCTTTATCAATTTTTCATCAATTCTCTTTTCTTTCTTTTCATCCCTTTTTCTTTTCCCCCCCTCTCTCTTTCTGTCTTACATTTTTCTTCCCCTTCAATTCTGAATCCTGAATTTACAAATCTAACTATTTCTTCGCCCCACAATCCCATCGAACCTACAGCCCCGCCTCTATGCCTTAATCCACGCCCCCTCACTAGCTTGTGTGAGGTTCTGAGGATGAAACGGAAGCGGCTATCAGCTTAACGTTCTCGCGACGTGCCACCTGCGTGTTTACTGTCTCACCTCGTCACGTGCCACCAGTGTGATGAAGGCTCCTTGTTTGTAGCACTCCATGGCTATGCACTTCCCAATCCCGCTGCTGCCCCCGGTCACCTGCACATACACAAATGACACAATAAACACAAATGACACAATAAACACAAATACAATCACTTATGAAACCTTCCACATGGGGGAATGTGATGTCACAAACTTTTGCACTTCCTCATAACTAGATGTTGACATACATTCTTTAAAAAAGTTTTATTTTTTATTTTTTTAAATCATAAAAGGAACATTTCTACACGTTAAGACCGTCGAGTTACTCAAATAAACAATTAAATAATTAAAAATAAAATAAATAAAATCAAACAAATGTGCCATATGTTCGATCGTCAAGTTTGCACCAATCACGTCTAGTATGAAAATGATCAAAGAACATCACCATGGCAACTTAAAGAAACCCCGCCCTTTAGCTTTAGCCAGCTATCTGATGTTTCAGCAACACCTGAAGAAAACGTTAAGGCGATATCTCACATTATAATACGCTATGGTTACTATGGTAACATGTTAATGTCGTATTATATCATATTGGTGTGGCAAACATTACATTTTTATACAGTTTTATACACTACTTTCATTTCTAAAAAAAAATCGTTCGTTTGCCGTCACATAGCTAGCTAGCTAACGCGGGTGGGGTTTTTTGCGTGAGGGGCGTTTCCGCAGGTGCGAATTTGCATACTGATGAATATTCATAAGACCCCGTGTTTACGTTACCGTTTCTGTGGACTTCTGTACCAATTTTTTTTTTTTTTTTTTAAATATGTTCTACGTATTATATTCTGAATAGCACAAACAAGTGAAATCTTACAAGGAGATATTAACAGGTTTAATAATATTTTCAAAAACAAACCCGTTTATTTGAAACAACAAATGCACTTACCACGACATGGGCCCCGTTGAGTTTCAGCGGTTTGGGGCTTATTAAAGGCGAGATCATGTAGAGAAACAGGACAAAGGCGACCATAAAGGCAGCGAAAATTAAAATCATCATCATAATGAAAGGAAGAAATGACCAGCCGGAGTGTGAGAAAAGCCAGTCCAGTATTTCTGAGCTCCAAAAAGCCTCTTCGGAGGGCATGGGTGAGCCTTCAGGCCGAATCCCAAATCTCTGCGAACTTGCTATATAGGTGCGCTTTATGTGAACCCACAATAACACACTACCTAGTGCACTTTCACTGGGTAGGGATACTATTTAGGATACAGCCGCGCTAGCTAGTTGACAACAAGCTAACGCCTTCTACTATATATTCGATAAATACGTTTCTTTTCAATACCACAAAGACACAGCGATTCACATTTTCATAACTGTTGAGACATTTATAATAAGATACAATGTTAGAAAACCATAACGATATACAGGTACACTACGGTGTACGTGCGTTTGGACCGTTAACTGTTCCCGAGCTAACTCTGTTCACTAACACAAACCAAAACACAAGGCTCGCACTCAGAGTAAAGCTTCTGGGATTTGTAGTCCTCTACGTGACTCGTTACTCTGCTCGTCGCACGTTAATAAACTACAAATCCCAGAATCCAACATAGACGTCGCCTTTTGCCTCCTTTTGAGGGGAAAAGGTCTTCCCTAGCAATGAAGCTATTCCATAATACGAGCCGACTGTGAGGAAAAATAAAACAAAACAGAGAAATATTAAATAAAATATTAATAATAATAATAAATATATATATTTTTGTTATTACTTGTTATATTGAAGGAATAGTCTTACAAAAAATTACTGTAAAAAAAAAAAAAAAAAAAAAAAACAACACAATGTCCTCATATATTGGTGTCGATTTTTTTTTTTGGTTTTGTACAAAAGCTAAAGCTAGTATAGCTAACAGGTGTGCTAAAATCACACAAACCAGAAGAGGTGAATGTATTTTAAGGTCAATATTCACAATAAAGGGTTTGTTTAGCTGCATTAGCTTCCCAGCAGCTAGTCAGCGGTCCAAACTCAAAACACTTTACCTCAGAAATAAAATCACTGATAAAGTAAACCTGTGCCAACATGATTCACATTTTGTTATCTATTTCATATATATTTTTGTTGTTGAAGTGTAAACTCGTCCGTCCTGAAGACTCCATCCGTCGATCCTGATCCACGCCCTGACGCAGAGTTCTGAACAAACGAGTGTTTTCCACCGTGTTACTTTTCAATCTCATCTTTTATTTACATGTGTATGATAAAAGAAGTACATGAGCAACACCAAACCTTGATGAAGAGCTCAGAAACAAAAAAACAAAACCAACAACAAGGGGCTACGAAGGATAAAATGTAAAGCTCGCTATATAGTAAACCCAACACCGTAAGTGTAGAGGAGTGTAGCTGTGAAGAGTCAGGCGACTAAAGGGGGAAGAACGAAGTGATGTGCAAATTTGTCTCTGCTTTTTGCCGTGCTTAAATATTTTATTGACTTTTCTGAGATAGACAAACAATCATTTTGGTTCTTTTTTTTTTTTTAAAGTAAAAGGACTGTATTGAAGGCACAAGTTTGCCGCAGCAAGATGGTAAAAAAAAAGAAAAAAAGATGACCTTGCTGTCACATCCCATAACCGTTGATTTAAATTTCCAATATATATTTCTGATATATGCTACTTAAAGATTCCCAACTCTGTAATAGAACACAAAACATTTATAGAGCTTATGCTGAGATGGGCATCATGTGACCTTCGCAAGCTCGACACTCATCAGAGCCTGAGTCGACTTCTTCTCTTATTGTCCTCTCGGGTGACGATGGCGGACGAAGCAGCTAGCTAAAGTGCTAACATGATCGATGACTTTCAAAACCGGCTAACAAATGAGCGTGCTAGCTGGACGACGCGGCTAATTCGCATCACGGGTAGTGATCGAGACAGCTAGTGAGTTAGTCCACGCAAGACTTCATCATTCTTGCTTGGAGTAGCCTGCACAAATCACCATGGAGACGAGGGCTATAATGTAGATAGAGCCAGCCGTGCGATCTCCTGAGTGGTGGTGGGGGAAGTCGGCTAAGGGCGCGTTAAATCAGAGACTGACGGTCAAATCGTCGGTACACCGTGATCCGAAATGTTCCAGAAGCGACCGGATATTTAAGGAAAGTTTTCCATATGGCGTGACACTATAAGAGGAGCTCTACAGACGTGCGAATTGGAACACAGCCCACAAATCGACACCATCCAAATACGGCCCATCAACTGCTTCCCTCCTGAGACTGAGGCATGTGGTGATAAACTGCGATATTCAGCATGCATTCAGCAACGTTCTTACTGCCTCTGCGCTGGATAGGTAGTGTCCCAAGTGCTTGGAAGCGTGCAGTCAGGTGATAATAATAAAGTTTTGTAGATTATCATGATGGGAATTTTTCTGAAATATCAGCAAAATTAGTGCGGCAGAAAATCTTTTTTTTCCTTTTCTTCATGTAGTGGATCCAAATAAACCGAGAACGCTTTTAAAAAAAGAACTAAATGTTAGAAAACCAATGGCATAAACGTAAATCGGGTCCCGTTGTAGGCTCCAGACTGGCCTTGAACTGATCTGTCCATCCATTCACCAGTCCAACAGGAAGTCCAGGAAGAACAGAGAGGGAGAAAAAATGGAAAAGACGACGAGGAGAAGACTTTACAAATCCTGGACTCTGCTGCTTCGGGTTCCTTCCTCAACCCTCCTGGCCGAAATCCTCTGTGAATTTCTTCAGCTTCTCCAGATCCTGCTCGTTCACCGTGGGCTTCGTGCTGGCCAGCGATCTCAACATATCCGCCTGAGAACACAAGCGACTATATAAATACACGCTGATCCGGGGTCAGACTTATATACAGAATAATTAGAATAATCATCACATCTGACCGAGTTTATAAACGTGAGTGAGGGTGCAGGAACTAACTGCTGAGCTAGGATCAGTTTTGACGCACTATATTCCTGTGCTCATTCTCATTAATTTATTAATGCTGATCTCGGGTCAGTTTGTACGCTATACAGACTAATTAGGATGAGCACATGAATATAAAACGCTGATCTCGGGTCAGTCTGGACGCAGATTAATGAGAGATGGAAACCACTGTGCTGATGAAGATTCTGGAACAGCTCACCATGCTAACCACAGGTTCCAGGAGTTTATCTCCAGGAACCTCCATCCACGACATCTCCAAGGCCTGAGGGTCTCCAGGAGAGCACGGGGTCAGGAGGTCATCCATGATCATGTTGGGGTTGTCTCGGGATGGTCCTCGTACCTTTAATAAAGGTGGGGAAGAAAGTTTAGCATGAATTCAGCAGTGCTGTGGTATAATCACACACACACACACACACACACACACACACACACCCCACACACACGCACACACACTAGTGCAAGAAGAAGGTGGAGGTGTAGCGACTCCGGGACTCGTACCCGTTTAAAGTGTGTAGCGGATTGCACTTTCCTGACAGGCTGCATGAGAGCGTCGCGCACGATGACGCTGATGTCGGCGCCCGAGTAGCCCTCTGTCTTCTTGCCCAGAGTAACGAAGTCGGCATCGGTCAGGCTGTTGGGCGTGGTGCCCAGGTGGAGCTTAAACATGAAGGAGCGGGCGTGTTCCTCTGGCAGGGGGATGTAGATACGCTTCTCAAATCTACTCTCATATACACACACACACACACACACACACACCCCATGTTCAGCTCAGTGTAAAGGTTCATTGTTAGTGATGTAAAAAAAAAACTAAACCCTTCAGGTGTTCTCTGATTTCAAAGCAGGTAATGTAATTATAATCAGAACCGCAGATATAAACAGTAACCGCCTGCGTTTCTGCCGCCAGTGAGTCACGAGGAGATGAAAAACCAGTTCTGTTGAAGCTGAAAAGCACGCACGTCACTCATATGTGAACATTTCCTACTGCCCCAGTCTTTGTTACTCGACGTGCTGATAATCGCTCGGATGATGTGTACGAGACGACGCCCGGGTGATTACGGTCAGAGGGCGTACCGGACCAGAGGCATGCGGTGATTTCATTTCATCTGACCTTTTCGACTCCTCCCACTGCGCATATTAATAAGCTGTGATTGTTGCCATGGATACATGTTTGCTCACCGTCTCCTGATGGCAGAGTCGAGTGTCCACGGGATGTTGGTTGCGCCGAGGACCAGGATTCCCTTGTTGTCATTTCCAACACCTGAGAAACATCAAGAAGTGTAAAGTCTCTGGTAACAAAACGTTCCAGTTAAAAAGAAGGAATAAAGGGCGGGGCTAGCGATGCTGTTCATTGCTGATTGGTTACAAGACGCAGAGATTAAAAACTTCTTTTATAACGCTTTGCTGATTTATTGTTAAGTCCTGGAAAATAAACAACCATCACCTTTATGTTCTGATTATTATGGGATGTGTAGCTACTGATTCATATTAAGGGCAACTGGAATCCAATTAAATTTCAGAAATTAACAAATTTTTAACAAATTTAAAAAAAAAAAAAAAAAAAAAACACTTCAGATTTGCTATCTGAAGAAAAGACATCCGAAAAGTTATTTTGGTTTCAGGTTCCTCACCCTGCATCTGCACCAGGAACTCGGTCTTGATCCTGCGAGCCGCCTCGCTCTCGTTCTCGCTCCTGGAGCCGCACAGGGAGTCGATCTCGTCGATGAAGATGATGGACGGATTGTGTTCTCTGGCCAGTTCGAACAGATTCTTCACTAGCCTGAAGGTAAGGCAGAGAGGAACCACGGGAATCAGGGTGGAGTTTAAAAACAAACGCTTTTATCAACACTCACACTAGATAACTAAAAAAAAAAAAAAAAAGCGACAAATAATAAATAAATAAATAAGGTTTTTATTTATAGTAGTCATAGAGCCTGCAGCTCAGGGCTTTCTGGTTGTCTTGACAACAGTGTGTGATGATGGGTGATGATTACTGAAGTGTCCACTTTCACTTCCTGCATCTGTCACTTTCTGTTCAGGTAAAATTTCAAACATTTATTTATAGTCAGATTTATAGTCTTAGGAGGCATGGACTTTTCAATCCTAGTAAAAGAGGCGTGGCCTCAGTGCTCGTCAGTCTAAGTAAAAGAGGTGTGGCCTCAGTACTTGTGTCTCAGTAAAAGAGGCGTGGCCTCAGTGCTGGTCAGTCTCAGTAAAAGAGGCGTGGCCTCAGTACTTGTGTCTCAGTAAAAGAGGCATGGCCTCAGTACTTGTGTCTCTGTAAAAGAGGCGTGGCCTCAGTACTTGTGTCTCTGTAAAAGAGGTGTGGCCTCAGTACTTGTGTCTCTGTAAAAGAGGTGTGGCCTCAGTACTTGTGTCTCTGTAAAAGAGGTGTGGCCTCAGTACTTGTGTCTCTGTAAAAGAGGTGTGGCCTCAGTACTTGTGTCTCTGTAAAAGAGGTGTGGCCTCAGTACTTGTGTCTCTGTAAAAGAGGTGTGGCCTCAGTACTTGTGTCTCTGTAAAAGAGGTGTGGCCTCAGTACTTGTGTCTCTGTAAAAGAGGTGTGGCCTCAGTGCTGGTCAGTCTCAGTAAAAGAGGCGTGGCCTCAGTGCTGGTCAGTCTCAGTAAAAGAGGCGTGGCCTCAGTGCTGGTCAGTCTCAGTAAAAGAGGCGTGGCCTCAGTGCTGGTCAGTCTCAGTAAAAGAGGCATGGCCTCAGCGCTTCACATCAAATCTACACTATAAACAATCCTGAGATGTTTTATTTCCTCGCGTCATCTCGCAGCTCGGCTGTTCGAGAACTCACTTCTCACTCTCTCCCAGCCACTTGGACACCAGGTCTGAGGAGGAGATGGAGAAGAAGGTGGAGTTGTTGGCCTCGGTGGCCACGGCCTTGGCCAGGTAGGACTTTCCTGTTCCAGGTGGACCGAACAGCAGGATCCCTCTCCATGGAGTGCGCTTACCTGAGAGCGCAAAGAGAACCTCAGTGATGTCACACTACTTGATATGCAAATCGGCTGAGAAGACCTGAGGCAGGTTCCTGTGGAGACAAGAAAACACTGACCTGTGAAGAGGTGTGGGAATTTAATGGGCAGAATGACCGCTTCCTTCAGGGCCTCTTTGGCTCCTTCCAGTCCGGCAACATCGTTCCACTGGATATTCGGTTTCTCCATGACGATGGCTCCTACACACACACACACACATTAATTTACTACACGTCACACGTTTATCCCAATCATCTGTCCATTCATCCTTCCTGCTACTTGTCTGTCTGTCCTTCCAGCTATTCATCCATTCATCTACCTACTGCTGTCATCTATCCTGTCCATCTTTCCTAGCCTCAATCTGTTCATCCTCCATCCACCAATCTGTCCGTTCATCTCACACAGTGACTCGTTTAGCCTTCTACCCTTCCTCCATCTGCTGATTGATCCATCCATCCATCCATCCTATTCTGATTCACGCTGTCTAATAGCTCCATATGAAATAATCCATCCGTGTCATTTCCCCGGCTTTTATTGAGGATGAAGAGGAGGAGGAGGAGGAGGAGGAGAGGAAGGAAGAGGATCGGTGTGTAAACAGCAGACCTGAGAGTTGGTTCTGGAATTTCTTCTTCTCTGGATTTTCTCCTTCATCGCTGTCGTTTCTGGAGGAAATAAATAAATCAAAATAAATAAAATCACATGCTAGCCATGTGAAATCTGTGAACATGATACGTGAACATGCCACACACACACACACACACACACCCTTTTTCATCAGACTGGGACTCCTTGACGGGTTTCGCCGGAGCTTTCTCCTTCTTCTTCAGATACTCCTTCAGCTTCTCGGCCCGGTCCAGGTACTCCGCACATTTGGCTCTGATGCTCTGTTTGGCTTTGTCCCCCTGAGCTTCATCTACACACACACACACACACACACACACAGGCTGTGAGTTGCAACACACCTAGAAGGAGTCTGATACTCCTTAGAGTAAGATCAGACCTACATTTGATGACATGTAGGAAGTACTGAACGGCATGCTGGTACAGCCTCAGCGCCTCCTCATAATTCTGCGCCTTGTCCTCCTGCGCCGCCTTACTGGCCAGATCTATAGCTTTCTGCAAAAATAAAAACCAAAACACAAATCCGCTGAAGTTCCAGAAGAAACGCGGGCCACAGGTTCAGGTTTGATCAGCACAATGTATTTTTACCACGCTGTATTTATAACCTGGCAGCTCACACACTAGCACGGCTTTCTAACACGCCATGGTTTCTATAGCAACAGCCCATTCCCTGATAACTGTATAAGTGACCGTTCCACATAAAGGCTGATTGTAGTGAAGAATAAGCAGATTTTTGTCTAATGTTTCTGGAAGGAGTCTCCAGTATCAGTAACAATCACTTCCTCACACCACACTCTCATTATTTTCCTATAACAACATATAAAACAAAAAGGTGTTTTTTTCCCCCCCAGTGCATTTTTTTGATTGTGGACACAAACCAGCGCCCGTAATATTCCGATCTGGTTATATGTTTATCACAGTGCTTGGACCCCGGTAATCGCTGCTAGTTAATAGTTAAACGGGTTAGCTCGCTAATTCCTGTTTAAACACTACAATAACTTCATTCAGCTCAGACTTTTTACAATAACTCGTTTTGGGTTTTTTTTTTAAATAATAAACACTGACCGCACAATCCACTTGGCGAGCGTTTTCTCATCAACAAACAGTAACTAAAAACAAAGCTAAGCTAAGCTAGGCCACCGAGAGATGACGTTTCGCCACGGCTCGATCCCAAACGCCCCCCTGCGCCCTACATAGGTCGCCTTCTAAACAATAGCGCCCCCGCCCCACCTAGTGCACTACACTGTCCCACAGGAAGGCGATTGGGATCCGGGAAGAAATTCAAGCCTTGAGACTTTGTTATGGTTCAACACCGCAGAACCACAAAACTTCCCTCAGTCACTCAAATCTACACGCTTATCGGCGAATTATTTCGCTAGCTAAGCTAAGCTAACGTTCGCGTCAACTTACCTGCAAGTTGTTGTTGTTGGCAGCCATAGGGGCTGTGAAAATACCGCGATTTCACTAAAAGACGGCGTGTTTTTATTCCTGCTGATATATATTTATATATGTATTTTTTTTTTCTAGAAAAAACAATACTGCGTTGTTTTCCGAAAATTAATCACTGGCAGGAAGCGAGCGCTCGTTCTTCACGGCGATGTTATTTAAATCCTGCTGGATAATGGAGGAGAAAACTTCCGCGTTAAAAAATGTCGAATGTCACTTCCGCCTACGACAGTCACGTGTGCGTAAAAACCCTGTGACGTCACGGCAGACGCCCTGCCCCTCTGGGCGCGCCTCAACCTGGATTGAGGGATTTTGTTGTTGTTGTTGCTGTTGTTGTTTTCAAAACAAAACAAATTTCTGACAAAACTAGAGAGAAAAATGAATAATTCATGTAAAGTGGAGAAATATGAGAATACAGTAAACCTCTCACACGGGAGGATAAAATATTAAAATACTCAAAAAGACGTTTTTTTAAAGAAGAACCAGACTTTACGTTCCCTTTTTTTTTTTTGTAAATTTTGCACGACAAAACTAATTTAACAAACAAAAACGCATATTATTTGCTGTCCATCATCTAAAAACAAAACAAACCCTTGAATTTGTTTTGTGATCAAAATTTTACAAATATTTTACAATTTCAGGTCACTGAGGGTCAGAAATCACGACCCATGATTTGCGGAAAAGATTCCTCAGTAACTCTGTGTGTGTGTGTGTGTGTGTGTGTGTGTGTGTGTGTGTGTGTGAGACATCACAGAAATGACACGAGGAGGATGAGAAGAATCAGCCTTCCAAGAGGAAGTGGAATGTAAGTGGCCTAGGTGGGGATGTGACTCATCCTATGTAAAGCTGAACACTGATTGGCTGATCAGACACACGAGGTTAGTCACCATCGACAAGCGTGAGATCCTAATAAACTGGACCAGACTCTCCACTGCGCTGTAATGTCCACGTCAGGTGCAAAGGAAGCTTTAATATCAGATAGTCTCCAATCTGGGGGATTTATTTGACTAATATCTGGCAACCCAGATCTCAAGACTGCAAACAGCAGGGAAAGAATTTCTCTCTCTCTCACACACACACACACACACACACACACACACCTAGAGATTAATTTCCTTCCATAATAAACAGACTAAAGGATGTTTTTGTGAGCAGTCACTGGTCCAGATTTTTACAAATATGAGCTTAAAGAACTCTCACTCTTTACCTTCGGTAGATTCCCCAAGTAGAGATTTATAAAAAATGTAAAAAAGCTACTAGAATGTTATGTTTCAGGATTATTGGAAGCTTGAAGGTCTACAATACGTGTTGGACTGTAATCTGAAACTAGGAACTAAGAGAAGGATGTGGAGGATCTGCTGGAACCTGTTTATCGTCCAGATATTCCTGCAGCTTCTCGGCTCGGTCCAGGTACTGAGAGCACTTCTCTCGGATCTTCTGGTTCCCGTCTTTCCCTTGAGGCTCACCTGAGTGCACACACACACACACACACACACACATCACATTACACACCTGTTATCACAAACTTAAATAATTCTATGAAATCCATCACGACAGCATCTCATATGGAGATCCAAAACTGCACTGCTGGTCATCTCACAGGTGATTCATCCCCAGCACAGGATCTTGTGACATCTCTGAACAACTCCCTGAGACACTACTCGCAATGTTGGGACAATCAACTGTCCTTTTCCTCCCATGTTACGCTCATATCGGTCTCTTCTCTACAACATGGGAAGGATTTGTCCATTTCTATCCACACAGGCTGCTCAGGTGCTTGTTCAGTCTCTGGTTATTTCGAGACTGGACTACAGCAACTCTCTACTCTCAGGTCTACCTCTGAACGCAATCCATCCACTGCAAATGATCCAAAATGCAGCTGCCTCCGTTCTCCCACCCCACCCCACTTCTGCTCCTGCACTGCATCAGATTCAAAACACTGACCCTTGACTGGACCAGCACCCTCTGACCTCAAAGCTCTTATCACTCCTCACACCGCACCTCGCTCCCTCAGATCCACTAGCGCTGCTCGACTGGTCAGCGGCCGGCATTAGTCCTTAAAACCTCCTCATCCTCACTCAGCTAAACCTCTTTTATGCTAATTAACCAAGATCTCTCATTAATATCCTGAGTGTGAGGAGAACAGAGAGTAGAAGAATAAGACGAAGAACCTCTTGCGTCTGTACGCTTGCCAAGGTTGGAATCGTTTTCTTACAGAGAATATAAGAGCGTGATTCACGTACGCTTTATGACGTGGAGAAAAAACTTCACAGCATGCTGGTAGGACTTGATGGCCTCCTCGTAATTCCCAGCCTCGTCCTCCTCTGAGGCTTTGGTGGCGATCGCTATGGCTTTCTGAGAGAGAGAGAAATGATGTTCCTGAGTGTGATGCTTTCAGTATGAGTGTGTGTGTGTGTGTGTGTGTGTGTGTGTGTGTGAGATGCCCTGGTATCTGGTATCCCATGCAAATTTCACGCACAGTTTTCCGGATCCTCTGCCACCCTGAAATCATGATAACTAACATCTTCAACCTCATTCGCAGCATTATTATTATACGCATGCTTTAAATCCATTCATTGTCTACCGCTTATCCGATCTATTCTCAGGTCACGGGGAGCCTGTGCCTATCTCAGGCATCATTGGGCATCAAGGCAGGATACACCCTGGATGGAGTGCCAACCCATCACAGGGCACACACACACTCATTCACTCACGCAATACGGACAATTTAGAGATGCCAATCAACCTACAATGCATGTCTTTGGACTGGGGGAGGAAACCGGAGTACCCGGAGGAAACCCCCAAGGCACGGGGAGAACATGCAAACTCCACACACACACACAGCGGAGGCGGGAATCGAACCCCCAACCCTGGAGGTGTGAGGCAAACGTGCTAACCACTAAGCCACTGTTTTAAATCTAATAAAAACAGATTTAAGACGCATTCATGGGAGAAAGTTTGAAAGAACAAAGCTTTAAAGGAACAGTACAGTATATGAGCTCCTCTCTCCAAACACAATAAAGTCCAGCCCATGTAATAAATAAATAAATAAATAAATAAATAAATAAATAAATAAATAAATAAATAAAAAGCCGGACATTGCTTTCCTGGACAGATCTGAACGCGCGTGTGGATGTAGCAGTGACGTCACACAGCATGGTTAGATATTTTGTACTGTTAATATAACAAGGCATGAAAGTCAGAGCTCAGGTGTGCGCGTCAAACCTACCTGTAAGTTAGTGCGCTCCATTTACACTCTCCGAAAGCGTGGAGCCGTGTGAGCTCCTGTGTTTGTGTACAGTCCGACGTGTACCGTCCATCAGCCTCGAAATCAATGAGGAAGTCACACACACACACACACACACACACACCGGCTGGGTTACAAAGTTCAAAAATATCCGCCCAAACCGGTGGCGCAGTTTCAGCTGGCTTTCTGATTCCAAATATGACGTCACTTTTCAAGCCTCGTCACACTGACACACAGCTACATTACTGTACATGTTTGTGTACACGCTAGTTTATTTCTACACTTTAACACACACACACAGCATACAGCTCTATTGTTATTAATAAACAATCAACTGACGAAAGGAAGGAAGGAAGGAAGGAAGGAAATGAAAAGCAAGCGAATACACAACTTGAGCCCAGTGAAGAAAACTAAGCGAAACGATGAAAAACAGATCGTCCAATCACTGATCAGCATCCCTAACAACAGCCAATCACTGATCACCGTGCCGCTTGTCCCACCCTCTGTCCTTCGGATAATCGTTAAATCAGTCAGTTTGTTCGTGACGCTGTGGCCAAGCATCATTTCTTCGCCCTAAAAATAAATCCCAATCGTTTTGTTATCACTTTCTATTTGAGGAAATAAAACTCTTCAGGAAAACTTCCCTTCCGTCGTGCGGCCTGATTTATTCACCAGACAGACCCGCGATCACGAGCCACTAACGAATATGCAAATGAACTCCATTTTATTATAAATATATATAAATATATATGTGTTCGTTTTCTTTAAAAGATGTAAAGTTGCACTATTGGAAAGAGAAATGGTTTAAAGTGAAGTCAGAACTCCACACACATACAAGAAATAAAGTTAGATACACAATCTCCTACTTCCTGTATATCCTGAGTGACAGATGTGTCGTCCAATCAGATGTAAGAATTCTACTCGCAAACTGTACCTACCTTTGCTGCTTTGCCTGATTCGTCCTTGTGTTTTCTAATTTATTTATTTATTTTATTTTGTTTTTATTTTCTGATTCGTTCTCGTTTTCTATTTATTTTGTTATTTTTTATTTGTTATTTTGTTTACAGATTTATTTTGTAATTGATTTTATTTATTTAATTTTCTGATTTGTTATTTTGTTTTTTATTTGTTATTTTGTTTTTTTTTATTTATTTTGGTTCTTTTAATTTATTTTATTTTCTGATTTGTCATTTGTTTTTCATTATTTATTTTCTTTGTTATTTTATTTTCTGATTTATTTTGTTATTTATTTATTCATTCATTCGTTCATTGTCTTCCTCTTATCCGGAGCCGGGTCATGGGGGCAGCAGTCTAAGCAGGGATGCCCAGACTTCCCTCTCCCCAGACACTTCCTCCAGTTCTTCCGGAGGGATCCCGAGGCGTTAAGTCTCTCCAGCTTGACCTGGGTCTTCCCCAGGGTCTCTTCCCGGTGGGGCATGCCCGGAACACCTCCCCAAGGAGACGTCCTGGAGGCATCCGAAACAGATGCCCGAACCACCTCAACCGTCCCCTTTCGATGTGGAGGAGCAGCGGCTCTACTCCGAGCTCCTCCTGGGTGACAGAGCTCCTTACCCTATCTCTAAGGGAGTGCCCCTCCACCCTACGGAGGAAGCTCATTTCGGCCGCTTGTATCCGGGACCTTATCCTTTCGGTCATGACCCAGAGCTCATGGCCATAGGTGAGAGTAGGAACGTAGATTGACTGATAAATCGAGAGCTTCGCCTTCCGGCTCAGCTTCTTCTTCACCACAGCAGACCGGTACATAGACCGCATTACTGCTGCCGCTGCACCGATCCGTCTGTCAATCTCACGATCCATCCTTCCCTCACTCATAAACAAGACCCCGAGATACTTAAACTCCTCCACTTGAGGAAGGACCTCCCCTCCAACCTGGAGGGTGCAAGCCACCTTTTTCCGGTGGCCTCCGATGGCCTCAGATTTGGAGGTGCTGACCCTCATCCCAGCCGCTTCACACTCAGCTGCAAAACGCCCCAGTGCATGCTGTAAGTCCAGGCTTGAAGGAACCAACAGGACAAC
The DNA here is from genome assembly GCA_033459395.1 of Hemibagrus guttatus. Lineage (NCBI taxonomy): Eukaryota > Metazoa > Chordata > Actinopteri > Siluriformes > Bagridae > Hemibagrus > Hemibagrus guttatus. The sequence continues at coordinate 1,313,558 of JAUCMX010000005.1, read as the reverse complement.
ATCATCTGCAAAAATCAGCGATGAAATCCTGTGGTCCCCAAACCGGACTCCCTCCAGAAATTCTGTCCATAAAGACAACAAACAGAACCGGTGACAAAGGACAGCCCTGTCGGAGTCCAACATGCACTGGGAACCGTTACGTCTCCCAGACTGGCATCACCGGGGCCAGGCCTGGGGTTGGGGCACGCAAGCGAGTGCCTGGTGGTCGAGTCTTTGGCTGCGGGACTTGGCTGGGCACAGCCCGAAGGAAAGACGTAGGCCCACCTTCCCGTAGGCCCACCACCTGCAGCAAGGAGCATGACAGTCCGGTGCAGTGTGTTTTGGGTAGCAGTCATTGGCCCCGACGACCCAAACCCTGGACAAAGAACCTGGCTTTTATTTATTTAGTTTTTTGTTTCAATTATTTTATTTAATGATTTGTTATTTAGTTTTTTATTTATTTTGTTTTCTTTATTTGTTATTTTGCTTTCGGATTTATTTTGCTTTGGGTTTTGTTATTTTGTTTACAGACGTTGCCCCGAGCAGCGCAGACGCTCATCGGATGTTCTCTACTTTTCCGATATTTTTAAAAAAAAACAACAACTTTTAAATCAGACTCTGTTTAACGGTTTACTCCATCATCATGTGATGGAGATCGCGACCCACGACTGATTCAGACGCAGTAAACAAACACTGATGTAAAATATTTTAATTTTTTTCTGTAAATGTTCCTAAATTCAGTTCCTTGAATACCAAACCCTATATTCGCTCTGTGTACTTCAAAAGGCTTAATTTTTCCAAAACTGTTGAGACCTACTATACAGAGGAGGGGGGAAAAAAACACCACCGGTGGGGGGGTTGGGGTGGGGGTGGTGGGGGTTTGGGGGCGCGACATATTTTACAAGACAAGAAAAATATTCAGGAAACAAATTTTTTTGATACAGCTGTTCAAAATATATACAACTGAGTCTTTCTGGAAAACAAAATAAAGGAAAAAAATATCATGCCCTGTACAATTGAGGGAGTAAAACTGGGTAGTTTGTGTACAAGAGAGAGAGAGAAAGAAAGAAAAGAGTTCAAAACAACTTTAAAATTGTGAAATGTCAGGAAATCATTAGCGCCGATCATCGGGGTCTAAATTACCCCGTGACGTCACGTGTGCTCTCATCAATCACACGTTACGATCACGCCAATTCACTCACTCCTTCTTCTGCGGAAACCTAAATTTGACGTGAGCGTTATGTACAAATAATAATAAAAAACCGAGTCTGTTTAAACCTAGTCTTAAACCTTCGAGTCGTGATGATTTCCTTCTCTTTGTACTTTATTTATTTATGATTTTTTCCGCGCAGATCGATTTTGAAATTTTTGGTAACGTGTGTATTAAAAGGCGCCACGTAACGACTTTGAGACACATGCATAAGTGTGTAACAGCTACAGAGTGAAAAAGTTTTAATTAAACAACAATAAATAAAAAAGAAATGGAGTTATTTGACTGACTGGGGGGAAAAAATAGAAAAATATCCTTCAGGTGAGTCCAGCGCCACTTCATTGTTCATACAAACGCACGAAATATTCGTTTTATTATTTATCAGCCTCCAGACTTCACAAAATTTTTTCCATGGCTTTTTTTTAAAAAAGAAAAATAAATAAAATTAAAAAATTAAAAAAATTCCCCTCATAAAAAATCTCTTCATGTAAGAGGCTCGACGTCCTCGTATTAACACGCAGTCCTTGGCTTATGCATGTGTTACGAAGCCTTTACGAAGGCGGTGGTTCGCTTCAGCGTTAACACTTTTTAAAAAAAAAAAAAAAAAAAAAAAAAACTTTTTAAAAAAATTAAAAAAAAAAAGATTCTTTCTTTTTTTTTCCTTTCAAGTGGTCAGAATGAATCACAAAAAAGTCACTACGATACCATACGGAGAAAATACTTGTTGAAATTCCTTTCGCAAAAATTCTGTACAGAATAATTCATTTAAAATAAGCTCTGAGACGCACAATTAAATAACTCTTTTAAAAAGGAGAAAGAAAAAAAAATAGAAATAAAGTAAAAATAAAACAAAAAATCCCCAGAGCACATCTAAAACATCGATATGAATAAAGGTAGTATTTGGTCGATGGTCATTCCGATATTTTTTTTTTTTTCAATTTATGTACATTTTATTTACAGACGTAACAGAATCTCTTCACACCGCTCTTCACGCACCGCTCTTCCTTTTCTCCTTTTCCTTTTTTTTTTCTTTTCTTTTTTTTTTTTTTTAAAATCTGTCATTAAAAATATGAAGCCGCACTCGTTCACTCACACGGTAATAAATACAAAAAAAAAAAAACACAATTTTTTTTTCTCACACACACAAAGAAAAAAACAACAACACAACAACAACAAAAAAAAAAACAAAAACAACAACCGAGGATTAAAAACTGACTCATGGAATCAAGTATTTCTTCTTTTTTTTTTTCGTGAGTTTCGTCGTCCGTTTTTTCTTCTTCTTTTTAGTGCAAGTTACTTTTTTTCCCCCTTTAATGCGGAAGTCCTTACATTCTTCGTTCAGTGATGTTCTACGTTAGTCACGGATAGCCATAGCTCCGCCCACTTTAACATTTTTATTTTTTTCCAACCAATAAGGCATAACCGGTACAGTGATCGTTCTCTCGCCTTTCGCATTTCATTCGCTGGTGAAAGATTTTCCCCTTTACACACACACACACACACACACACACACACACACACACGTACGTAGCAGGTGAAACCGAACCTCCTCCAGAGAACGATGCACATGGCTCTAACACAAAGGTGTGTTTTCCTCTTGATTTCGCACAACATGATCTTCATCCTCGCCTCGAGTTTCAAGAGCGACCAGATCCTCTTCCCATTGCTCTTCCTGTTCTCGTTAAATAAAGGTGATTAGTTCATCCACTTGCGGCAGTTTGCTGCCCCACACAGACACGGCATCTTACTGTGGTTGTCCATCAGCCCCAGTCTGTAATCATAACACAGCTGAAACACACAAACACACAGAACTGGTGAAGGACAGGACACGCATGTGTGTGTGTGTGTGTGTGTGTATGTATATGTATTACCTCTTCCCCTTTCTCGATCCTGCGGTTAGAACTGATGATGATTTTGTAGCCTCGCTCGAAGGTCACGACCTCTGCCACGCAGTTTGGCGAGCAGGAATGATTGATGTACCTACACACACACACACACAATTTATATTGAGCTCATATTAACAGCTGCTGAAATTTGATGCTTGTTTCCTGTAATGTTTATTAGAAAGGATAAAAGCATGTAAAATACTTTATTAATTAATTAATTTCTTGTTACCTTGCAGGGCTTCCAGAGCATGTGGCATCGATCACACAGTCACCGTCGATGCGGAACATGAACACCGCTCGGTTCTGAGAGACAAAACCAAATCAGAATCACAAATCAGTAAGAATAAAACCCTGTGTGTTAAAGGAAAGTAATCAGTTCGTTCACAGGGACTTGAACGGCACAAGTGTTGCTATAGAAACCATAATGTCTCAGGAGGTTAATATAAACCATCAGAGCTGCTGTTCTAGAGAATTAATCAGGACCTTCTGACCAATCAGAGTGCAGCAACTCATACACACCTTGGCCTTGTAGTGCAGCTCCTTCCTCATGGCCACTTCATTACGAAGGATGTTTCCCAGATACTCGATTACCATCGTCTGCTTCTCAATGTCCCGAGCTGCAAAGAGCCCCAGGCCCTGCACTCACACACACACACACACACACACACACACACACACTTAACTAATTAATTAATTCTGCTGTAGCTTCCACAGTGTATGAGAAATTCCACAAAGAAAAAGTCAGAGCAGATGTTGACCTGGATGCGTGAGTGAGCGAGGTAAACGTTGCCCTTCCACTCGCTGCTCAGTCGCCGGTACTGAGACGACTTGGAGTGGACGAAGTGTTTACTGTGGGAGGATCCGGCCTCTGGAGGAGCGGAGTTCTGGATCGCTAAAGACGTCCGGTTCCACGAGGATAAGATCTCTAACCTGCATGATGGACGGAGTTTCAGCACTTCATATCTCACCCTAATTTTTTATTTTTAATAAATACAAGTCTCAAACCAGACGCCCCCCTCATCTATGCACTGACCTCTGACCCTGCGGGTAGCTCCGGAGCTCAGAGCGGGCGCTGCCTGAGGGATTGATGGATAAAGGAAGCTCCAGCATGGGGTTGCGTCCGTAACGGAAGCGGTACCTCGAGCAAGCCTGAACTCCCGGCAGCTTCCATCGCAAAACAAAGACAAGAGAAGCGATGTGAGGCACCAGGGAACACGGAAATACTAAATCATACATAAATAATCTGTTTAATGTAATTATTAATCCCCTTTAGTAACCGTATACTAATCCTATAGTAATGCAATGCATATCTCTATAAAATAAATCAATCAATAAATTAAAAAATATATTTCAAAAAAGTATATTGGGTTTTCTATTAAAATTTAATGTAAAAATATTTTATATTATTTAGTATTGTTTATATAAATCTGAAATAAATAAATATTTACAATGAAACAATTACTTAACAATATAAAAATTTAACAATATATTTTTAAATCCAATTTTATTTGATAAAAAAAAAAAAAATTAAATCCAGTTTTCAGATCCAGTTTCAGATATTTTTGTTAAAAGAAATAATAATAATAATACCCATTAATAATAAAAATAATAAATAAATACTCATAAAAAATAATACCTACTAATAATAAAAAAACTATAAATAATAAAACATAATACCCATTAATAATAAAAATAAACATTTTTATTATTAATGGGCATTATTTGTTATTGTTTATTATTTATATAATTAATGGGCGTTATTTTCTATTAAACAATAAAAAATAACACCCATTAATAATAATAAGTAGTAAAAAAAAAATAATAGATTTAAAAGTTTGCACCGCCTTTTCCTAAACGTTTTCTAACACATTCTGTAAATATTCTTTAATAATTTTTGTTGTGGATTAAATAAATGTCTCCACTGCACCTGCTGCTTCCTTTAACTCAAAATTCGTTTGCAAATATCCGTCAAACTCGTTTTATTCTAAATGCTCGTTTGCGTGCAAGTTAAGTAAAAAGCCTTGTATTGAAGAGAATGATTATTTTTAGTAGAATTACTGCTCACTGATTCGGCGATGCGCGTCACCGCTGAGACCGTGAGGCCGAACAGATCTTCTCCTTTCAGGTAGATCGGGAAAAGACGCAGCATTCCGGTTTCTGCCCTCCGTTCTGCTACAGAGCTCAGGACTTTATCCCACACTCCTACACACACACACACACAAGCAGAGATATTAAAGTACAACAAGCAGAACAGTACAAACTACACAAATCCTCATTAAGGATCTACTTTTAAACCTGTATATTAATCTATTTAAACCCGTATATTAATCTGTTATATAATGACCAAAGAAGGCCAGGGACATTTTATCCTAATTAACAATTCCAGTATCTAGATAGATAGATAGTTTATTGTCCCTTAACGGGAAATTTGTTTTCACAGACTGTATATATGGATATGAACATGGATAAATATGCAAATTGGAAACACCCCTGAAGTCCTAACAACCCATCAACAAGCTGATGCACCTCGGATTTCACTATGTCTCGATTTTCATCTATCAATAACTTGTTTTTAAACTTTTAACTAGAACGCTGTAAGTGGACATCTGTGAATCTCTGCACCTTTAGCCGTGGTGTCGGTGAGCAGCAGGTCTTCGTAGCCCTTCTCCAAGACTCGGATGCAGAACTCGGGACGTCCTTGGCGCTCCTCGACAGTGCATACGTAGCGGCAACGGCGGTGCCCGTGCCTCATGCTCCAGTACAGACGGCTAGCCTCGTATCCGGGCGGAAAAATGGTGTTGGATGAGTGAAAGTGGGGCATCAGGGCGGGTGGAAGCTGCCCCATAGTATGAAAGAGCAAGCTGCCTACGCGGAAGGTGTGTCCAAGCTCTGGACGCTGAACCGCAGAAGCCAGCTGGCGGAGTTCATCACGCTGGACATAGACACGACGGAAAACTGAAAAACAGCGCAACTGCTGGTCCTCAAGGTGCAGAAGGGCACCAGAACCCGAGATTCTGGGTCGATGCTGGTGGCACAGCATGGTTTTGTCCTTAAAAAAGGTGCAACCTGCCTGCAAAGCACATGTGAAGTGGTAGACGTTGAGGCATCGGAGTCGGTGGCAACCACTGGTGGCACCCAGGCGTTGGCAGAAGGCGCAGGCAATGGTCCGACCCCGCTGACGTGCCTGCTCCACGTTGATCAGGGCACCTGCTTGGGTTTCGTACACCTCTGAGGACCAGAGGGCACAGTTCAGATGAACCCAGGTGTCCAGGTCCAGGTTGAGGAGGCGAGCAGCACCGTCTGTCACCCCGTCACCCTCCTGATGGCAGAAGCAGCAGCGGCGCCGGTCTCGGAGAGATGAGCAAGGACGCAGAGATGAGTTCAGCTGAAGCAGGAGATCTTCCACTGCCTTTTCCGGTGCCGGAGATCCGGTTTTCGGCACCATAACCTGCATCGTCCACTTGCGCCAACGCAGGCCTTTCCATTTTTTACCGTGGTGCCAAGGCTTCTCATCTGATTGGTTCTGGGAACGAGGCTTTAGCTTTACGGTTACTTTGAGATTCTGCCCTTCAGGGACACTCGGCTCCATCTTGGGTTGCGTTCTTAGAGGCTCTGCTGGAGTGAGAGTGACACGGAGTCCACGTTGAGAGGGGGAAGGAGATAAAGACTTGGGCTGAAGCTGGGCCAAGCAGTGGACGTCTAAAGAGGACATGTTGTTGTTGTACTGATGCTGTGCTTTAGATAGACTTCCTTTCACAGACAGGTCTGAAAGCAGGGCCACAGATGCCTGGAGACACAATACTTAGCTTTAACATTCTGATAACTCTCAACCTTCGCATTCATGGCAATTGACATGTATATCTTTCTTAAAATCTTGCATTTGTTCACTGGCTTCTGAGCTTGAACAAAACTCTACTATTTTTACACAAACCAGTTACAAATATGATTCCTTTGGGGAAAAAAAGGAGTTGTGAAAATTTTGTTTATTAATTGTCTAGTAACACAGATTTGGTATAAACCTCGGTGTCACCGCTGCCTTTGGACTGTGCAGAGGAATGCAGTATGAGACAGCTATGGCTGCAGAACACCAGATCTCCATCAGAGCTGGGCTGAGAGTCCTGTAGAGGAAACATTGGCATGCAGAAAAGATCAAACACTAAAAATATTAGGGGTTAATCAGTGTGTTGCATCTGTGCCATGCTGAAATGCAGTTACTGTCCAATCACAGACATAGATGCAGAGAAAGAAAAGAAACCCCTCTTACCTGTGCTTTGTTTGGATGTTCTTTAGGTTTCCTCACACCTCCCCCCAGTATGACCACTTTACAATGGCGGCACCATTGTGGCTTGGGGCCCGGGCTGCTCGAGCCATCCCAGTACTGCTCTCTGCATCTCACTGGACCTGGACGCAACAAACCGCGCAATCGGGGACTAAACACTTTGTGTACAGAAAACACTTGTGTTATCAAATCTTTCTGTGCATTTCTTGTTTTATGTTACTCACTTGTTCCTAATTGCACCCATGTATATGATATGTAGGTAATGTTACCAGACTATAGTTGCTGATTAATGTAAATATGTTTGTACTGTGACTTAACCTCCCAGCACATGCTCTACGTGAATCAATTTGACTTGATCTTCTGTCGTCCCAGGGACCAGAGGTCGCAAAAAGACCATCAGGAATATTGGCATCCACGCCGGAATTCCCACTGACACTCCATTTTTTTATCCAGTAGGACACAGCCATAGAGCAAATGTCTCACAGTGTGTAACAGACTCGAGCAGGCCAGGGTCATTGCTACGTTTCATTAGCTGCTCTAATCATTGAGCCATCAGCGACTCTGTCATCGACCTGATCCGCAGATAAAGAAATAACGAGGTGCCCGAGTTAGCAAAGATTGTTAAAGAGGACAATCATCTGTGTGAATGATGATGAGAAAACAATTAGAGAGAGACTGCTGTCCCCTACTGTTTTCCCCTTCCAGTGATTTTAGTATAAAGGCTTTGAGAGCGGCTCACATGGTAGGCTTTCTCAGTTGGAAATACCCCAGGCCATTTTTACTTGTTATGCAGATTTTGTTGTTCTTCCCTCAACCAAAAGTTGTTGATGTCACATTGTTAGCTTTCTACGGAATAAATGCACTGAAGGACAATGAGCATCAAGGTATGCTGATGTGAATCTCAAAGAAACTTTAAAAAACTTCTAAAAGGAAGTTTATATTATGTGGTACAACAGAACTCACTTTTAACCAAGTGCTGATTCTGCTGATGCTGAGCTCCTGCATGCGAGTTCATCTGTTCTGCCCCATGAGTCTGCACTGGACGCTGCTCAAGGCCGTGCGCCAAGGCTTTATGGGTACCCAGGCTGCCGTGTGGCCATGGTCCACCACTCACTTCATAACTGCTAGGGATCTTCACCCGGATAAGGTCGGCGATGGCCGCTACCACGTCAGTGATGTTCTAAAAGAGCAAAAGAATTCAATTGAACGCATTTCTTTTTTTCATTCTCCCTCCTCTTATCTCTGGGCTTCCTCACCTCAGCGGCGGCGGGCTTCAGCGTGATTGCTATGGAAACAAGTCCAGGGCCGTTCTGCTGTGTTCCGAAAGGAGACCCGAAGAACATGGACGGGGGCTCAGTTTTAATCTCCCTCAGCTTAGTCTCAGAGCCTAAAGACAAGTGGTGGAAATGTGTGAAAAACCTTTGTATAAATGTCTGTTAGGTTTGTGTTAAATGTAATGTGAGATGAGACTACCTGTCCCTCTGGATTTCGGGAACATAGGCATGACTGGAGAGAGCGACGGAGACGGAGGCTCCTGTTTGACCAGGGACAGATCCGGATAGCGGCTGATCTCCATGCCAACCACGCTTTCCGGAGACGAGGAAGGAACAAAACTGTCCGGTGTGTCCCTGTCCTCACAGTGCTCCTGTCCCCTGTACAGATAAAAAAAGGACCTTTTCAGTCAGTGAAATGCCGGGCTGAAGCCATCTTTTCACTCTTCTGAAAGTCTTTTTCAATGCTGGTGCCAAATCTGGAACTGCTTCACACTTTCACAGCTGCTGATTTCAGTTCTAGCAACAAAAACTTACCAGTTTGGAACCTGAGAACTGATAACGACCAGACAATGGCTCCATGTCAACAATTTGAGAAACTAGCAAATCAGACTATTATCAATTATTGCAGCATGAATCAGTGACCCGAAAGACTAACTTGAATATCAGAATTTCTGTTTCTTATCATTGGAAAAGGTTGATGAGTTCAGACTAATCTGACTAGTTCCACATTTTTTCTCTAGTGGTTTCACTGCAATTCACTTCCAAACTTATGACCATAAGCAGATTAAGATGATTAACAAACAAATGACAAAAAGTTATAAAAGGTATTAAAAAAAAAGATTCACCTCAGCTCTTCCTGGTTGTTGTGAGGGGGCGTGGGTAATGAGGCAGGTACGTCGACTGTTTTGGGGCCATGAGCAAGAGCTCTGGCAAAGAGCTCCTCCTCGGTCTTAAAGGGTACATGCAGCGGTCTAGAAGGCAGCCCTTTGGTCACTAAATGAAAGGGGAAAATTTTTATCCACACAAATTAGAAATTGGTGCATATCCATTCCTAAAATAGCAAGACCTGAAATACAGGTATCCATTTTGGTGTGTTTATGGTGGTCAGTGTTGAGACTCACCGTCATGGCTGTCCACGACAGCTGCTTTACTGGCCAGTTCCTCTGTGGTGGCGAAGCCGTTGAGCAACTTCTGGCGTGCCACGGGCGGAGGTGTGGGAGGCAGAGATGCCGGAGGGGTTGGAGGGTTACTCAAGTTGTTCTGCTGTTGGAAGACAGAGCAGAAAAACACAATGAGCCAGGCTAAATTAACTCTAATATGTTATAAAAAAAATAATTGTGACCATTGCTTCTCTGACGTACTTTGTAAATGAGCTGGGAGTAATAATCCGACATGCCGTCCAAAGATGCACTTCCAAAAGTGCCTGAAAGACGGCTTTCTCCGTCTAGCTGCCCACTGCCATAGGGCACGAAATGGGCAAAATTTACACCGACCAGAGGCTCCATCAGGGGCAAGAGTGAGAGCTGCTGCTGCTAATGGCAGAGGGAGAGAGAGAGAAAGGAAAGATAAGACATGAGCGTGTGAAATTAGAAACCGGTTAGGAGCCTGGAGAGATGGGCTCTCGAGGTTATATGATAGTTTAATTAAGACAGAGCTCTGATATCCTGATATCTACTGACATGAATTCTTAAGAAATTCATTAATGGTCAATTCTAGCATCATTACAAGTCATGTTACATGGCATGTGAATGGTAAATTGTTAATAATTAACTTGTGCATTCAGTATTCTCCACGGTTTTTGGAAGTTTCTTACACAAATGTGTGTTGCATGAAAAGTGAATACTAAGTGTAACAAAGTTCTTAGCAGTCCTTGCTAATATCAGCCAAGACAACTGATTGAAGCCTTTTAAGATTCAGGGTGGGTACTTTGAGGATAGGGAAACCTTGATCTTGAGACGGGACATTCAAATTTACAATAAAACTAGCAGATCCTAGTAGGCAAGAGCTATTCCATTTGTCTTACCTGTTTCAGATTAGTCATTACTGGTTCAGTGGAGGGATACATGGCTTGTCTCTCGTCCTCCTCCTTCTTCCTCTTTTTGGAGCGTGGGGCTGGACGTTCTCCACTCTTTGGAGCACGCTTGGTCCGTTGCTTTTTCTTATCTTCAGACATTATGGGGCTGTTGAAGTCAGGGTTAAATGAGAGCTGGCTGTCTGAGAAGGTCTGTGGGAAGCACGAATGAATATGTCAACCCAAGCAATGTATACAATACAATTTAGCCAAAATGAGAAAGAAAACAAGTGAGTCTTTACCCCACTGCTGTCTATAGAGCTCTGTCTCAGAAAAGCCTTGCTATCTGTTGAGGTTTCCTCCTCCGATCTCAAACTGTCCTCAGATTTCTGGTGGGGTAACGGGAGCGGAGGTGTCTTCTTGTTTTTCAGGAGATGTTTCAGGAGCTCATTCCCACCTTCTCCTTTTGAGCTACCTGCCGGACTCTGGCCTGTGGGATGTAGCAACATGCCTTCCTTGTCCCCTTCCACTTTTACCACGCTCATACCCATATTCATGTCAGTGCCTTTTGGACCATGGCAGTCACTGGCTTCAATTCTTTCCAGTTTGATGTTGGTAATCTTGTCTTGTATGTCATGATGCCCCATGGTGACATCAGATGCTCCGCAATAGCTTCCATCGGAAAGCTGACGCTCCAGTTCTGAGTGGTGCTGGCTGCTCTGAGAGCCTGGGGTGGAAGAGCCAGGCTGGGAGGTCTCGCACAGCTCCTGCTCTCCAAAGAGCAAAGGATTCCTGGTGGGCGTGGATGGAGTATCTGATACACAGGGGGTCAGAGGGGCCGTAAGGTCAGAGTGTGGTGTAGATGGTGCCCTTAAAGACTCTGAGTCCTCATCGTTTTTCTTACTTCGGTTTCGTTTTTTCTTTGTCTTTTCATCTGGGATGATGTTTGAATAAAGCTGAATCAGGGATGGACCAGATCCAGGAAAGTTTGGTGGAAGAGGAGTAGTTGATTCTACACCAAAAGGATGACCTTGACCTGGATTCTGTTGTACCATATTTGGCCCAGGAAATCTTTGCGGTCTGGGTTGCCCTGGAACAAAATGAGATCCATGTGGTACTTGGTTATCCAGCCCAAAACCTGGTCTTACCTCCTGAGGGAAAGGGCCATTCCCCATCATGGGTACAGAAGAAGCGGCTCCAATTCCAGGCTGCATGCCTGGCTGATGGGGAAATCCTGGCCCTTGCAGTTGCTGCTGAGATCTATGTTGTTGCATGAAATCCTGAGGCAAGTTCTGGTTATAGAATGGCATTTGGCTGAGGAGGCCATGCTGCTGTTGCTGCTGCTGCTCAATTTCCATGCGTTGTTTCATGCGCTGTCTCTCCACCTCCTTCATCAGCTGCACCCTCTGTCTCTCCTGCTGCTCCCGAAGTCTCTCCTTTCTCTCTCGTTCTTGGAAACCTTCACTAAATGGATTGGTGTCGTCAAAATTCACATGAGGAGACTCACCAGCGGCTTGCCCCTGACCAGGCCTGGCTAATGTTTGCTGAGGAGCAGGGCCTTGCAGCATCTGAGGAGGCATTACACCCGACATCTGAGATCCAACAGGACCTGGAGCACCAGGACGCCAGCCTGGCATGTTGGGCATATTTGCCTGGTTTGAATGCATCTGCATGGGCATAGCTGGACCCATAACAGGTTGGTTCACAGGGCCAGTTGGCATCATGCCTGGATGACTTTGCATTGGCAACATGCCAGGCATCATCTGAGGCTGCAGGGCACCTTGCTGCTGTTTCACCCTGTACTCTTCTATCAGCTCTGCGTGCTCTTTCTGTTGTTTCCTAATCTAATGTAGGGAAGACAAAACGCCAATTGCTGAACAACCATCCATTGTTTCCTAAAGTATTGCTGATTTAAAAGTGAACATGCATATACATCACCTGTTCAAGTTGTTTCTGTACTACACCCTGCTGCTCTGTGACATGTTTTAGTTGCTCAGCATCCTCCTCTGGAAACTCCCGTCCAGCTTTCTTAGCTGTCCTCTGCTTAGCCGATAAGGCCTTCTTTGACTTCCTGTGAGCCCCAATCTGTTCCTCAAGAAACTTCTGCTGCATCTGAAGAAGCTTTTGAGTTTCCCGAAGCCAGTCTTCATACTGTATTTTCTGGGCTTCATCTAAGAAAGAAAGCGCAAATATCAAGCTGAATAAATCTGTTTTGATACAGTGACAATGCATCATGTTGAAAAATACTTACTGGTGAATCCTTGACCAAAACTTGGAGGACTGGGTCTTGTCATATATGGAGCCAGTTTGCCATCCTTAATAAATAAAGAGAGTCATTGTTGGTACAAATGAATTTTTGCATAATTTTGAAAAGTGAGAATGCAAATTAATGTTGCACCTGTGCCATTGCCTGCTGAGGAGGAACACATCCATCTGGACCCTGTGGTCCCTGACCTGCTTGAGCACTCACCGGAAATCTGAAAAAAGAAAAGTTTAATTAAAAACTAGACAAGCATAAAGAATGCATAAACATTATAATACATAAAAGAACATTTTAATAAACATCAATTGATGAGAAAATACCTACTTGTTCATGACCATCTGTGACATTCCCATATTGTTTTGAACCATTACTTTATTGATTCCTTTCAAGGCTACCATCTTTGCTTTCATGATAGGATCAGTAATAGCATCAAAATCTAAAAAAATAAACCCATGATTTTAGATGGACAAATTCAAACAGTGCACAAGGTATGATAACTAAGCTTTTTCTTTTTTTCCAATGTTAACTTTTGTGATAGCTTGAGCTAAATTGTCATATCAAAAAACATTTCTGAAAAATTCCACTCACTCATTTACCTATGTTAGGGAAGAATGAGTCATTGGACCGCTGTCTGATCATTGCCTGCATCTGCTTTTGTTGCTGCTGTTCTTGCCTTTCCTGATCCAGAAGGTCTTGCAGCAGGAGTGGCTGCTCCTCCAGTAACAATGGACGATTCTGCTGGCCCTGTTGGGACAACATGGCTTGTTGGGTCTGAGTAAGAACACCAGCTTGTTCTACCGAAAGCAGAGCATCCTTGTGGTCCATTCCAAACACAGAACCTGAAGGCTGTTCCTGCATGGAACCTGAATGAATGTCTAATGGGCCCTCAGTTTGAGCAGAAACCATTGATTGGTCTACCACCAGGCCAGAATTCATTCCTTGATCGAGCAGAGATGAATTAAGTGCCTGTTGTAAGCCAGGTTCCTGAAGAGTCACTTGCTGATCAGAGTTCTCTTGTTTATGTGGTTTATTATCTGGAGGAGCATTGACAAGTAGGCTAGATAGCACCGGAGTAGCATCAGTGTGAACACCAGGTTTTGTGTTAGCATCTGTGCTACCTCTGAAGTCTTCTTGATTAACAACTGGAGTGTTCGTTATTTGATTTTTGCTAGAAGGCTCTTGTGACGAACCACTATTGACCTCAGTTTTGATATCTTTTTCTGCTTTCAGAGAAACCTGATTATCTTCTTCTTTGATGTTATTTAATAATTGTTCAGATTTTTCCTCAGCTTTTAATTCTGCAGATGTGGAATCAGAAGGTAAGGCTCCAGCATTTGGACTCTCTGGCTTTTTCTCTTCTTGCTCCTTTTGGAGTTCAGCACTGTCATTGTGGTCATCAATGGGATCATTGAGATCCAAATCCTCACTAAGATCTAGGTCTGCATCAGTGTAGGCAATTATATCAAATTTCCCAGATGTCAAGAAGATATCGTCTAAGTGCAGGTCATTAGCTTCCAAATCCAGATCTTTTCCATCATCTGCATCAAGATTCAGGTTCTCTAAATCTGTATCCACTAGGTCCTTGACCTCCACATCTTCAAGATCCTTCACAGCTGATTCATCTGCATCAATCTTCTCATCAGATCCTTCATTTATGTGTAAATCAACCTCATTTGATGGTCCAGAAGATGTTGCAGGAAAATTTGATGAGGCGGTTCCACAAAAGGTCTCATTTGAAGCAGGTTGGCTCATTGACCTCATGAGTGGAATCTGTCCGGTTCTTATTGGAACAGTGGACTGATGCAAGTTGTCCATACTCATTGTTCCATGCATATCTACACCTACTCCCTGAGTTTGATTAATACTAGAATCCAAAGGTTTAGGACCCTGACTGTTTGAAAAGCCCATTTCTTGTGCACTCATGAAACCTGGAGGTCGCTGAAGTTGTGAGGGTGATTCCATTCGGTTTCCCTGCATTACATGAGGTCCAAAGGGAAGTCGCAGCCTGCTCTCAGGAGGTCTGTGTCTCAGTTCTATAAAAGGTTGTCCCATAATATTGTGTTGCTGCACATGTATGCCTTGAGAAGGCAATGGCTGCAATCCCATTGGGTTGCCTCCAAGTGACTTCCCCAGATCAATAGACATGGACCTTCTCATTTGAGGATGACCTTCCATCATTGAATCTTGCATTTGATTCATGGGGGGTCTTAAACCAGGCCCTTGAACACCCGAGGGAAAACCCAACCTATAATGGGTGAAAAAATGCATTATTATTATTATTATTATTTCCAAATCTATCTGTTATGTTATATTAACATCCACATATACCCACCTGGGTCCTGGTTGTCTGAGGTTATTTGTGTCTCCAGGAAACTGGGGTCGTGGAAATTGCCCTTCAGGAAAATTGCCTCGTTGATCTCCTGGATATGGTCCATGGAATCTTTGAGGGCCCCTCACAGCTCCTGGACCAGGATATGGTGGAGGTGGTCGGTTGAATATGTCATTTTGCTGACCTCGGGCATCTTGACTCCAGTGTTGAGGGGTTCCTGGAGTCATGGGCCCTGGCTGCTCCTGTGGGCTCTTTTCTTGACGGATGGCACTTTTTTGTTGCTGCTGCCTGAGAAGCAGTTCTCGAATCCGCTGACGCTATAACCAAAACAGTGTAGAATTTAACACATTAACATCTGTCAACAAACACGACTTAATTACACACCAAATAAATGCAGAAAATGTCAAGAAATATCATTCTTGTCCTTTTATGACCACTGCTGTATAAGAAAGAAAGTCAGCTAACCAATACAACGTTACTGTACCTGTCTCAGCCTTTCCTCAGCTTCTGCAAGAGGAACAGTTTGAACATCAGTGTTCGGTTGTCCCACTGCTACAGTGCTATGTCCCAACGCTTGTTGGTCTCTGTTATCTGCAAACTGTGGGTGAGTATTCATCTGCACCTGTTCAAATGGGTCATGAACTGGAGTCTGGCTTGGTTGACTAGATGGAGACTGAGACATACTGTTTTCATCTGCCAAACCAGGGTGTCGTGGAGTCTGAGACCCTGGAACTGCTGGACTGGCAAATGCATCCTGCATTGAGACCTGAGGTGGTGAAAATGCATCCTGAGTGGACATGGGTCCTGATCGTATACCCTGCGCTGCACCTCCAGGATGAGGCGTCCTAGGGCCTTGAGCAAATGGATCGTGGAGTAGTGACTGAGTGACTGGCTGACCATGAGGGTCAGGTCCTATTGGTCGAGCCATTGCAGGAGGGTGATTAAATGGGTCTTGATTTCTATGGTAATTTTGGGGTCTGGGGAACCTTTCTGGTACCCCTGGGTGTGGTGTCCCAGGAGGCTGTGCATAAGGATCCAGCGACATGGGTGACTGCATACGATTCTGAGACTGTGTTTGCTGGGAAGCTTGGGTCATCATGACAGGATGAGATGTGGCAGGTTGGCGAGAGTAAGGTTCAGGGTCATGTGGTCTAGGAGTTCCTGGCATTCGCGCATATGGATTAGAATATGGGGACTGGGCAAAAGGATCACAATGCGAGAAATCTGGTCTAGGGGTTGCAGGCATACGTGCATATGGATTTCCAGTGGACTGATGTGCTATTGGCCCTGGTTGTGTAAAAGGGTGAGGCTGAGGTTGGCGTGTAACTCTTGTTTGATTCTCGAAGCCTTCATTCATCGCAGGATGTGGAGTAAGTGGAGGATGTGCATATGGGTCACTCTGTTGACCCTGCGCAAAAGCTTCTGTAGGACGAAGTGGTACCATTGGCCTTTCAAAGGGATCCCCACTTGGTCTTCTTGAATGCATGGCTACATTTGGGTCCTGAGGCTGAGGCGGTGGCATGGGTGTTTTGAAGGGCTGGACAGAGCCAGATTCATTACTTCCTGGAATGGGAGCGAGTAGAGGGCGGGCATAAGGATCTGAAAGAATCATTTTGCCATGAGGCATTCGTGGGTATGCTTCCTTTCTCACTGCTCCCCTGGAAAATGGATCATGTCCTGGAGAACCAATTATATGTCTCCCTTCAACAGGCTGACCCACCCTGGGAGGGCACATAGGCTTAAGAAAGGGGTCTGTTGGACCTGTAGGCCTTGGTGTGTCTGGGGGCTTAGCATATGGATCAACATTAAGGGCTGTTGGTGAACCGATAGATTCATGTACCGATGATGGCTTCCCACGCTCCTCAGAGAGACTCCTTGGAGATTTCCCAGATTCAGAGTTCCGACGAACCGCACCTGGGCCACTTGGCGGTGGTCTTGGTGTGCCCACCATTTTGGCATAAGGATCCCAGGGTGATGATGGCCTAGAACCAGAAGAGCCTGGAGAGAACATCTGAGGGGACTGTGGCTGAGATCCTGAAGATGGGGGTGGAGGGTGCGGACGTAAAAAGACGTCATCTGGAGAGCCTGCTGTGGGAGTTCCTGGGAGTTGCGGTTTAGAGAACCCATTCTTGGAGGTGGACTGCATAGGAGACATGTTCCCATTGCTGGACTGTGATGACGCTGGACTCTGGAGGCTAGCAGAGCCATCAAGATCAGACTGACCTCCTTTGATGTGCTGCTGCTGTTGCTGTTGTTGCTGCTGTTGAAGTTGCTCGTTCTTTACCTGCTCAAGTTTTTGTGTAGCTTCAATCTTGGCTTGTTGCTTATTTTTCTGTCTCATTTGCTGCAATAAAACAAAACACTTGCTAAATACTGGTGGAATAACTTCTGAATTTTAGCAGACTACTAAAGATGATGTGGAAATCAATTTCGACTACCGACAAATAATGTAATTTTCCTATATTGCGTTATTTTTGTTAAACGTTCTATCATGTTTATTTAATTCTTAGCAAACAGAATCACATATGTAATTACATTTCTTTCTCTCCTATAGCTGCATCAATTATAATCATGACAAATCTATCAAAGAAAGATTGAAAAAGAAAATATCTATCAAAGAGATTCATTGAAGCTTAGCATGAAGGCCACTAAAGTGAGCATTTCCAATTAAACAGTGAAACTCCTTCTGTAATTATGTATTGTTCCAGACTATCTGCTGTAAATCTTTCTTTTTCATGTGGAAGAGAAAAAAATTAATGATTCTTTTTTTATTCTTTCAGTAATAAAAAAGTGCACCTAATCCATAAGAAACAGAAGAACAGCCGCATGGCAATACAATTAACAAAGATCTTTACAGCAAATTTAGTTTCCATGACTGTTAATCTACAACAGCTGTAGAAAGCAATCAACCACACAGTACACTTTTTTTCACTTGCTGCTGTTCAGCAGATTGGGTTTGATGAGATGATAATAAAGACGTAATGGTAATGGAGTGATAAAAATACACGCTTTAAGTGAAATAGATTTTCCAGGCTTCATGCCTGTCGTGGGACTGACTGAACCAAAACAAAAATGACTCCCAGTACTTAATGAACAAGACGAGAAACAAGAACTTATAAGTATTTATCGGTAAAGAGAAAAGTATTTCCAATGAAATGATATACTTTGACGATTTAATATTTAACGACTAACGTAAGCCTCAGAAGAACCAAAAATGCTGAGCTGCTTACATAACCTGGATATATGCATATCATGTACCAGTGAACACCCCAAAAATACAGACGTAGATATTTTTAGTTAAACTGCAACATTGTAATGACTGGAACAATTTTTCACCAACACTTTGTCCTCCGTGTTTTATTTTCACACTGGCCCCGTGAGCTGTGACCCGATTAGGCAGGAAGTTTTGACATTTGACATCACTTGGTTCCTTTTCTGAAAACTTTTCTTGAAGCACCTGCTGTGACCAAAATATGCTGCCACTTTTAAAACATGGCCATGTCCCTTCTGTCTGGACAGCCTTTTCCTGTAGAATGACACGTCTAACACGAGTGGGGAAAAACCCAGAATGACTAATGGTATTCTAACCTGACTACGATTAAGGCTAGTCACCTTAGTTAGTCACCTTAGTTACCTTCTTCTGAAGAACAGCCATGGCTATACAGATAATGTTGCACATACAGGACATGTGTAATTCAGTAAAGAGCTGAGAAATGTCTTATTTTTTGCCCAGCAAGGATTTACCTGTCTCAGCTTCCATTCCTGTTCCTGTTCAGATTCCTTGTGCTTTAGAGGATCCTTGAACAGAAGCTCAGGGTCCAGAGGAGGAATAGCAGGATCAAACACCTCCAAAGGTTGCGAGGCCTGCGGCTGTTGCTGCCTCTTAATGGTCTCGTTAGACATTTGGACTTTGTTGATGCGCAGTGCCGCTCTGTTATCCCGGGCCTTTTGCTGTAATAGAGGGACATCAGGTTGACTGATTAACATTTTGCGTGTTGGTGGAACCGGTGCAAAGAATCTTCAAATAGACCATCACTGACATGGCTATTACTCAATTATTAAAGAGAGACTGTAGCTTAAAGATGGAGTAGCTTTAATTAAAGGTTATACCACATATGGAGCTCGGTCTTGAGAACTTGCTTTCCTCCACAGCTTGGCGATTTGTTTCACTCGTGTTTGCCAGTCTGCAAAATAAATTTCCAAAATTAAAATAAAAATAAAACAGCATTTGGCTGAACTGATATGGATAATGGATAAGCCACACCCACCTGGGTATTCCTCTTTGAGGTTGGGGAAGTTGACGTTTGTGTAGAGGACGGGGGCCACAGTAGCGAGTTCTCCCAGCGTCTCCTCTTTCTCCCACTTCAGCATGCTCTTCTGAGCCGTGGATAAGGAATCCGTCTCTCCCTCGGCTGCAGGAGCCGTAACCGGAAGTGGAGCAGGACTCGGGCCTGGACCAGTGGCTGACCATGGACCAGCTGCATCACGCGACATTGGACCAAACTTTCTGTCCCTGTTCAACATACGCAGTCATACAGCATCACCTAGACATCTACAGCAAGGGTTTGAGTTCTTTCTAAAAGGTAGTGGATGTCAGCCATTTTGTTGTGAGATCATGGCGGGAATTGGTCCAAAAACCTAAACATATACACCAACCAGGCATAACATTATGGCCACCTGCCTAATATTGTGTTTGTCCCCCTTTTGCTGCTAATACAGCCCTGACCCGTCGAGGCTCTGGGATCTGGCACCAGCAAATCCTTTAATTCCTGTAAGTTGCGAGGTGGGGCCTCCATGGATCGGACTTGTTTGTCCAGCACGTCCCACAGATGCTCGATTGGATTGAGATCTGGGGAATTTGGAGGCCAAGTCAACACCTCAAACTGGTTGTTTTGCTCATCAAACCATTCCTGAACCATTTCTGCTTTGTGGCATGGCGCATTATCCTGCTGAAAGAGGCCACAGCCATCAGTTTCCATGAAAGGGTGTACAAGGTCAGCATGGGCACCCTGATATGGTCTGCGGCTGTGCACCAATTTGGGCAACAGTCGGATCACACGGGCCAGCCTTCGCTACCCACGTTCATCAATGAGCCATGGCTGCCCATGACCCTGTCGCCGGGTTCACCACTGCTCCTTTCTTGGAGTACTTTTGATAGATACTGACCACTGCAGACCGGGAACACCCCACAAGAGCTGCAGTTTTGGAGATGCTCTGATCCAGTGGTCTAGCCATCATGATTGGTGTATGCATCAAATTTATGCCATCCACGATTTCCTAAAATGTTAAACCCAGGAGTGTTCCTCATGTCCATGCTTACCTCAGATTGTCAGAAAAAGGCATGCGCTGCATGGGAGGCATCTGTCCTGGAGGGAACTGCTGATTGGGGTTCATCAGTCCATTTATCACTGGCATTCTGGGAAACATTCCTAGAGAAAAAAAAATTGTAGAGTAGTATACATTAATATGTGCTGTTTAAGGTTAAATTTGGCATATCCTCAAAATGAATGAACTTCCCAGACTGTCCCTGCTTCAGGACAGTAATTATATGTTTATATTAATAGAATGCATTCTCTTCATAAAAACACTGGCTCTCTTGAGGGTTTCAGTATTCAGTATTAGTGTTCAGTATATGACAGATGACACAGGTGTTATAATAACATATGCAAATGCAGCCCAATTAAAAAGCAAAAAAAAGGGTGTGGGGCGTGTAGGAGGAGGCTGGTCATCTTGATTTGCATATTAAATTAGACTAGATTTTTCATTGAAACTACTACTACTAATAACAATAATAACAGTTGTAGGAAGTTTAAAAAAATGAACACATTTGTGTGGTTTGGTGTAAGTCAGGTACCTGAGTTGATCTGGGTGGGCGGGGGCCCGTGTACAGAGTGTGTTCCCTGGGTTTGGGGAGGAGCTTGAGTGGCCTGGGTGGTGCTGGGGCTCAACACGGCAGTGAAGAGATCCTCAACATCCTTTCCCTCCAGCTCTGTGAGGAGATCAGCAGTTCATCTACAACACATCTCGTGCTACACATGCAAGCTCTTTGTGGGAAGTTAAATTTGACCTTCTTTTAGTAATTCTTGCTCGATTCGAGTGCTCTGACAAATGTAGCTAGCTAGATCAGGTTTAAATGAAGTGGGATGTGAATAAACAAAACATATCGGGCATGACAATATAATTGTAAAAAAAAAATTAAAAAAAAGGACATACCTGGAATTTTATACAGTCTGCTCAGAATAGATTCTGTAGAGAAGAAAAGGGATATGTTCTCAGTGTAGCTCTTAAAAAATATATATAAAAATTCTTGTTAACATAACCGAACGCACTGACCGTCCGTCACCATCTTGTCCAGTTCTGGGCTCAGAATGCCGTCCAGCGGCTCGTCCTGATGAGACACTCGTCCCTGGTTTGACTGAGAAGAAACCGAGGCGTCTTCTGTAAGAGGAGCAACGTCCAGTCCAGCTGAAGAAGAAGAGGGAGAAGATCAAAATGTTTTAAAGGGGTGTAATAATCTACTGTCCATATTTTCCAACATAAAAACAAGCTCTAGTCTACAATATGTACTCGTACTTTACTCTGTGTATATTAATATTATATTGACTCTAACACACTCGTAAGCAGGACGTTGTGCCTGGGATCAAAACCCTCAGCTCTCATTTGCTCGGCTGAATGCTTAGATTGGATTCTGACTCACTTGGATTAAAAGAAAAAAAAAAAGTCTGCCAAATAAAATAAACGACAACTACGAATGTGTTGGCGCACACGTTATTTCGTTTTTCACTTCTGGCTTCTGTTTAAAAAAAAAAAAAGTTTGTAGCTATCATATGAATTCTGGTGACACACAATAAAAAACCTTGAGCAGGATTTTTTTTATATAACGTGTCAGCCAGAAGACATGGCTCCAACTGTCTATAATATCTCAGTGAAGTTAATAAAATAAAAAAGTCCAAGGCTGCACACTGATTCATGGTCTTTCTGAAGCCAAGGCCTGCTATAGCTCTGTGCACACAATCAGGACTATTCTTCACTCAGCTGAAAGCCTGGATGCAGAAGGCCGGCGCTTTGCCTAAGAAGCTGAGCCGTTTCGAGCAGATTTTTTTTTTGCTTTGGCTGCTAAAGGCACGTCCTTGGCTAGGCTTTTCAGCATCACACATGCTTGAGGGGGGCGTCGTTCAGGGAACTGAGACTGAGGGGGTCTATGGGTTTACACGAAAAATGAGACGTTCTGCATCGGCCAACGAGAATTATTTTGGAGGCCAAGGTGTGTCACGTCTTGTAAAGTTCTTTACACGTCATAGATTCAATGCAGACTACACCTACTCTATTTTCTAGACTAGAATACTGATATATCAGATGTTTTCTGGAACATACCGCCATCTTGTACTTATATACCAGACTGGATTATATTTTCCACACTATACTATACACATCAAACACATATAGCTATTGTATGGACTCGACCATATATATGTCATTACACCCATCAGGCATAACATTATGACCACCTGTCTAATATTGTGTTGACCCTGCCAAAAGCCCTGACCCGTCCTGCACTGTGTATTCAGAACCAGCATTAACTTCTTCAGCAATGTGAGCAACAGTAGCTCGTCTGTTGGATCGGACCACATGGGCCAGTCTTCGCTCCCCACGTGCATCAGTGACCCTCGGCCGCCCATGACCCCGTCTCCGGTTCACCACTGTTCCTTCCTTGGACCACTTTTGATAGATACTGACCACTGCAGACCGGGAACACCCCACAAGAGCTGCAGTTTTGGAGATGTTCTGATCCAGTGGTCTAGCCATCACAATTTGGCGCTTTTGGTCAAACTCGCTCAAATCCTTACGCTTGTCCATTTTTCCTGCTTCTAACACATCAACTTTGAGGACAAAATGTTCACTTGCTGCCTAATAATATCCCACCCAATAACAGGTGCCATGATGAGGAGATACTCAGAGTTATTCACTTCACCTGGCACTGCTCACAATGTTATGTCTGATTGAATGTGAGACACATCATAACAGTGCAGAGAGGTATGCTAATGTTAGCTTGAGGCTCGCATAACACTGAAAGTTTCATAAGGCTTCATTAGCATAAACTCAGCACTTTGCAAACTAAAAAAAAAACAATGCTAATCTCAATAAGGTTACTCAGAGACAGAGGCATTGTAGGAAAAAAATCAAGAAAAGCAAATCTTGACTATAGAAAAATGATTTTAACAGAAAAATAAAGAAATAAAGAAATAAAACAAGCTGGAAAAGATGATCTGGGCTTTGAGGCTCTTACCAAACGGAGCGGGAGAGCAGTCAACCTGGAAAGGGCTAAAATCAAGACCTACAGGGACCCAAACCAAACACAATGAGTGAGAAATAAACCGGGAATGAGATATAGAAACAAAACAGAGAAAGAAAGAAAGAAAGCACAACCTTAAGTAACTGAAAAATGAACCAGAATGCATGCAGAACCCAAAACGGATCGAGGTGAGAGCGAAGCAGGAAAGCTCGGCTGCACAGAGGCTACAGCGCTAATGTGATGATGTCAGAGTGAGTGTGATTAGCCTACCGGACTCCTCGCTCTGTTTGCCCATGTTATCAGACAACATTCCCAACAGATCGGTGTCTGATTTCAGCACCTCGGACAGATCCACCAGCGGCTCCTCGCAGCTCCCTGCCGATAAAACCCGCACATTTAAGAGGAAAATTTCAACAGAAAATATTTCAACACCTCGATTTCTTCCTCAATGACTCATTAATGACTCCTCGGATCGATACTGCGGTCCGCCGTTTCTTCAGTTCCCTGCTCACCACTTTATTTCCCCCCTGCAGTTACTTCCCGTTTAATATCGTGAGCATTTTTATTCAAACGGAGTCCATGTCTGTAAGGGCTCTGTGCTAGCTAGCTACATCCTTAACCTCATTTCTAGTAACGGAGCGCGGATTTTCAGCAGCTGTTTTTCCTGAGTTGCCTAGCAACAGTGTTCCCTGTGCCCTCGTTAAACGTGTATAGAGACGTTTTCGAGAAAGACGGATTATTTAGGTCAACGTTTATGTGAAACAGACAAACAACGGATAATATCGTGGTTTTAATACGTGGAAAGAAACTCATACAGCAACCATTAAAGGAGGTCGTTATCCCTAAATCATGACGTTTACATTTAAGGCCTGGGGGTAAAAAAGTCTTACGTGGTGCTGCAGCTTTACTGGGATGTAGCGTCGACGTGCTGAGCGAGTGTTTCGATGACAGCTTCATCAAACCGGGGTTCTGCTGCTTCCTGTCCTTCTCCTCCTCTAACAGACCCGTGGTCTCCTGCCTGCTCTGCTTGCTCTTGTCCAGAAGATCTTTCCCAAAGAACGCCTCCTGGAACAAACACACACAAACACACACGCGCACACAGAATAAAGAGATGTTTACTACATTCACGCATGTAATGATGGCGGCTGATGCTACGTGGAGTTTAAAAGTCATTTTTAATCTCAAATGGAGTATTTTTTCACAGTTTATCACCACATCTGGGAGAAATGTTAACATTCCCGATGAGTGTGTCTAGTTTTCTGTGTCACTGTACCTCTCCTGTGGGCCACAACAGCTATGTGGTATATAACGAATGAGCATTTTGGGGCTTTTTTTGTACGCAACAAAAATATTTGGCCAAAAAAATTAAAAAACTTGTCCTAAAAGAAATTCTAGAGGAAGGTGGATAATGAAAAGAACACCGATGGAGATTCTGTTGAAATTCGTTCACTCGCAGCGCTAACTGCTAAAAGCTTACATGTTCAATCATTTATAAAGACGACAGCTTGCGTTAGCTTAACGTATCTCAGGTTTTCCGCCGCTCTCTCTAAGACTTTGCTCTGCCTTTTTTCTCCGCTTTTAGACTGTGGCTAGGCTGAGCTTGGCTTTCAGGCGTCCATTTGCAGTGGTAGCAGCGACAGAGGAGGAGGAGGAGGACAAGGAGGAAGGACGTCATCGCTCGTTCCCTGTGGACTCCTCACGTCAGCTTCTATTAGATGGGTACAAACCCCAGCTGTACTTTCTCTCAGGTTAGCTAAGCAGTTGCCTAGCAATACCTTTAGAAACCCTCGTGTGTGTGTGTGTGTGTGAAAGAGAATGCGTGTGGACTTTAAATGATCATCACTAGCTTTGTACAAGTAGATTGAATAACTAAAGAAAAAAAAAATCTGTGCTGTGAGTCACACCGTAGCCACAACCCTAACTCCACCCCATTTTTACAGCGCTCACGTTTATAGCTACTGAACTAGCGTGAATGAGCTTCAGGGAGGCGGAGCTTCGTGTACACAGGGTGTGGATGGGAGGCGGAGTCCAGATTCCACTCAATTTACCTGCAGGTATGTAGGAAACGCTTCTTCCAGCTTGGTCTTCTTCTTTCTGTAGCGCTTCCGCACTTTCACCTCAGGAGTTTCAGGGAAATCGGAGATGGAAGGTTTCTCGTCCATTGGAACGTCGGGCATCAGATCAGCCCACCCTGAGATAGCACAACCACAACAAAGTCGTCATCAATCACATACACACACTCTTCACGTTTTATTCAGGTTAGCTACAGCTTAGTCAGAACCGACACAAAATGAACCATTCACTTCGTAAAAACGACTCTGAATCGTTTTTTTGATTCAAATGAATCAATTAGGAAGCACCAATGCATCATTTTTACTTTTTAAAAAAAACAAAAAAACACTATAACCGTAAAATTCATTAACGAAACTCGACCAAAAAAAGCGCAACATGTTTACAAATAAGCATGTATTTTAGTTTGTAAACAAATGATCCAAATGAGTCAATGATTCAAATGAATCATTTTCACTTTAAAAAAAAAACAAAAACAAAAAAAACACACTATAACCTTACAATCATTAATTAATAAATTCCTTAACGATACGCGACCAAAAAAAGCGCAACATGTTTACAAATAAGCATGTATTTTAGTTTGTAAACAAATGATCCAAATGAGTCAATGATTCAAATGAATCATTTTCACTTTAAAAAAAAAACAAAAACAAAAAAAACACACTATAACCTTACAATCATTAATTAATAAATTCCTTAACGATACGCGACCAAAGAAAGCGCAACATGTTTACAAATAAGGATGTATTTTAGTTTCAAAACAAATGATTCAAATGAGTCACGTGAATCAAAAGTTCTCTTTTTTACCCCATCATATAGTTCTACTGTTCTCTGTGAAAGACAACATAGAGTTTCATAGACTGAAGTATTTCACAATTTGCTTATACTGCATTACATGTGAATCGTATCATTTTAAAAAAAAATCTATCCATCGCTTTCTATCTAATGTTACAGACTGGGTTGAGATGAAACGAATGGAGCGGAGTTCTGACCATCGTCTTTGCCCTGCTGCGTTTCAGACACGGAGCCGCTCGAGTCCTTCCTGCTCAGAGCCGGTTTGATTTTGCTTTGTCCTGCTCGGTTCCTCTGCCTCACCATGAAGCCTCCGATTCCTGCAGATACAATGCAGAGAAGCACAGAACAACTTCTGAGACTTTCAGTGATACACGATGCATCTACGATAATGTACAGAGGACAGTTTTAATGCATCACGATAAGTGATTTATCCATTTATTTCAAAAGAGGAAGTGTGCTTGGAATACGTAGTTAAATCAGGAATACTGTGTTCTGTTTTCACGTTCTCACCAGGTCGATACGGCTTCCTCTTCCTCTTTTTACAGCTCTCGCCTCCTTTAGACTCGTCCTCTCCCGCTATCTCTCTCTCTGGACTCGAATCGGACTTCCCTTCCCCATCCAAAAGCTCCGTTTCTGCAACACACACACACACACACACAGATAACCATGAATACACTGTTAGATAAACTAGACACCTTTCCCTAGTTGGTTTAAAATCAAAACCGTGGGGTTGTCACCTCTGTGGTCGTCGAGGTCCATGTCTCGAGAGAGCTCGCTGTGAGGGTCCGGCGGCGACTGCAGCACGGCGACGCTGTTCTGGTTAATGATCTTCAGCGTGAGCTTGGGTTTCGTCCTCCTGCGCCTGGAGGCGGAGTTAGCCAGGCTCTGGAGTTGGGACAGACCCGATTCAGTGAGACACACGCCGTCCTGAGTGTACGTCCTCATCAAACCTGTAAGGGAAAAAAAAAAACAAAAAACAGGAACGGACCTTTAGTGGAGCCTTGTGGGACCCCGTGCTAATTTTCAATATGTTACTGTTTCATATTCTTCACAATGAAGACGCAAAAGAAGTACAAAGAAGTTACCCAGATCCCTCGGCTTTGGCACGATCTGTGGAGCCACAGGAAGCTCTGAGGTGAAATCTGCATGTGGTCTAGCCACTAATGCTGTGTGGAAGAGAGAGAAACCAAACAAATAAATTAAAATTAGAGGTGACAATGACAATCTTAATGCGTCCTTCCACCCTGTATAAACATGTATAAGAACTATAGCCGTTACTATAGAAACCGATTAGAATCCTTGTATGTGTGTATAAGAGAAGAAGTTTAAGGAGTACGTGAGGTGAAGAAGCGGGAATCTCGAGCACCTGGAGAAATCGACCCTTGGCCTTGGCACAGACTGCAGTCGAAGCTGCTGTCGGAAATCTTCTCCACCTCCTCCTCAGAGTGGAAGCCTTGACAGGACGCGTGCATCCATCTGCAGACGGCAGGAAAGAGAAGGATTCGTCTCGGAAACAAGACACACAAACGACGAGGAGGAGGAATCCCTCAAATGGCTGTGTTTATTTTGGAGAAGCGTGTAGTGATGAGTCGTATAGCTGTGGATATTTCATCCCCACACACACACACACACACACACCTGTCACACTGGCGACACTGCACGATGATCTCTTCCTCGCTGTAGTCCAGCAGACAGACGGGACAGGAAGTCAGGCTGGCGCACAGCGCGCACTGAGTGTAATTATTCTGCCACTCGCACCTCAGGCCGGGCGACGTGGCGCCACATTGCGTGCAGGATACACACCTATGGGAAGGATACACCAAAACACCATCACAACACACACACTTCCCGGCTCTTCCTTCATTTAGCTACTACACAGTTTACTACCATTTGCACTTCCAGCTGCCGCTCGGGACGTTCTGCAGAGGCGGGTCCAGGCAGTAGGTGTGGTAGCTGATGTCACACTCGTCACACAGCAGGAGACGCCCGGGGTCACTCGCCTGACCGCATGCCTCACACACCGTACACTCTAAACACCGCCAGCCTTTACTCAGCACCACTTTAGTGATCTACAGCACACACACACACACACGAAAGCTCATTACCAAAGCGAATTCACTTTACAAATATTTTCCAGGCCTGACAGAAGGATTAAGGTCACGACTGTAGCAAAAGCAATACACTGTGTAACCATGGCAACACTAACAGTACAAACACTAAAACACACTGAGGCAGAGGGCTGAAGAGTGTGTGTGTGTGTGTGTTACCTTGATGTTAACGCAGTAAGGGTGGTAACACTGTCCACACTGGGCGCAGGCGAGCAGGCGACCCTCGACCCCTTGACCGAAACTCCCACACACCACACACATGTCCTGAGAAAGAGCCAGAGATCAAAAACAGCCAGCGTCAGGGTTTTAATCATCCCCGTCACCATCATCAGCGGCCAATCAGAACCAGAATACCTGCTTCAGTGTGAACATGTCCGTGCTGGAGAAAATCACCACCGTGTTGTGCATGGAGTTCTCCTCTTCCTCCCGGAACTGGTATATCTGCGGCTCCGCGGCGTTCACCTGCGGCAACACGAGATGGAATTATCATAGAACCTGTGACTTTTTTTTTTTTTTTTTTAAATCTGTACATAAACACAGTGGTGTACATACTCCCGGTGCTGGCATTTGACCCACTCCATTTTTCATCCTGGATCGGCCACGCCCACCTCTACCTGTAAGCCACGCCCCTCTGGGTCTCCTCCTACCAGGGAAGCCTGAGCCCCGACCCTGCGGTGCGAACATACAGAGAGAATAGACTTAAGTGACGGGAGTTATGCTTTAAAAAAAAAAAAAAAAAAAAGCTGCGAGGCTAACGTAGCTAACGAGTAATGGAAGTGTATAGCCTTCATCAAGAGGAAGAGGAGAACAAAACAAACAGAAGGAAGCCACTTGGTGCTAAGGTTCTGTGGAGCAGCAGCGACGTTTATTTAGCGAGTGTGTTATCGCTGAAGCACAGTGTAAAGAGGTTACAGGTGAGGATGGATCACATGACCACCTGAACACAGCCACACCCGCCATGATGACGTGGAGAGATGAGGTGTGAAGAAATCATTATTAAACCGAATGAGAACGCCGAGATCTTCACGTCTTTCACCGCAGAATGGCACAGAGGACTGTAGACATGCCTAAAGCTGTCTGTCTGTCTGTCTCTGTCAACCTGTCTGTCTGTGTGTGTATATATATCTGTCTCTCTCACTGTTAGTCTCTGTCTGTCTGTCTGTCTGTTGGTTAGTCTCTGTATACTTGTCTGTCTGTTAGTCTCTGTCCACCTGTCTGTCTGTGTTAGTCTCTGTCCACCTGTCAGTCTGTGTGTTAGTCTCTGTCCACCTGTCTATCTTTGTTAGTCTCTGTCTGTCTGTCACCTATCTGCCTGTGTGTGTATATATCTGTCTCTCCCACTGTTAGTCTCTGTCTGTCTGTCTGTGTGTTAGTCTCTGTCCACTTGTTTGTCTGTTAGTCTCTATCCACCTGCCTGTCTGTGTTAGTGTCTGTCTGTCTGTCATCTATCTGCCTGTGTGTTGATATCTGTCTGTCTTTCTGTTAGTCTCTATCTTTCTGTCTGTCATCTGTCCACCTGTCTGTGCGTCTGCCTGCCACCTGTCTATGTGCATATCTCAATGTCCATCTGTCTGTCATCTATCTGCTTGTTTGTGTCTGTATCTGTCTCCCTCTCTGTTAGTCTCTATCTGTCCCCTATCTGCCTGGGTGTCTGTATCTGCCTGTCTCTCTCTTTTAGTCTCTATCTGTCTGTCTGACATCTATCTGCCCATGTGTCTATATCTGTCTCTCTCACTGTCACTGTCTCTCTAACAGTCTTTATCTGTCTGTCTGTCTGTCACCTGTCTGTCTGTATTGGTCTATTTGTGTGTGTCTTTCTCTGTCTGTCTGTCTGTCACCTGTCTGTCTGTATTGGTCTATTTGCGTCTTTCTCTATCGTTGTGTAAGTCTGTCTGTCTGCTCATCATCTGTCTGTCTGTCACCTGTCTGTCATCTATCACTTTATCTCTCCATCCATTTTCCTCTTTCTATTCTGTCACGTTACTGCACCGTAGTTGACATGGCCGTACATTATTTATTTATTTGTTTGTTTATCAGTGTGTGTGTGTTTATCAGTGTGTGTGTTTAATGATCAGTGTTAAGCCGGTGTGTGTGTGTGTGAAGAGCGCCACGCCCGGAGTCTCGGGAGAAACATGTGAATGAGAATCTGTCTCAGGTAGAATGGGAGGTGTAGTTACCACACGGATGCTCCAGACGCCCATACTGTGGACCTGCCTGCTTTTTGGGCCGTCCCAAACCGGGGACGGAGAGGGGGAGCTCAGTCTAGGAGACGCACTCCATCCTCCCTGAGAGTGAGGTGGGCGAGAGACACCGAGAGAGAGAGAGAGAGAGAGAGAGAGAGAGAGAGAGAGAGAGAGGAGGATGTGGGCGAGAATCATGCAACAACTTAAAAGAAAGCAATCAAAGAACAGCCTAAACACACACACACACACACACACACACACACACACACACACATTCATGGTTATAACAAAGAGCTGGGGTTATGGAGACGAGCGCAGGCACACAGATGACGTGGACTGCAAGTGATGACCGATTGTTAAAACAACGAGGTCAGAGGACGAGACGCCACAGCTGGAAGGAGGTTTCCACTGCCCTCGGTGTGGTCAGTGATGTGATGATGTCAGCAAGAAGGTTCCAGAAGATGCAGCAGCATGCAGTGCACACAAGCTAAAGTCTGACCACACACACACACACACACACACATACACTCGCACACACACACACACACTTGCACACACTCCCGTTTTGTTGTTTTTTGTTTTCTGCTTTAGAATATTAGGAAGTTTTAGTACAGAGATTATAGTATTTAAAAAAAGAAACAAATAAACAAAAATAAATAAATTTAAAAAAAATTAAAAAAAAATTTTTGGAATACAACTTACATTTTTGCCTACAAGTTTTAACTTTTTACAAATAAATAAAAACCAGAAGAAGGAGAAATATGAAATAAATCACTACGATAAAAAATTATACAATATATACAAATAAAAAGATGTAAATAAATAATTGTAAACAAAATAACACAAAATTGCTGCCATTAAAATCTGTAACTACACCAAAAATAAAACAATGATGTGTAGCATAAAAAAATAAATGATATAAAATAATAAATAAAATGTAAAAAAAAACTTTGACCTTTTTTATATTTATTTCTAAACAGCTGCAGCACCTCTTCTTAGTTTGTGACACTTTTTTTTTTTTACTCAGGAGACGTGACACTAATCGAACACTAATGATCTCAGGAGAAGGAACCAGAAATAGAAAAATCAAAAAGACAATTAAAAAAAACAACAAGCAGAAGGTTAATAAAGACGTTAAGGAGACGCTGTGGAAGCAAGAGCGAGTGAAAATGAAGCAGGTCGCCATGACGACCGAGCCACCTGCAGAAACCACAAGAACGAGTGCAGGAACCGGACCTGCTCCAGCCTTTATACCACCCTCACTACCTTCAACAGGGCTCTGACTGGAAAATACATCAACACCAAGGAACCATCTTCACCTCCAGGTTCCTCAAACACCCTCTGATGACCAGCAAGGTTCCAGAAACATCAACATGTTCCTCAAAGGTGATCAGGATAATACAAAAAAGAGAAAGAGGTGTGGACCTACCTGCTTGACCCTGGGTCTTCCAGGGGAGAACTTCCTCTTGGAGATGGCAGGCTTGCCCATGCCGATTTTGGGCGTGAGCGGTATGAAAGTGGCTGAAGGCACGTTGCTGCTAGCTTCCCCAGGAGCAGACAGGCTTTGGGGGCTGATTACAGAGCAGTGAAAACTCTCAGGCTGTCTAACCGCTGGTGGCTTTAGTGACGTTCTCTCTTCCACCAGCGAGCTCAGCTTCGCCAAGCTTCTCTCACCATCCATCCTGAAGTCCATCTCCTCAGGAAGATCTTCAGAAGGTCTTCTATGTTCCTCTGCTCTAAACTCTTCTGAAGTTCTTCCACAGTTCTCCGTCACCGTGAGGCCTTTCTCATGTTCCTTCGCTGTTCGGCTTTCGCATTCCTCCATTTTGACGCCATCAGAAGATCCTTCACCTTCCTCCATGCAGAGTCTTTCATCAGACTTGTTACGTTCCTCAGCGGTTCTCTCACACTGCTCTACGAGGAGGTCCTCATCTGATTTTGTGTGTTCCTCCACCGGGATGTCTCCCAAAGTGGTTTCCTTCACTGTTTGGTTCACTTGAGAAGACTGTTGATGTTCCTGCACTGCAGGATCCTCAGTGATTCTTCTTTCTCGCTCCTCCAACGTAAGCGCATCTGGAGAGTCCTCTTCTGTGAGGCCCTCAGAAACCTTCTCCTGCTCCTCCACCAAGAGGCTCTCGGGCGTTTTCTCCTCAAGGAGGCCCATCTCCTTCTCTAGCTTTGGCACAGAACTTGCTTTCTTCTCCACGGACGGTTCCGTAATTTCAGAAATTTCCATAGGTTCATCGTCAGAAGGTTCAGAGACTGATTTGAGGTCTTTGGTGGCTGGTGTGATGGTTTTCTTCTCCTCCAGACTGGAACCGAGCTCCTCCCCTTGCAGAGATGATGTTTCTGGACGTCCAGACGGTGAGGAGCTCTCTGGGTGATGAGGCAGCTCTGCCTTAATGGGCTGAGTGAAAGACTGGATTGAGGGCTGCTCAGGGGATGGATCTGGCTCCTGCTGAGGACCTTCTGGACTACCAGCTGGCTTTGTGTCCTGAGGAGGCTCTGTGGCTAGACACGACAAAAAAATTAAAAAATACCATGAGCTACACTTTCCTGGACTACAGACATAAAACTTTCAGGCAGTCTGGCCTCTCCTGTGCCAGAAACTGAACAAGATTGGCAAGACGGATGAAAATAGTGTTACATAACATGACTGTGGGAGAGGAACATGAGCACGGAGGACGCACCTGGAACCTTTTCACCCGGGGGTCCA
Source organism: Hemibagrus guttatus (assembly GCA_033459395.1). Taxonomy (NCBI): domain Eukaryota; kingdom Metazoa; phylum Chordata; class Actinopteri; order Siluriformes; family Bagridae; genus Hemibagrus; species Hemibagrus guttatus. The sequence continues at coordinate 1,280,162 of JAUCMX010000005.1, read as the reverse complement.
TTCGGTGACGCTTCACTGGCCGCTCGCTGGGATTTTTCACGGCTCGTTTCTGCACACACTTCTGGAAAAGGAGAAACGTTCATCGTTAGCGGAAGTGAAGTTACATAACCCCAAGCAGGCGGAGTGGAAATAATTACAGCGCTGGAAAACGGGCGCAAATGGATTCTTGAAAAGAGCCAGAAAGGGAAAGTGTTGGATTCTGTAAGACTCCACACAAAGAGTGTGTAAATAAATACGAGTTTACTCAAAACCACGTGTCCTACACGCTGAAATCAACATGGTACTTCTTCTTAGGTGCTACGCTTCTCCAGGTGTGAAATACCTGGTAAGATTTAACCCTTTACTCACTGCAGTACACATCTGGAGGACTGGGACCTTATTAAAATCTGCTTTAATATTTATTCTAAACACTAAACCATCCACTTACTCCTCAAGATGTTCTACCCAGTTCTCCCACTCCTGAATATGTTCTAACCAGTTCTCCCAGTCCAAAGACGTTCTAACCTGTTTTCCCACTCCTGAAGACATTTTAAACAGTTCTTCATGTTGTGAAGAGGTTCTACCCAGTTCTCCCAGTCCAAAGACGTTCTACCCAGTTCTCCCACTCTTGGAAGACGTTCTAACCAGTTCTCCCACTCCTGGGAACAAATCCCATCCACTCCTAAAGGAATCCTGACCAATCTCCGTCCTGCTCTGGCATGAAGTTTGATCAATCCTGCACACTCCGTCAGCAACACTGACCTCAAACACGATAATAACCTTCATCATGGCCTTCAGCTTGAATAAAACTCTCTAATGCAGAGAATCCTTGAGAGACTGTTGTTGTTCCTCATCACGATCTCATCAAATAAGGCCCACGTTCCCTCCAGGTCCACAAAACCAGTTGCCCCAGAACAAGATTTCATAACCAAATATTAGCCCGGTGTGGCTGATCATTAGCTTAGTGCTGCGTGTAGTAATTACACGCCGAGTTTCGTTGTCCTGTAGAGGTATTGCATAAGCAAAGCAGAAATGGTAGACTGCTGAAGGCTCTGGTTAAAGCGCAGACCTTGGAGGATGAGTGTCCCTCTTGTGAGGACGTTGGTTGCGTAACGGATCGTCTATTGGGCAGAACAATAAGCAGGTTGATCGAGGTCGAGCTCTGAAAGATGCTCCATTCAACCAGATTTTTAAAAAAAACCCATAATGCAGAGACTGAGTGAATTTCTGACCCATTAATGTTGGTTAAACATTGGTTAAGCAGGTGAGAAAAACGCACCAGACATTAATTAAATCTTCTATGAGCCACGCCCATGGCCCTGAAAAATATCGCAGTGTTTTCAGTGGTTCACTACTTCAGTGACTGAAAGCTGATTAACATGGACCGCTCACACAGGGTGTCTTTGCATGCCAAATTTACCCATGATCCCCCTCTCTGTGCAAGTACAAACCAGGCTTCTTCCTGTACTCGTCCAATGAAACGTGCTCTAGGACCGCCCACGTACCCTGGACCATCAAGAACTTTAGAAGATTTTTCTAAGACACACTAGCGAGCGCCACAGATTTTAAACTCCTAATCAGCCGGTCAGGTTCTGATCTTACCGGACTCTTTGTGCTCCGTCACGTCCTCCGCTTCACGCCGTGTCTCGCTGATGGTTTGGTCCGGTTCTGTGCTGTCTATCTGAGCGGGTTCATAGTCCATATCTGATTGTGCTGGTTGCGTATCCGTGTCAATGTCCATGTGTGTTTCCTTCTCCTCCGTCTCCACGTGTGTGGAAGCTGCATCAAAGCCAGAGTGTTTACACATCGAACACACGTGATCCTCTCCGGGCTGGAGCGCCACATGACCCTCCACCTGACGCTCGCAATCCACATGGAAACACCTGGAGAAATGGAAATAAAATATTATGTTATGAATTCTATTTTACAAAATAGATACAGTCTGTTCGATATGTTACCACGAGGCTTCTCAGGGATTTACTATAAATAGCTCAGTTTCTGTCCCAG
>JAUCMX010000005.1:1270676-1273176 GCA_033459395.1 Hemibagrus guttatus | reverse complement strand
TGTTAGTGTGTGAGTGTTAGTGTGAGTGTTAATTTTATTGTCAGTGCGAGTATAAGTGTGAATGTTAGTGCGAGTGTTAGTGCGAGTGTGAGTATAAGTGCAAGTATAAGTGTGTGTTAGTGCGAGTGTTAGTGCAAGTGTGTGTTCGTGTGAGTGTTCGTGTGAGTGCGAGTGTGAGTATAAGTGTGAGTATAAGTGTGTGTTCGTGTGTGTTCGTGTGAGTGTTCATGCGAGTGTTAGTGTGAGTGTTAGTTTTACTGCGAGTGTTAGTGTGAGTGTTCGTGTGAGTGTTAGTTTTACTGCGAGTGTTATTGTGAGTGTTAGTGCGAGTATAAGTGTGAGTGTTAGTGCGAGTGTTAGTGTGTGCCAGGGCGTGTCCTCGTCTGATCTCACCTCTGTGCTCCCTGAGTGGATGGCTCTGTCCACATAGAGCAGTGATTGGTCCTCTGCCTGACACACACCCTCCGACCACAGAGCACACCGCTGATGGGCCCAACACTGACCTACACACACACACACACACACACACACACACATCATGTAAACACACTTCCTGACCAGTACATCAGACTCCGTCATGGTGGAAAAAGCTCCATGCTGGTGGTCACCTGACTCGTCGAAGAGAGACTGCACGTCTACGTCCTCCGGTAAACCCACGTGGTGAAGCTCGTCCCAGGACCTGCGGCCCGCTTCCTCTGCTCCGCCGCTAGCACACAACACAGAGACATGAAGAACATCAGCAGTACACTGTTTTACCTCATCAGTGTCACAAAGATACAAGGGCCACGCCCACTTCTTTCAGACTATAAGCACAAAGCCACGCCTCCTTTCCTGGAACTAATAGGTGCGATGGCCACACTTTCAATGTAGCTGAGACAGAGGCCCCTCCTCTTTCACACTGTCTAAACGCACATAAGCCACACCCACTTCTCTCAGACTAAAGACAGAAAAGTCACACCAACTTCAGTTAGACTGAACAGAACATAGGCCACGCCTTGAGTTCACTGAGACTAACAAGCACAAAGGCCAAACATTCTCCATTACAACTGAAGGCACAGACATGCCCACTTCACTGTGATTGGTAGAGGCCACACCTACTTCATTATGACTGAAAGCACAGAGACCACGCCCACATCACTGTGATTCGTAGAGGCCACACCTTCTTCATTACGACAGAAAGCACAGAGGCCACGCCCACTTCGCTGTGATCGGTAGAAGCCACACCTTCTTCATTACGACTGAAAGTGCAGAGGCCACACCCACTTCACTGTGACTGACATGTCTACCACTAACGGACTAAAGGCAGAAATAACTATGCCTTCACTGTGACTGAATGCACCGCTGACACGCCCACTTCTCTCAGAAGTACAGAAACTTTAATATACTTTAATATAACTGTCAGGCTTAGAGGCAGAAGCCACACCTCCTTCACTGGGACTGGAAAAGCATACGTTCTCTAGTAGGAATGATTATAGTCCCATAGGCCACGCCTCCTTCACACACACACACACAGAAGGATGAAGATGGAGAAAGTGAGCAATAACTGGTTCGTGTTTTAGACGGTTTACTTCCTAGTGAAGTGAAACAAGGCAACCTGCAGAGTTCTCATGAGCCATGCTCCAAGACAACTCTGACGCCTGAGGTGAAGAGCAATCAGAAGAGAAAGAACGATATTAACCACGACACCAGGGGCAACCGAGAGAGAGAGAGAGAGAGAGAGAGAGGCGGGGGAGGACCAGCAGTTAAATGTCAGGCGTTTGAGCAGAGATGTGGCCTTTTACAGGAGTTTTTGCGGGGAGCCTGGTGGATATGAAGAAGCTCTTGCATCATGATCCGTCAGCACGAGCGCGCGAGAGGAGGAAGGTGTTAATTCACACTTGACATTCAGCAGCTGGAGTCTTTGACTCACCGGCGCGTTAATTTAGCTGATATTTAGCATAAAGTCACAGAACGATACGCCGCTTATCCGGAAATGACTCATCGCTGACGAATGGGAAGATCAGACGCATCTTATTACACCTCACCTGACTCCATCTGTCTGATCTACAGGGTTCTCCTGAAGACCTCGGGAAATGGAAATGGTCAAGTGGGCGTGTCTCAAAGGAGGGAAACACGGGCGTGTCTGAGTTAGTATATGAAAACGAGATCGGCAACGAGAGGTGGGCGTAAATGAAGGCCATAGATGGAAATGTGGGCGTGTCTTTGAGCCTGTATGTGAAAATCAAAGTTGTGGAGTGGGTGTGTCTTAAAGCAGGTCAGAAACAGATATGAAGACTTTTTAAAAAAAATAAAAGATTACAGTTTATTCTGTTTAACTGCGTCAGACTGTAACAAATCTTTCACACGTGAACGTGAGCTGCAGAAAACAAACTGGAAGACATCCCTCGAGTCACCGCACACTCGTCTGCTCTTTTCATCCCTTTGTTTTCCTCCTCCTCCACTTCCCTGACCAACTGTGTGTGTGTGTGTGTGGCTGACAGAGTGGGGCTGCACTGGCGCG
>JAUCMX010000005.1:1240676-1265676 GCA_033459395.1 Hemibagrus guttatus | reverse complement strand
CTATTTGTGACAGCAGTGCAGGTTTACATGAGGTTATCGTTTCCATAGTAACAACAAGCGTGTGACCACTGAGGCGGCGAAGGTCAAGCTTCCTACAAGGTCCAGGAAACGTTTCTGTGAGGTTTATGGAAGGAGTCTCCAGAGTCAGAGATTAGAATTAAACCCGTAGCTAATCAGCTACTTCACGAAAGAGCTACATAAACGATCACTCTGCTTACAGGAAACGCTAAATATTGTGCTACAAGCTAGACAGTACACTTAACATCGCTCCGTTCAAAGCTAACAAGAAAAAAATCCCGTATCGTAACAAAGTGTTGATCTTCTGTGAGGTTAGCGTGGTCGCTAAGCACAATAGCGGCATAATTCCACCACAAGAGTTTGTTTTCTTAGCAATTTATCACCACATTTAAGTGAGATATTGACGTTCCTGACCGTTTGGTGTCACTTCCACAGTCACAGCTAGTCGCTAACTAGCTAACTCGCTAACGACAGCCTTTAGTCAGGTAAATGCTCAGTGAAGCTTTCAGTATTTCAGTCAGAACTTTGAGTAAAAAGAGATATAAACCGATGTGACTAGCTAGAGTTTAATCAACAACATTAAAAATTACTTCATAAAAATAAACTGATTTAAATCAAGCTAATGTGAATAGAAAAATATAAATAGCGGTTAAAAAATGGTTTAATAGCAACAAAAAAAATTACTGATTTAAAAATATTATTTTTAAAAAATATTTTAGAAACATTTAATTTTTCTTTTTTTTTTTTTTAATATTAGGAATTTAAAAATAAGCAAACAAATATATAAACGAACAACTAAATAGATAGATAAATAAATAAATAAATATTGGTGATTTAATTTCGTCATCAGTGTGCTTTCCCGAAATGAATCACGATAAATAATCAATTAAGAATTTCAACATTATACATAAAAATAATAATAATACTGTAACTTTTTTTTTTTAATCACAGAATTTTTTTTACATTTTGGAATTTTTATAAAAAAAAAAAAAACAACATTTGTTTTCGTTGACATTATATACCGCGTTTTCAAGCAGCTTTTGTTTGTTGTTGTTGTTTTTTTTTATGCAAAAAATATATGTACGCAGCTTGGAACATATCCTGTATCGTAGAAACGTCTTTTTTTTTAACTTTCTGTTTACATTTTTAGCTTAAAAACGCAGGAGGTGAAATATTTAAGTCAGTTCAGTGTGAATGGATTCAGAGCGCTCAGGTTTTGAAAAAACCTGAAAAATTTGAAACCGCTTCATTTTTTTTCCTGTTAGCTAAATCGAGACTAAAAACTAGCGTTAACCAAAATGTGCCAAAAAATGATCCAAAAGACTGAAGAACTGGAGTTAAACGGAACACTGCCGTGCTTCTACATTGACTTTAATCAACTATTTCAGTCAGGGCAGTGTACGGGTCATACCAGTCACAGGAGATTCTGGTCTGTAGGTCAGCCGTGGTGAGAAAAGAGCCGCCTGTGGGGACAAACACTCGCGCTAGCACAGATCGCACGGCCACATGTGGGTTGAGTCGAACCCGCTTCCGCTCTGTAACTTCGATCCAAACGACTTCTATCATCAACCTCACACGCAACTCTTACAGAGCGACCGGAGAACATACGAGAAAACCTGTGAAACGTGATGCGAGAAATGTTTCGTGCTAGTGCGAGAGTATCGTGTGTGAAAAACGAGTGCGTTTTGAGCGGGAGCCTCGTGTACGAAGGTTTCTGCGTTTTCGTGCGAATGCCAGAACGTTTCGTGTAAATGTGAGAATGTGAGGTGAGTGACCTTCTTTTTGTGTAAATGCGAAGGCGTTTTCTGGGAATGTGAGTGTTCTTGCTAGTGCGGGAGCACTACGTGTAAAAGTGACTGCGTCTTGTGTGAATGCCAGAAGGTTTTGTGTAAACGTGAGAGCATTGTGGGTGAGTGACTTCGTTTTTGTGCGAACGCGAGAGCGTTTTGAGCGAATGTGAGTGTTTTTGCTAGTGAGAGTGACTTCGTTTTTTGTGTAAATGTGAGAACGTTTTGTGTAAATGTGAGAGCATTATGTGCAAGTGACTTCATTTTTGTGTGAATGCGAGTGTTTTTGCTAGTGTGAGAGCACTATGTGAAAGTGACTTCATCCTGGGCGAATATGAGAACGTTTCGTATGAATGTGAGCGCGTTTTCTGTAAATGCGAGTGATTTTACTAGTGCGAGAGCATTCTGTGTTACATGGGTGAATGACTGATTTCTGTGAAAGCGGGAACGTTGTGTGTGAGAGCGTTTTGCGTAAGTGCGAGCGTGTGTTGTGGGAATGCGAGAGCAATACTGATGACATCACATACAAGCGTATCATGATAATGTTATTACATCATCACATCCCGAGAGGAAACTAAACCTCGATCAAGAACAACCGGACCAGCAGCCGAGTCAGAACACATGCAGAACCACAACAAGCATGCGCAGATCAACACTGTGATGTCTATTTAAGAAAAAAAGTTCTGTTCTGTAAAACTAAAATATCTGTATACTAGCGGTCAGTCAAGCGCTACAGTCACGCTGCTTTGTTACGCAAACAAACAAAGAAAAAAAAGAGAAAAAAAACGAGTGACTCACTTCTTCCTCTGTCTGGGTGTGGATCCAGCATCCTTTCGAGGCCGGCCTCTGGGCCGCCTGTCGTTGTGGGCGGGACTTCCTGCGGGCGTGGCCACAGATCCACCTGCAGGTGGCGAGGGTCCTTTATCAGAGGGATCCAGAATCTTCTCCTCTGATGACATTCTGATAAAACGACAAGAAAGAAGACGGATGATGAGGAGTTTCCCTCCGCCGCGTGAGATCGTAGCATTCAGCATTCAACTTTGTTCTCGTTTAAACTTTTCACGTGGTTTGGTTTGGTACGCTGGGTCAAATGCGAAAGCTGTCTGTGAACCAGGATTTAATCCTGAGAACTGGGAACCGATACAGCCGCCACCTGGACGCCGCAATCCACAGGCCAACTCCAGTGACCACACGGTTATCGCGACCGAGCGAAATCGCTACGTTTCTATTTCTTGTTTATTTCTCAAAGAAAGCTTTATTTCTCAAAGAAAGCGCTACGGCTCGCTCCTTTGATTCATTTCCCCAATCAATTCAGAGTTCTGGTTTGAACTCGTCTGGAAGCTGCACTCCATCAGAGGTTCTTGTTCCCTCACCTGACTAAAGAACCACACAGAGGTGGAGAACACACCAGACTTATATCCAAAGCATATGAATCTGTCACATTATTTGGATCCTTTCCATATCGATCCCACTGAAGGTCTTCATCCAAACCCCTGATCATGGTAAGGAATCATTTCACGAGTCGACTCATATCTGTGACTCTTTCGTTTTGTAAAGGATTCGTGCGCTCTGCTGAACTGAAATACAGAAGAAATCATCGGCGTATAAACACAGCGCACGACTGACTATTGATGATCGGCTTCTCCTCAAAAACCAACTCGAGTGTGAACACGTCCCGAGTCAGTACAGCAGTGTTAGGCCCCGTGAGATCAAGACAGATCTCAAATACATTAACGTTTATCACCTCGTCAACACCGCGGAAGAGATTCACGCTAAAAAAAAAACTGCCCACAGCTCCACCAACCCTGTGGATCACGTGACTGTGGTGAGATGGAGCTCAAAGGTGGACATAAACATCATCTTCTATCACAACAAAAATATCACAACACGATTCTCTAAGGTGTTTCTACCAAATACGTGCAACGATATAGAAGCTTCCTAGCTATACAGAACACAAAAAAACACTAAAAATAATAACAAAATCTGTACATTTTACAAACTAAACAATTAACTACAAAAATTTACTACCACCTCAGCTTCTTCCAGTGGATAACCATTTTTACAAAAAAAAATTTCTATAAAAATATTAAATACCTGTAATAATACGTCTATTACACAATGTATTACACTCTAATAACGATATTAAAAAAGGGTTGATTTTGTTGCTAATTATAAATAAAACATATCTGAACTCACAGCTTCGTATACGTTTTCATAAACATAAATACTGGGATTTTAAAAAGGCGATTCTCAACACGGCTGCATTCATTTTGTACTAATTTTACGCATAGCGTCGCTAATTCTTTGTACAACGTCCGGCAGCTTAGCGCCGTGTGCATGAGGTTTAAAAAACACGGTGGTTCGCGTTGGTTAAGGCAAGATATTTTGCTGCTAGCAGAAAAAGTGAGTGTTCGCGGTGAGCTGAAGCACATGAGGTCCGGCGAAGACACCAAGGAAGAGGAAGGTTTTTGAGAAGACAATGTGATATGATTCGTTAAAAGGCCTGACGAAAACCCCTTACGCTAAAAAAATGATGTGAAACAGCCAAACAGACCCTACTTTTCTACGCACTACAAGGTGGAAAAGCTAGCTTGACGTGGTGCCTCCGCCCCGCAAACTCTCATTAAAGCACTTTTATCACCGTCTTCGCTAAACCGATCAAGCGTGACGCTTGTTTCCATAACTGAGGAACTTCCGCTAGCCGTGACGCCCCGAGCGCTGGAGCTTGATGAACGACTGAAATACGTTTCACTACGGTCGCACGTCCACGTCTCTCTGACCACCTGTGCGCCCAGCTGACGGGGCACGTTGCCAACGTGACGCTGCCGTTCTTTCCAGGAATTACGCGGGAACCCTCGCTCCCTATAAAGAGTAAACAGTTACGCTCCGCATGCCTACATCACCCAGGGTGTAAAAACAACGGACGTCACATAATCGTACACTTACCTACAGCTAGCAGGAAATCTCACAAAAAAAGCAAAGCGCAGTACAGATAACGCCGCGTCTCTTTGATTAGTCCTGTTTAGTGACTCGGTACGCATCGAATCCCAAGAATAGCTAACAGACATCAGGAGCTTAGCATAGTCAATGTGTTGAGTGCGACAACAAATTAATAATAATCGACGTGGGTCGATACGTTTTTTTTTCTCTCTCTCTCTCTCTCAAGCTTTCTCCGCCATTGTTCGTCGCCCGAATCGAAGAATTAAAGTCTTCCGATTATTTCCTAGACGCGGATTTTAACCTTCCACCAATTCACACACCATGTAAAGCCAGAGAAGGAAAGAAATCCGGGATCCAAGACGAACTTTCAGCACCGGTGCCGGCGAGTCAGTCGGTGAGAAGTTAGTATGACTAGCACTAGCATGTTTAAAATGTTTTGTTTCTTTCTTTCCAGATACAATATGAAAACAATGATTTTTTTCCTTTCACTCCAGGACGTATTCAGTGTCCAGGAACAAGGAGAAGAGGGGAAAAAAACTGAAGGCCTTTTGTTTAAGCACTGAACACAAAGCAAAGTGGTTCACATGAGGGGGGCATGTCCAGTCTTTGTTCATCTGACTCAGAAGCTTGGTTCTGGTTGGGGGGGAAAAAAAAAAAAAAAGCTTTTAAAAACAAAAACAAAAAAAGTCTAGTTTCTGCAAACAAACAAAAAAAACCCAAAAACCACTACGTTTCAAATTTTGTTTGTTTTTGTTTTTCAATGAAACACACGAAAGCCGGCTGATTTCTCAAAGTACACTGAGAACCCAGATGGTGTGTTTTCCTTTCTTGAGCTTAGCCTCTGAAGTAGTACGATTTTATTTTATTATTATTATTCCACACACACACACACACTGAAAACCCTCGCTTATATTTCTGTCTGTTTTTTTTTTTCAGTGACACGACAAAACAAAAGAAAAAGCTTAAACATTCGTGCGTACAAAAAAAAAAAAAAAAAAAAACGCAGAATGTTTTGCTAGCTGTTAGCTTAGCATCATCACCACAGGCCAACTTGGACAAACGCCGTGGTATCGAAGCCGGGTTATCGCGATATACATACACATATACACATAAAACCACGTCAGGAAGAGAAGAAAAAACAAACAAAACAACAAAAACAAAAACAAAAACAAAAAAACCGTTTTATTTCTGACCTACGTCGGTTACGTGACGCGGTGTGGAGGGGGAAACTCGGATAAAAAGGAGAAATGGGGGGAAGAAGAAAAATATATATATAAGGGGGCTGAAAAGAAAAAAAGGAGAAGAGAGAGGGAGAGAGAGAGAGGGAGAGAGAGAGAGGGGGGAAATAAATAAAAACTGTCCGGTGACGTGTTAGCTAGGCTAGCTTGAAGATTGAAGGGGAAACGTGATACCTAGCAACAAAACGACTTGGACACGCACGCTTACCTTTTATTAAATAACACTAGGAATGTATGTCCTTCATGTCAACAATGGGGTGAGGACATAAGGGACTTTTTTTTGTTGTTGTTGGTTTTTTTTCTTTTCTTATTATTGAGTGTTTTCTGAGGATTTTTTGAAGAGGAGGAGGAAGAGGAGGAGGAGGAGGAGGTGGAGGAGCTTGAGGAGAAGGGAAGGGGAGGGGGGGTTGAGGGGGAGGGGGGGTAAGACCACTATGTCGACATTAAGACTCCCGATTTGAGAAAGGGAAAAAAAATCCAGGTTGTACTCCGGGTCAGATATGTGAAGGTAGCATCCAGATCATCCGAAAGCCCAATTTCCCTTTAATTCGAATCCCTCCTGATTTGGACTTGTGCAGTTTTTCCTGTGTGTTTTTATTCCGCTTTATTCATCCCCACATCTCGGGATCCTTCAGGGTTTTTACATCCCTGCGCTGTTGGGCTTTTCTTCCCAACGATGCTCGGCTCCAAAAGCCGAATTGTTCCGATATATAATCCCGTGGCAGTGACAGAAACCCTTATTTCCATGAAAAACAAAACCATATATAAACCGCGAGGTTCACTCCCAGATTATTCCGTTGTGTTTTGTTTTGTTTGTTTGTTTTTTAAGCTGGGTAAAGCTGGAAATTCTCAACAACAACAACAACAACAACAAAAAAATAGACACCACTGTTTATACAGAAACATCCACACAAAAAAAAAATAAGATCACATTTCCTTTCGGTTTTCAAGTTCAGCGCGTCATACAATCAATCAATCAATCAGAAATAAACCTCTCCGGGCGAATTATTCCGTTTTTAAAGTGAGTCGTGTCGTAGCCAAAAAAAAAAAAAAAGAAAAGGGGGAAAAAAAATCTATTAAGACACAGATATTAAAGTTGTAGCTCGCACTCCAACGGTAGCCATATTTGAGTGCGGGCCGCATCACGCCCTCGTATTCTCACGCCACAGAGGCGCGAAGTAGTCCCTCGGCTTTCGTTGGCGCGTTGCCCGTCCACAAAATGTGTTGTCAAATATTTGACACCTTGTTTAATGACGGACCGAATCCACACACGCTACGTTTGACCGCACGAACTGTGAGCTAGTGAGAGAGAGAGAGAGAGAGAGAGAGAGAGATAAAAAAAAAAAAAAAAAAAAACATAAACTGACCCTGCGGAGGGATATACTGGAACGCTCAGCAGGTGAGGCGACCATTTTTTTTCCTTTCGTGACGGAAGTGTGGAAGATGTGGTGCGGGTCGACGGAACGGATTTGTTTCTCTTTCTCCAGCTTGAGAGACCAGGAGAAGGGTTTAAAAGGTGTCATAGCAGATATTAATATTAGTTAAAGCTTATTTATTCGTCCATTCCAAATAAATCTGAAAGATATGTATCAAAACAACAACAATGGATTAAGGCGTGGGCTTAGCAGATGTTTCGGAGAAAGTTGCTTTAAAAAAATCTTGTTTGACATCCTGTCCAGGAATTTCAATACCCCTTCAGTTTATAAACACTCGTTTCTAAAAATCACTTAAGATCCTAGGGATCCAATGGCAGCCATGTTTGAATGCATCCCTGTGGGCTGCAAAGTAGCTCCTCAGTTGAACTATACACCAGTAAGGATTCATTGGTCCGAGCAGAAAAATATCACCTTTATAAACCATTTATAACACATGATTCCATCTACACGATCTCGGTTTACTACAGAGTTCCATGTTGCTTGGTTAGGTTTTTTTTTTTATTGTAGGCGTGTACTGTTGTCACTTGTGGGTGTGGCCTGGTCAGTTGTTAGTATCAAGATCAAGATAGTAGCGAGATATATATCTTATCTTATGACTTAAGTTTTCTTATGTAGTTTGTATAGCTCAAAAAAGCACAGAAATACAAATAAACACACAAAGAAAATCAAAGAACCACAGTAAATGGGGTGGTGGTAGCTCAAGTGGTTAAGGCTCTGGGTCGTTGACCAGAATTTCAGGGACTCAAGCCCCAGCACCGCCAAGCTGCCACGGTTGGGCCCTTGAGCAAGATCCCCCACCCACCCTGCTCCAGGGGCGCTGTATCATGGCTGACCCTGCGCTCTGACCCCAACCCCCAAGGATGGGATATGCGATGAAAAGAATTTCACTGTGCAGTAATGTATATGTGACAAATAAAGGCAACTTAATTTAACTTGACTCAACTTAAATAGGTGCAGTTAAGACGAGAAGAACAAAAAATGTCGACTAAACCTTATAAAGAAGCAAGATTTCAAAAAATGAGTTAAATAATCACATTTATACGTGCATATTTTTCACTGTAGGCTGTAAACTTTGCCTGTTTAAAACCTTCAGAAGTTGATATTTTTTGTTCTTTACTTGTAGAAATAACCTGGAAGTTATGTAGAACATGATAAATAAATAAATAAATAAATAATAATAATAATAATAATAATAATTATAACCCCACGCAGTGGCTTTAGCAAAGATGTATTAAATTACTGGGAAAAACACCATGTTTGGAAAACAGACTTCCGGTCCGGAATGCGTGTTTGGAATTGGTTACCTCCTTCTGCGTCATTTTAAAGACACTCTATGATCCTGGAGGCGGGGCTTAGTGAAAATGGGCGGGAATCATTCAAATATCGAACCTACCTAATCTTTACAAAAAAAAGAGAGAGACCAATTTTACTTAATACACCTTTAAACCTCGCGATGAATCATTTGGGAGTCGACTCTTATTAGTGAGTCGGATCCGATGATTTGACTCGGTGAAAAGAATCCAGGTTCTGAGATGCTGACCAGGAATGGGCTGAACAACAGGAGGCAAACTGCTGAACCCATGTGCTGAACTCTTTCTCTGTCTTCACAGCGCCACCTAGAGGCGTTGTTGTTCAAGTAAAAACGCATTAAATGTGTAATTAAACTGTAATAAACACTTCAGCAGCAGAAGAATCACCTGTTTATCTTGCTATCACTCTGTTCTCCGATTTCAGTCCGTTTTGTTATTGTCACACGTTCATTCTTTCCACATGTAGGGATTTTTCGGATGTTCCCATGATGCCACGTGTGTTTACTTGAATCCACATGTGGGCAAAATAAAGCCAAATACATTTATTTATTTATTTATTTATTTATTTTTCTATTAAACCTCCACTCTTTCCTCATGCTCCGTGCTCATATGGTGGAAGATAATCCATGGCCTTCCTTTCTCCTGATTTTGTAGAATGCTGGCAAACATGCACCGTGTCCAATAGGAGGCGCTACATTGATCACGTGATTTGGCTCATTCTCATTGGCCCTCATTAATTAAATCGATTTGCTGATTCGTTTGTAACAGAGAAGCAGCCCAAAGTGTATGGAATACAAATACAAAAATGAAGCAAGGGGAAAGAGGAGGATTTGTAAAAGGGTAAACTATCATAAAACTAATTTAAAAAAAAACAAAAACAAACATGGCTGCTTTGTTACTTTTAACCTGAGTAACCTGAGGGGATTGTTTGTGTTGCAGTGTTTACACACACAGTTTAAACAAAATGGTGTAGTGTGTAATTGTTATTGTGTGAATGTTGATTATTTTTCCCTAACAGCATGACACAGAGGGATTACATTCCTGAATAAACACATACTCAGTGTTCATGATTTGAGACTTTAGTCTTTTAGCTCTGGTGTAGAACCTAAGTGTAATTGCTGACAGCTTTCACCAGGGGGCAGTGTTACACTGCATGTGTTACTGAGCAAACACACACCTCTCACGCACGATTCAGCTTATTATCCTTGTGAGGACGTTCAAATAAATGCTGCTGGTCTTTTGTTTTTATTGTGGGGACCAACACAATGTCATTTGATCTCACTCACACACACACACACACACACACACACACACACACACACACAGGGTCGATTATTGTTTCAGCTGCATTCACAGTAGCGAGGAAATCCAATAAATGTCGATACGTTATGAATATTATAGCAAAAAGAGAAGCAGGAATTTCATTACAACATGACAAGCTGCATTTCTTTTCTTCTTAATAATTAAAAGAGAGAAAAAAACAGAGAGGCTGGTGAGAGAACGACTTCTATAATGTAAGTGAGAACAGGAGATAAGGTGTTTCATGTAGCTATAGACGGACAAAAAATGAAATTTTGTCAAGATCTTGTGTTACGTTCTCAAGGGAAGTTGGGGACTTTTGTTTTACTGAGAAAAGCGTAAAGGATTTTCTGGGATTCAAACGAAATGCTGGTGAAATGATGAGAGGGTGTGGCCGAGGCGGCGCTGAACCAGGAAGTAAACAGGAAATAATGAGAAAGGGAAATTTTTAAAAAAGTTTAACGTGAGTTTAAAGTGACAAAGATTTCAAGGAATTCTGTTATTTAAATTCTGTTACAGTAATTTCAGACATTTAATGCAAAATAGAAAAGAAAAAGTAAATAGTTTTTGACTTCTAACTTATTTAAAATGTAAAAAATAATGTTACATTTCTCCAGATAAAAGCACATGTGAGGATACATTTTTTTTATTTTTTTGTATAATTACAATATTAAAAATAATAATAAAAATAAATGAACAAAATATTTGGTCATTTATTGATTCTTTCATAGCAAAAAATATTATTTACCTTGTACTTTGTGTAATTACATTTTATGCGTAACATGGGCTAAAATTTACGCTAAGGCTTCGAGTGCAAGTGGAAAATTTGCATTAAACAGTCGTGTGAACAGAAATCTGTGTTGAATAACAAGTATCTATGTAGTAAAAGCACACAGTGCTCTGTGTGTGTGTGTGTGTGTGTGTGGGTGGGTGTGTGTAAAGACGTGTCTTATCACCCAGCAGCAGCAGCAGGATGAGGCAACTCTGTGCCATAAACCTTCTTATGTGTGCTCGACTAACATCCTGTCAAAGAGCATCGTTTATACCTCCTTCTTCTGTAACGAGAAAAAGCGGACAAGCGAAACGGACGAGGACACCGAGAGGAAGCCGGACCTCCAGATTTAATCCACTGGACACATCAGCAGTGTAGCAAATAAGACAATCAAAAGTAAACACAAATACATAAGACACAATACAGCTGAGAGCAGCGATCTGAGGGGTCCAAGCACAATTACATAAGACACAATACAGCTGAGAGCAGCGATCTGAGGGGTCCAAGCACAATCATATAACACACAATACAGCTGAGATCAGCGATCTGAGGGGTCCAATCACCTCAAGTAAACACAAATATATAACACACAATACAGCTGAGTGCAGTGATCTGAGGGGTCCAAGCACAATCACATAACACACAATACAGCTGAGAGCAGCGATCTGAGGGGTCCAAGCACATTCACATAACACACAATACAGCTGAGAGCAGCGATCTGAGGGGTCCAAGCACAATCACATAACACACAATACAGCTGAGAGCAGCGATCTGAGGGGTCCAAGCACCAATACATAACACACAATACAGCTGAGATCAGCGATCTGAGGGGTCCAATCACCTCAAGTAAACACAAATATATAACACACAATACAGCTGAGAGCAGCAATCTGAGGGGTCCAATCACCTCAAGTAAACACAAATATATAACACACAATACAGCTGAGAGCAGCGATCTGAGGGGTCCAATCACCTCAAGTAAACACAAATATATAACACACAATACAGCTGAGAGCAGCAATCTGAGGGATCCAAGCACCTCAGGTATTTGTGCTTGGACCCCTCAGATCGCCACTCTCAGCTGTATTGTGTGTTACGTATTTGTGCTTGGTCCCCTCAGATCACTGCTTTCAGGTTCTTGGACCCCTCAGTTCGCCACTCTCAGCTGTATTGTGTGTTATGTATTCGTGCTTGGTCCCCTCAGATCGCTGCTTTCAGGTTCTTGGACCCCTCAGTTCGCCACTCTCAGCTGTATTGTGTGTTATGTATTCGTGCTTGGTCCCCTCAGATCGCTGCTTTCAGGTTCTTGGACCCCTCAGTTCGCCACTCTCAGCTGTATTGTGTGTTATGTATTCGTGCTTGGTCCCCTCAGATTGCTGCTCTCAGGTTCTTGGACCCCTCAGTTCGCCACTCTCAGCTGTATTGTGTGTTATGTATTTGTGCTTGGTCCCCTCAGATCACTGCTCTCAGGTTTTTGGACCTCTCAGATCGCCACTCTCAGCTGTATTGTGTGTTATGTATTTGTGCTTGGTCCCCTCAGATCACTGCTCTCAGGTTTTTGGACCTCTCAGATCGCCACTCTCAGCTGTATATGTGTGTTATGTATTTGTTTAATACATTCTGAGGTGCTTACAGCCATCACGAGTCAGTTTAATGTGTTGATCAGGTTCAGAGTGAAGTTGAAAGACGAGCTTGTTTTCTCTTCCCGCGCTGCTCGGTGTTCGACACGGACCCATCACCCTGAGAGCAGCGACCTGTTACAATAGGTTCTGCTGACAGATGCTGCTGCTGCTGCTGCTTTAAACGCCGAGGTCCAAACAGCTGAGACCATGCTAAAGATCTGATCTGGGAATTATTTGAGTTTGAGGAACTGGATTGGAGTGTGTCGTTCTCAATACTCAATGCCCTCAATATGTCATACGTTATCATTTCTATAGCAACAGCTCATACACAAGGACTCGATATGGTGAAGTTTTCTGTGATCCGTTGACCATTTAGCAAGTAAGGAGACTCCAGTTCAACAGTCAGAGGTAAATCTTTAAGAAGGAAAAATGTCAAGAGACACCGTACTAAAGAACACAGGAACTGTTTGACTGCTCTTAAATGTAACTATAAATGGATAAAAACTGTCTTCCTTTAATTCACTCAAATATTTTATTATTAATAAATCTCTGTGCTACTTGAGGAATAAAACCTTTACAGAACATAATTCACCTGATGGTTGATTACTTTTCTGAAATCCCATAATGCACTGCAGTACTTTCTTAGCCAAACAAAGCAGCAGCCTAAGACAGAGCACCCATAATGCACTTCTCTCTTTAATTCTCTTCAGAGAAAGTCCCAGTTCTCCCAGTGGACAACCTCTCTCTGACTCTCTCTGTTACTGGGATGATAAATTATGTACCGTTCGTCTGCTCGGTGTTGTGCTCAGGTTAAAGTCACACGCAGCCAGCTAGCTATTAGTAATGCTAACGAATAACAGTCACCTGAGAGCGCTAGCTGTCAGTGTGTTGTCCTGAAGCAGGACTCCTTCTTTACATATTCGGAGGCTCTCGGTTTCAGAAGTTCATTAAAGAATCGCTTGTGTGACAGATTTACAAGCCGGCATCTCCGTATCCGCTTACAGCCTTCTGTAGAAACCAGGAACTAAACACTCTGGTCATCATGCTCTTACTTTAAAACACCTTTTACTCCTCTTACACCAACACAAACCTTTTAGATTTGTTTATTTATTATCATCTGGTTCCTCCCTGAAACAAAGTTCCATCAACATTCAGGAAATGTCTCCTCAGCATATCAGACACTCCGCACGTTTGTTCATCTCTTACTACAAACAAATAGAAAAAACTAACGACTAAGTAAACAAGACAGAAAGTAGCTATAAAGAAAGTAAGCAATAAAGGGATAACAAACAATGCATGAAAAAGAGAAGGAAAGAAAGAAAGAAAGAAAGAAAGAAAGAAAGAAAGAAAGAAAGAAAGAAAGAAAGAAAGAAAAAAGAGAAAAGAAAGAAAGAAAGAAAAAAGAAAGAAAGAAAAAAGAGAAAAGAAAGAAAGAAAGAAAAAAGAAAAGAAAGAAAGAAAGAAAGAAAGAAAGAAAGAAAGAAAGAAAAAAGAAAGAAAGAAAAAAGAGAAAAGAAAGAAAGAAAGAAAAAAGAGAATTCACATAAAAGAGAAAAGAAAGAAAGAAAGAAAGAAAGACAAAAGAGAAAAGAAAGAAAGAAAGAAAAAGAGAAAAGAAAAAAGAAAGAAAAAAGAGAAAAGAAATAAAGAAAGAAAGAAAAAAGAGAATTCACATAAAAGAAAGAAAGAAAGAAAGAAAGAAAGAAAGAAAGAAAGAAAAAAGAGAATTCACATAAAAGAGAAAAGAAAGAAAGAAAGAAAGAAAGAAAGAAAGAAAGAAAGAAAGAAAGGAAGAAAAAAGAGAAAAGAAAGAAAGAAAGAAAGAAAGAAAGAAAGAAAGAAAGAAAGAAAGAAAAAAGAGAAAAGAAAGAAAGAAAGAAAAAAGAGAAAAGAAAGGAAGAAAGAAAGAAAGAAAAAAGAGAATTCACATAAAAGAGAAAAGAAAGAAAGAAAGAAAGAGAAAATAAAGAAAGAAAAAAATAGAAAGAAAGAAAAGGAGAAAGAAAGAAAGAAAGAAAGAAAGAAAGAAAGAAAGAAAGAAAAAAGAGAATTCACATAAAAGAGAAAAGAAAGAAAGAAAGAAAGAAAGAGAAAATAAAGAAAGAAAAAAATAGAAAGAAAGAAAAGGAGAAAGAAAGAAAGAAAGAAAGAAAGAAAGAAAGAAAGAAAGAAAAAAAGAGAAAAAAAAGAAAAGAAAAGAAAAGAAAGAAAGAACAAATAGAAAGCAAGAAAAAAGAGGAAGGAAAGAAAGAAAAAATAGAAAGAAATAAAGAAAGAGCGAAAAAATAGAAAGCAAGAAAAAAGAGGAAAGAAAGAGAGAAAAAAGAGAAAGAAATAAAGAAAGAAAGGAAAAATAGAAAGCAAGAAAAAAGAGAAAAGAAAGAAAGAAAGGAAAAATAGAAAGCAAGAAGAAAGAAAGAAAGAAAACAATTTTCTGTGGCTCATCCACTGTACGAGTCGCCGTGAATGAGCTGTTGCTATGGAAACGATAACCTATTAGAAGGAGCGTGTTAAAGGGAATAGATTTTGATGATAAATGATTAATCTGAAAGGCAGTAAATAGGCCAAAGACAGAAGGTGTGAGCCTTCCCGCTCCTCTGAGAGCTGGAGAAATGTATATTTGTTTCAGAAATGTTGAACTGGGTCAGGATCAGAATCCCCAGTTTATTTTATCCTTCAATTTGGTTTATTCGGATCAGGGTACGCCCTCAGGTGAGATCTCAATACGCATCTCAACGTCCCAACGTCTCAACGTCTCAGCCCAGATTAGGAACGGAACACAGAGACGTTCGCCGTTCTACTTCTAACTCTATCATACATAAACAGACAGTTTTACTCCACGCTTCCTTGATCAGAGTGTGAAGCGAGCTCCACGGTTTCTGCTAGTCCCTCCACAGGTCTTGGATAGGATTTGGAGCTTTTTGTGGTGTGGGTTGTAATCATGCTGGAAGGTGAAAAGTTTCTTCATCTTCAGCTGGTTAATGAAGACCTGCAGGGTTTCTGCCAGAATAGATTACTATTTGAACCTACCCACAATTCCCTCTATCCTGAGCCCCAGTCCCAGCTGAAGAGAAGCAGACAGATAATATGATGCTGCCACCACCGTGCTTCACCAGTGACATGGTGATCTTTGGTTGATAACTTTTATTGGTCTCATCAGACCATGACATATTTTGTCACACAGCTCTTCCAGTCTCTCTGCACTAGCTCCACTCACTCTCCCAGTCTCTCTGCACTAGCTCCACTCACTCACCCAGTGTCTCTGCACCAACTCTCCTAGTCTCTCTGCACTAGCTCCACCCACTCTCCCAGTCTCACTGCACTAGCCCCGCACACTCTCCCAGTCTCTCTCTGCACCAACTCACCTAGTCTCTCTGCACTAGCTCCACCTCCTCTCCAAGTCTCACTGCACTAGCTCCACCTCCTCTCCCAGTCTCACTGCACTAGCTCCACCCACTCTCATAGTCTCTCTGCACTAGCTCCACCCACTCTCCCAGTCT
Organism: Hemibagrus guttatus; assembly: GCA_033459395.1. NCBI lineage: Eukaryota > Metazoa > Chordata > Actinopteri > Siluriformes > Bagridae > Hemibagrus > Hemibagrus guttatus. The sequence goes on along the minus strand of JAUCMX010000005.1, from coordinate 1,249,754 downwards.
CACTGCACTAGCCCCGCACACTATCCCAGTCTCTCTCTGCACCAACTCACCTAGTCTCTCTGCACTAGCTCCACCTCCTCTCCAAGTCTCACTGCACTAGCTCCACCTCCTCTCCCAGTCTCACTGCACTAGCTCCACCCACTCTCATAGTCTCTCTGCACTAGCTCCACCCACTCTCCCAGTCTCACTGCACTAGCCCCGCACACTATCCCAGTCTCTCTCTGCACCAACTCACCTAGTCTCTCTGCACTAGCTCCACCTCCTCTCCCAGTCTCACTGCACTAGCTCCACCCACTCTCCCAGTCTCTCTGCACCAACTCTACTAGTCTCTCTATACTAGCACTGCCTATTTTCTTAGTCTGCACCAGCTCTCTCAGTTCTCCCAGGCTCTCTACAGTGGCTCTCCCAGCTCTCCCCAGTCTTTCTGCACTGGCTTTCTTATCTCTCCCAGTCTCTCAGCACTGGCTCTCACAGCTCTCCCAGTCTCTCTTGCACTGGCTCCACCCACTCTCCCAGTCTCACTGCACTAGCCCCGCACACTCTCCCAGTCTCTCTCTGCACCAACTCACCTAGTCTCTCTGCACTAGCTCCACCTCCTCTCCCAGTCTCACTGCACCAACTCTACTAGTCTCTCTATACTAGCACTGCCTATTTTCTTAGTCTGCACCAGCTCTCTCAGTTCTCCCAGGCTCTCTACAGTGGCTCTCCCAGCTCTCCCAGTCTTTCTGCACTGGCTTTCTTATCTCTCCCAGTCTCTCAGCACTGGCTCTCACAGCTCTCCCAGTCTCTCTTGCACTGGCTCTCACAGCTCTCCCAGTATCTCTGTGCTGGCTCTCCCAGTTCTCCCAGTCTTTCTGCACCAGCTCTCCCACTACCACTTTGCATTGGCTCGACCCCCCCACCGCACTGATAAACAGTTCACTCCAACTAATGAACAAATTCAACACAAAAAATTGCTTTCAGCGTTCCTAATTAAGTCGATGAGAAACTATTAACCCTAAGACGTTCTAGCTCCCTTTGGACACGTACCAAATGACTCAATAACTGGTGTGTGTTAGGGGAAGTGTTCAGCATGCAGAACATACTGTTATTTTAGGGTACACTGGTGAGGGAGTAGAATAGGCTGCATCCTAAATGCCTTTATATTGGATATTTTGTTTGCTGCACAGGAAATTCTTCTATTCTTTCTATTCTCTCTCCCTAACCCTGTACACTAGTCACCAGAAAGTATGAATCATAATTTTTAAAGTATCTTTGAAATGATGATGTTGGATGTCTAGCGTAGTAGTAGACAAGAGTACTGAATTAACGTTTACAGCATCAAGTTCACAATTGTATTCAACACTAGTAAAACTGAATGGACCCCTACAGTACTGAACTAATGTTTACAATACTGTTTTAGCACTGTACTGAATTGACAACAACGTTACTGAAATAAGTGGTATAGTACTGAATTAACATCTACAATGCTGTGTAAGCACCTATAGTACTGAAATAAATGGTATAGAGTACTTAATAAATGTCTACATTACTGAATAAATGTCTACATTATTGAATTAGCGCCTACCTTACTTAAATAAATGGTACAGTACTGAATAAATTTTTACAGAACTGAATAAATGTCTACAGTACTGAAAGAGTACCTGCTATACTGAATAATAGTTATAGTACTGAATTAATGTCTACAGTACTGAATTAGTACCTACTGTACCGAATAACTGGTGTAGTACTGAATTAATGTATACAGTATTGAATTAGCACCTACTGTACTGAAAAAACTGGTATAGTACTGAATTATTGTATACAATACTGAATTATTACCCACTGTACTGAATAATTGATGTGGTACTGAATAAACATCTACAGTACTGGATTAGTACCTTCTTCTTCTTCTTCTTCTTCTTCTTCTTCTTCTTCTTCTTCTTTTGGCTTTTCCCTTCAGGGGTCACCACATCTTGCACCCACTAGCTTCATATCCTCATTTATTCCATCCATATACCTCCTCTTTGGCCTTCCTCTTTGTCTCCTGCCTGGCAGCTCCATGTCCAACATTCTCCTACCAATATACTCACTCTCCCTCCTCTGAACATGTCCAAACCATCTTAATCTGGCCTCCCTAACTTTGTTCCCCAAACGTCCAACATGAGCTGTCCCTCTGATGTACTCGTTCCTAATCCTGTCCAATCTTGTCACTCCCAAAGAGAACCTCAACATCTTCAGCTCTGCTACCTCTAGCTCTGACTCCTGTCTCTTCCTCAGTGACACTGTCTCTAAACCATACAGCATGGCCGCTCTCACCACTGTCCTGTACACCTTCCCCTTGATTCTCGCTGATATTTTCCTCTCACACAGAACTCCCCACAACTTTCTCCAGCGCAAACCTCCACGTCTCCAGGTTTTCCTCCACCTGCTCCCTGCTCTCACTACAGATCACAATGTCATCTGCAAACATCATTGTCCAAGGAGACTCCTGTCCTGTCCTGACCTCCTCTGACAACTGGTCCATCACCATAGCAAACAGGAAGGGGCTCAGAGCCGATCCCTGATGCAGTCCCACCTCCACTTTGAACTCCTCTGTCTGACCTACAGCACACCTCACCACTGTCCTGCTCCTCTCATACATGTCCTGCACCACTCTGACATACTTCTCTGCTACTCCTGACTTCCTCATACAGTACCACAGCTCTTCTCTTGGCACCCTGTCATACACTTTCTCCAAGTCTACAAACACACAGTGCAACTCCCTCTGACCATCCCTATACTTCTCCATCAAAATTCTCAGAGCAAGAGTCTTTCTGGACATGAAGCCATACTGCTGCTCACAAATTTCCACTACCTTCCTTAACCTAGCTTCCACTACTCTTTCCCATAGCTTCATTGTATGGCTCATCAACTTTATCCCCCTATAGTTGCTGCAACTCTGCACGTCACCCTTATTCTTAAAGATCGGCACTAACACACTTCTTCTCCATTCCTCAGGCATCCTCTCACTCTCTAAAACCCTGTTGAACAAACTAGTTAAAAATTCCACTGCTGCCTCTCCCAGACACTTCCAAACCTCCACCGGGATGTCATCAGGACCAACTGCCTTCCCACTTTTCATCCTCTTCAAAGCCCTCCTGACTTCATCCTTTCTAATCTTATCTACTTTCTGTTCCACAGAGTTCACCCCTTCTACTCTTTTTTCCCTCTCATTTTCCTCATTCATCAGCTCCTCAAAGTATTCCTTCCATCTCCTCTGTACACTCTCCTCACTTGTGAGCACCCTTCCATCTCTATCCTTAATAACTCGAACTTGCTGCACATCCTTCCCATCTCCATCCCTCTGCCTAGCTAACCTGTACAAGTCCTTCTCTCCTTCTCTAGTGTCTAACCTAGTGTACAACTCGTCATATGCACCTTTCTCCCTGTCTCCCTGATCACTTCTGCTGTAGTTTCCCAGTCATCTGGCAGCACTACCTGACCACCCAGAGCCTGCCTCAACTTCTGTCTAAATTCCTCACAACATTCCTCCTTTTTCAGCTTCCACCACTTGGTTTTCTTCTCTATCTTTGACCTCTTCGTCTTACAGACCATCAAAGTCATCCTACACACCACCATCCTATGCTGTCTGGCTACACTCTCTCCCACTACCACTTTACAGTCACTAATCTCTTTCAGATTGTCACTTCTACATAGGATGTAGTCTACCTGTGTTCTCCTACCTCCACTCTTGTAAGTCACTCTATGCTCCTCCCTCTTCTGAAAATAAGTGTTAACCACACCCATGTCCATCCTCTTAGCAAAGTCCACTACCATCTGTCCTTCAAGGTTCCTTTCCTTAACTCCAAACTTGCCCATCACCTCCTCATCACCTGTGTTCCCCTCACCAACATGTCCATTAAAATCCGCTCCTATCACCACTCTCTCACCCGTGGGAATACTCTCCATCACCTCATCTAATTCACTCCAGAATCTCTCTTTCTCCTCCAACTCACAACCTACCTGTGGGGCATAACCACTAACAACATTCAACATCACCCCTTCAATCTCTAACTTCAGACTCATCGCCCTGTCTGACACTCTCTTCACCTCCAGGACATTCCTCACAAACTCCTCCTTCAGGACCACACCTACCCCATTTCTCTTACTATCCACACCATAATAAAACAGCTTGAATCCTGCTCCTATACTACGAGCCTTGCTACCCTTCCACCTGGTCTCCTGTACACACAGTATATCCACTTTCCTTCTCTCCATCATATCAGCCAGCTCTCTACCTTTCCCTGTCATAGTACCAACATTCAGAGTTCCTATTCTCAGTCCTACACTCTTACCTTTCCTCTTCTCTCTCTGTCTGTGCACTCTCCTCCCTCCTCTACTTCTTCCACCAACAGTAGCCCAATTTCCACCTGTAGGTCAACGGCGCCGATGGCGGTCGTTGTTAACCCGGGCCTCGACCGATCCGGTATGAAATTCGTACTGACGATTCGCATGGTAAAATTTGGCAATGTTTTACGCCGGATGCCCTTCCTTACACAACCCTCTTTATTTATCCGGGCTTGGGACCGGCACAGAAGTCACTGGACTGTGACCCCCATGGCTAGATAAGTACTGGATTAGTACCTACTGTACTGATTAACTGCTGTAGTACTGAATAAATGTCTACAGCACTGAATAACTGATATAGTGCTGAATTACTTGGTATCCCAAGTTTGTGTCCTATTGAACCAGTGTTAATGTATTCAGTGACTGAGAACTAAAGCACTTTTGTACGTCGCTCTGGATAAGAGCGTCTGCCAAATGCCAGAAATGTAAATGTAAATGTAAATTACTGCCTACAGTACTGAATAACTGTCTATAGTACTGAAAACGTTTCTACATTATTTAATTAATACCTACTATACTAAATAACTGTCTATAGTACTGAATAAATGTCTACAGTAATGAATTAACACCTATTGTACTGAAATAAATGGTATAGTACTGCATAAATGCCTACAATACTGAATTAGCACCTACCCTACTGAAATAAATGGTACAGTACTGAATAAATGTCTACAGCACTGAATTAGTACCTACTGTACTGAATGAATACCTACTGTACTGAATAACTGGTATAGTGCTGAATTACTGTCTACAGTACTGAATAACTGTCTAGAGTACTAAATAGGTTTCTACATTATTTAATTAATACCTACTATACTAAATAACTGTCTACAGTTCTGAATAAATGTCTACAGTACTGAATTAACACCTATTGTACTGAAATACATGATATGGTACTGAATAAATGTCTACAGCACTGAATTAGTACCTACTGTACTGAATAACGGGTATAGTACTGAATAAATGTCGACAGTACTGAATAAATATCTACAGTACTGAATTAATACCTACTGTACTGAATAAGTGACATAGTACTAAATTAATGCCTACAGTACTGAATCAGTACCTACTGTACTGAATAACCGGTGTAGCACTGAATAAATGTCTATATTACTGAATTAGCATCTACTGTACAGAAGAACTGGTATATTACTGAATAAATGTCTAGAGTACTGAATTAACACTTACTGTACTGAAGAACTGGTATATTACTGAATTAATGTCTACAGTACTGAATAACTGTCTAGAGTACTGAATAAGTTTCTACATTATTTAATTAGTACCTGCTGTACTGAAATAAGTGGCATAGTGCTGAATAAATGTCTACAGTACTGAATTAGTACCTACTATACTGAGGAACTGGTATAGTACTGAATTATTGTCTACAGTACTGAATTAGCACCTACTGTACTGAAATCGCTGTACTGATTACACAGCCATGGTACTGAAAGGAATCTTGCAGTACTGAATTAACATCTTACAGTACTGAATTAGTTGGATATACGTACTGCGTCCTGTACTTTTAGGCCTTTGAATTAAAATATGACTCTAAACACTGCTGGTGTGGATCTCAGAAGGCTTTGTGTGGAATTCTGGGAAAGTGAGATCGTGTTTCACGGCCACGGTTTTGTCTTGATGTTTGTTTAGATGAGGACTGGGACGTGGCACTTCTCTCACCGTACAGGTTTCAGGAGCTGCGTGTAGTTTTATTTTTCCCTCAAGAAATTAAAAATACTCAGCATTGGGGAGTCCTCAGAGTGTGTGTGTGTGTGTGTGTGTGTGTGTGAGAGAGAGAGAGAGAGAGAGAGAGAGAGAGAGAGAGAGTGTGTGTGTGTGTGTTAAAGAGGGAGGGCACAATATTATGTAGGCTATTGTTAGCACTCACCAGCATCTCAGAGCTTATTTGCAGTAGAATTTGATGGACTTTCTATTGTTTCGGGAATTATTTGGACAGGAATCGTCCGCTCTGAAAGTGTGTGAGGAACACAGGGGGAAAGTAAGACCGAGTTATTTAATTCAAACTTGTTGGAGGTCAGGATGAACACAACAGCTGGGGCTGAAAACTACCATAGAGGATGGACCAAAGACGAGAAGGTAAAAGTGAATCATTTTCAAACTCTCTCAATCTAAAACGTTTCATCACTGTGGATCCACTGTGGATCCACATCCCGTTTATTTCTGGAGATAAGGTTAAAGTCATCTGGCTGTAAATGATCCTGGACTCCATTGCATTGTCAACAGCTGTCTCCTAATAGAATCGTCGGTATGACGCCTGCTAAGGAGTCGATTCATAGCGAGTGGGTTCACGAATCAAGAGTCGATATTCCATCCTGCTGCGAAGCTGATTCACGTACAGAGGATATAAAGTGAGAAAGTATGAGATTTGACTAATTAATTCGTGAATGGATAATGCACTGTTTTGGGTTAGATTGAAAGAATCTAGAAAGTGACTCGTGGAATCGACTCATTTGAATCTTAAAAGCATATTGTGTGTAGAGATGAGCTGAACAGTGGAAGAGAGCTGTTTACACACGCAGCTATTAGGAATGAACAATGTTTGGAAAAGAATTTAACGTATGAATGAATGAATGAATGCATGAATGAATGAATGAATGAGCGAATGAATGAATGAATGCATGAATGAATGAATGAATGAGCGAATGAATCATGGCTAAGTTTGTGTATAAAGGTGTGTGTATATATATATAGTGCTGCATGTGACTCCAGAGACATGTGGTGATAAATTACAGCAGCTGCACTGAGATTAGCATGGACGTGCCTCTGAGGAGTTGAGTCTCTTTAAACACAAGCCTGGTGTGTTCTCTCCCCTCACTGCGCTCCTTTAGGCAATGGTGATTGGTTACTGGGAACAATGGTGATTATTGATTGGCTACTGGGAATAATGGTGATTATTGATTGGCTACTGGGAATAATGGTGATTGGTTACTGGGAACAATGGTGATTATTGATTGGCTACTGGGAATAATGGTGATTATTGATTGGCTACTGGGAATAATGGTGATTATTGATTGGCTACTGGGAATAATGGTGATTGGTTACTGGGAACAATGGTGATTAGTTACTGGGAACAATGGTGATTATTGATTGGCTACTGGGAACAATGGTGATTATTGATTGGCTACTGGGAATAATGGTGATTATTGATTGGCTACTGGGAACAATGGTGATTATTGATTGGCTACTGGGAATAATGGTGATTGGTTACTGGGAACAATGGTGATTAGTTACTGGGAACAGTGGTGATTATTGATTGGCTACTGGGAACAATGGTGATTAGTTACTGGGAACAGTGGTGATTATTGATTGGCTACTGGGAACAATGGTGATTAGTTACTGGGAACAATGGTGATTATTGATTGGCTACTGGGAATAATGGTGATTAGTTACTGGGAACAATGGTGATTATTGATTGGCTACTGGGAATAATGGTGATTAGTTACTGGGAACAATGGTTATTATTGATTGGCTACTGGGAATAATGGTGATTATTGATTGGCTACTGGGAATAATGGTGATTATTGATTGGCTACTGGGAATAATGGTGATTAGTTACTGGGAACAATGGTGATTATTGATTGGCTACTGGGAATAATGGTGATTAGTTACTGGGAACAATGGTTATTATTGATTGGCTACTGGGAATAATGGTGATTATTGATTGGCTACTGGGAACAATGGTGATTATTGATTGGCTACTGGGAATAATGGTGATTAGTTACTGGGAACAATGGTGATTATTGATTGGCTACTGGGAATAATGGTGATTAGTTACTGGGAACAATGGTGATTATTGATTGGCTACTGGGAACAATGGTGATTATTGATTGGCTACTGGGAACAATGGTGATTATTGATTGGCTACTGGGAATAATGGTGATTATTGATTGGTTACTGGGAATAATGGTGATTATTTATTGGCTACTGGGAATAATGGTGATTATTGATTGGTTACTGGGAACAATGGTGATTATTGACTGATTACTGGGAATAGTGGTGATTATTTATTGGCTACTGGGAATAATGGTGATCAGTTATTGGCTACTGGGAATAATGGTGTTTATTGATTGGTTACTGGGAATAATGGTTATTATTGATTGGCTACTGGGAATAATGGTGATTATTTATTGCCTACTGGGAATAGTGGTGATTATTTATTGGCTACTGGGAATAATGGTGATCAGTTATTGGTTACTGGGAACAATGGTGATCAATTCATTGGGAAAATAAGTGATTCCTGCTTTCAGTTGTCGGTTTTCAGCTTCATTTGGATATTTGCATATTTTTACAAAATGCTGACTAAAACAAAAGGAAACTGGTTTGTGTGTTCAGGGTTTATACAGTCGCCATACAAGAAACTAAAAAGTAAACTAACTGAAAGTAAAATATACAAGAGCAATGATGTGCAGGAATTATACACAAATCTCCCTTCTTCTTCTTCTTCTTCTTCTTCTTCTTCTTCTTCTTCTTCTTCTTCCCATTTGATTTATTCATTCATTTAACTTTGAAGCGTGAGAGAATGAAGAAATAACCCAACCCCGCCCTCTGCTGGTCCGAGAGAGCAACTACACCGAGAGTCACGCAGTGCAATAAAATGGCGAGATTTAGCGGTCACTGTCTGAATTCTCTGGACCTGGTCAGGGCTCTGAGCTGAAGATGGACCTCTTCTCTCTACACTCTGTAGCTCGACTT
>JAUCMX010000005.1:1205676-1228176 GCA_033459395.1 Hemibagrus guttatus | reverse complement strand
GTGTGAGTATAGTGTGTGTGTGTATAGTGTGTGTGTATAATGTGTGTGTATAGTGTGTGTATAATATGTGTGTGTGTGTGTAATGTGTGTGTATAGTGTGTGTGTATAATATGTGTGTGTGTATAATATGTGTGTGTATAGTGTGTCTGTGTATAGTGTGTGTGTAATGTGTGTGTATAGTGTGTGAGTATAATGTGTGTGTATAATTTTGCGTGTGTATAGTGTTTTGTGTAAAATTTTTTGTGTGTATAGTGTGTGTGTGTGTAATGTGTGTGTGTATAGTGTGTGAGTATAATGTGTGTGTATAATATGCGTGTGTATAGTGTGTCTGTGTATAGTGTTGTGTATAATGTGTGTATAGTGTGTGTATAATGTGTGTGTGTATAGTGTGTGTGTATAGTGTGTGTATAATATGTGTGTGTATAGTGTGGGTGTGTATAATGTGTGTGTGTATAGTGTGTGTGTGTATAGTGTGTGTATAATATGTGTGTGTATAGTGTGTGTGTGTATAATGTGTGTGTGTATAGTGTGTGTGTGTATAGTGTGTGTGTGTGTATAATGTGTGTGTATAGTGTGGGGTGTGTGTATAGTGTGTGTGTGTGTATAGTGTGTGTGTGTGTGTGTATAATATGTGTGTGGGTATAGTGTGTCTGTGTATAGTGTGTGTGTATAATATGCGTGTGTATAGTGTGTCTGTGTATAGTGTGTGTGTATAATATGCGTGTGTATAGTGTGTCTGTGTATAGTGTGTGTGAAAATTTTTAATTTTTTTTGTGTGTGTGTATAGTGTGTGTGTATAATATGTGTTTTGTTTTTTATAGTGTGTGTGTAAAAGGGGGGAATGTGTTTTTATAGTGTGTCTGTGTATAGTGTGTGTGTATAGTGTGTGTTTTGTTTTTAAATTGTGTGTGTATAGTGTGTTGTGTTTGGGGGTTTTGTGTTTTTATAGTGTGTGGTAAAAGTGTGTGTATAATATGTGTGTGTATAGTGTGTTTTTTTGTGTTTTGTGAAATGTGTGTGTGTATAGTGTGTGGTTTAATGTGTGTTTTATAATATGTGTGTGTATAGTGTGTGTGTAAAAGTTTTTTGTTGTTTTTATAGTGTTGTGTGTTTTTTAAGTGTGACTGTGTATAGTGTGTGTGTATAATATGTGTGTCTGTAATGTGTGTGTATAGTGTGTAATCTCCCCCTCCCTCTCTCTCTCTCTCTCTCTCTCCCTCTCCTCTCTCTCTCCCCCCCTCCTCTCTCTCTCCCTCCCTCTCTCTCTCTCTCTCTCTCTCTCTCTCTCCCTCAATCACTCTCTCCCCCTCCCTCTCTCTCTCTCTCTCTCTCCCCCTCCCCCTCTCCCTCTCTCTCTCTCTCTCTCCCCCCCTCTCCCCTCTCTCTCTCTCTCTCTCTCTCCCCCCCCCCAATCACTCTCTCTCCCCCCTCCCTCTCTCTCTCTCTCTCTTTTCTCTCTCTCTCTCCCCCCTTCCTCTCTCCCCCCCTCCCTCTCTCTCTCTCTCTCTCCTCTCTCTCTCTCCCTCTCTCCCCCTCCCCTCTCTCTTCTCTCTCTCTCTCTCTCTCTCTCTCTCTCTCTCTCTCTCTCTCTCCCTTTGTAAACACACATTTATCTCTTTAAAAAATTTGCAGAAATGTGAACAGCAGGGAAATGAATAATGACCGTTCCGTTAAAACCGCTGTAGAGCTTTGATATTTGCGTCCAGAAACATTTCTCTAAAAGACGATCTTTAAAAAAAATCACATCAAAGAGAATCTAATAAAGTTGTTTTTTTTCCACCTTCGCATCTGTTCATTTCCTCACTTCCTGTCACATCTGTCACTTCCTGTCACAGTCCTGATCCATCAGCAGCTGCCACTTTCTCCCTTTAAATCACCGTTTCTCTCCCCGGGTGCCTGCATCTACTAACGTTCCCCCAGACGCCAGGCGTGTGACGCGGCCTCGCTCCTGAAACTCTCGCCCCCCCCCAAAAATCTCGCAAAACTCTCACAAAACTCTCACAAAACTCTCGCTAAACTCTTGTTAAACTCTTGCAGAGAAAAAAATAAATAAACACGATACACGCAGAGAAGAAATACAGCGCCGGGTCAAGAGGCCAAAAACTCAATTCTGTTCTGAGGAGAGGACAAGAGAGAGAGAGAGAGAAACGGGGGGGAGAGAGAGAGAGAGAGAGAGAGAGAGAGAAAGGGGGGAATTTGACGGAGAGGGACAGAGAGAGAAAAAGAGAGAAAGTGGGGAATAGAGGGAGAGGGATTGAGAGAGAGAGAGAGCAACAGAGAGAGAAATGGAAGAGAGGGAGAGACAGATAAAGAAAGAGAGAGAGAGACAGACAGACAGAGAGAGAGACAAATGGAGAGAGCAAGAGAGAGACAGACAACAGAGAGGGACAGACAGAGAGAGACAGAGAGAGAGAGACAGACAGACAGACAAACAGACAGACAGAGAGAGAGAAATGGAGAGAGAGAGAGAGACAGACAGACAGACAAAAAAGAGAGAGAGAGAGAGAGAGAGAAAGAGAGAAAGAGAAAAGGAAAGGGGAGAGAAGAGAGAGATAGAGAGAGAAATGGAGAGAGAGAGAGAAAACAGGGCAGACAAAAAAAGAGAGAGAGAGAGAGAGAGAGAGAGAGAGAGAGAGAGAGAGAGAGAGAGAAAGAGAAAAGGAGAGAGAGAGAGAGATAAAAGAGAGAGAGAGAGAGAGATAGAGAAAAGAGAGAGAGAAAGCCAGAAAGAGAAATGGAGGGGAGAGAGAGAGAGAGAGAAAAGAGAGAGAGAGAGAGAGAGAGAGAAAGACAGAAAAAGAAATGGAGAGAGAGAGAGAGAGAGAGAGAGAGAGAAAGGGGAAAGGAGAGACAAAAAGACAGACAGACAGACAGACAGACAGACAGACAGAGGAGAGAGAGAGAGAGAGTTAGTGGCTTTTCACATTCTGATATATTTGTATCTTGATTTTTTTAAAGAATGAATGAATTTATTTTTGTAGGATAGTTCCTTTCCCCCCCCTCTATATTCAGCAGTTTGTTTCAAAAAATGTCATAAATATTTAACGGTATTTATTTAATACTCAAATTTAAAGAAAACCAATCTGGTAAAAGTTTTGCGGGCGGAGCCATCAGCATGATCACTGAGATTGGGTTAGCTCCTCCTGCTTTTATACTAGCCCCTCCCACTCTGCGTTAAAAGCCGGTCGTGGCTGTACGATACAGATGTCAGTGAGGAGAAGGATGTTCCCGGAGACGGAGTGGAGTTCATCATCACACACCGCCTCATTACACACACACCGGGCTCAGCTGTTCAGCTCATTAAGCAGAGCGAGGGGTCAGGGGTGTGTGTGGGGTGTGTGTGTGTGTGTGCCGAGAGATCATCTACATCACCAACATGGATAGTACGAGTTTCTTTGTGGTTTCTTGGTGATGCTGTTGCTATAGAAACGATAAGATGATATGTCCTCCTATGGCTTCCTGCTAGAGCATTTTAATCACGTCTGTCATTTTTGTCTCAGACGCAGCCAGCCGTAATCGAGTGGTGGAGCGTAACTGACTGATAAGGAGGGGGGGGTGTGTGTGTGTGTGTGTGTGTGTGTGTGTGTTTTGTGTGTGTGTTGTTCGGGTTGGGGGAAAGGGGGTTTACAATACAACCAGCGCTCAGTTCTGGTGGGGAAAAAACCCTTTTGGACAATTTCTAAAAAAAACTTACTCTCAGTGTTTATAATGATTTATAATCCCACTCTCAGTGTTTATAATGATTTTTAATCCCACTCTCAGTGTTTATAATGGTTTTATAATCCCACTCTCAGTGTTTTTTAATGATTTTTTAATCCCACTCTCAGTGTTTATAATGATTTATAATCCCACTCTCAGTGTTTATAAAATTTATAATCCCACTCTCAGTGTTTTTAAAAAATTTTTAATCCCCCTCTCAGTGTTTATAATGATTTATAATCCCACTCTCAGTGTTTATAATGATTTATAATCCCACTCTCGTGTTTATAATGATTTATAATCCCACTCTCAGTGTTTATAATGATTTTTTAATCCCACTCTTTAGTGTTTATAAAAAGATTTATAATCCCACTCTCAGTGGTTATAATGATTTATAATCCCACTCTCAGTGTTTATAATGATTTATAATCCCACTCTCTGTGTTTATAATGATTTATAATCCCACTCTCAGTGTTTATAATGATTTATAATCCCACTCTCAGTGTTTATAATGATTTATAATCCCACTCTCAGTGTTTATAATGATTTATAATCCCACTCTCAGGGTTTATAATGATTTATAATCCCACTCTCAGGGTTTATAATGATTTATAATCCCTCTCTATGTGTTTATAATGATTTATAATCCCACTCTCAGTGTTTATAAGATTTATAATCCCACTCTCAGTGTTTATAATTATTTATAATCCCACTCTCAGTGTTTATAATGATTTATAATCCACTCTCAGTGTTTATAATGATTTTTAATCCCACTCTCAGTGTTTATAATGATTTATAATCCCACTCTCAGTGTTTATAATGATTTATAATCCCACTCTCAGTGTTTATAATGATTTATAATCCCACTCTCAGTGTTTATAATGATTTATAATCCCACTCTCAGTGTTTATAATGATTTATAAACCCACTCTCAGTGTTTATAATGATTTATAATCCCCCTCTCAGGGTTTATAATGATTTATAATCCCCTCTATGTGTTTATAATGATTTATAATCCCACTCTCAGTGTTTATAATGATTTATAATCCCACTCTCAGTGTTTATAATGATTTATAATCCCACTCTCAGTGTTTATAATGATTTATAATCCCACTCTCAGTGTTTATAATATTTTTAATCCCCCTCGGTTTTTAAAGATTTTTAATCCCACTCTCAGTGTTTATAATGATTTATAATCCCACTCTCAGTGTTTATAATGATTTATAATCCCACTCTCAGTGTTTATAATGATTTTTAATCCCACTCTCAGTGTTTATAATGATTTATAATCCCCCTCTCAGTGTTTATAATGATTTATAATCCCACTCTCAGTGTTTATAATGATTTATAATCCCACTCTCAGTGTTTATAATGATTTATAATCCCACTCTAGTGTTTATAATGATTTATAATCCCACTCTCAGTGTTTATAATGATTTATATCCCACTCTCAGTGTTTATAATGATTTATAATCCCACTCTCAGTGTTTATAATGATTTATAATCCCACTCTAGTGTTTATAATGATTTATAATCCCACTCTAGTGTTTATAATGATTTATAATCCCACTCTCAGTGTTTATAATGATTTATAATCCCACTCTCAGTGTTTATAATGATTTATAATCCACTCTCAGTGTTTATAATGATTTATAATCCCACTCTCAGTGTTTATAATGATTTATAATCCACTCTCAGTGTTTATAATGATTTATAATCCCACTCTCGTGTTTATAATGATTTATAATCCACTCTCAGTGTTTATAATGATTTATAATCCCACTCTCAGTGTTTATAATGATTTATAATCCCACTCTCAGTGTTTATAATGATTTATAATCCCACTCTCAGTGTTTATAATGATTTATAATCCCACTCTCAGTGTTTATAATGATTTATAATCCCACTCTCAGTGTTTATAATGATTTATAATCCCACTCTCGTGTTTATAATGATTTATAATCCCACTCTCAGTGTTTATAATGATTTATAATCCCACTCTCAGTGTTTATAATGATTTATAATCCCACTCTCAGTGTTTATAATGATTTATAATCCCACTCTCAGTGTTTATAATGATTTATAATCCCACTCTCAGTGTTTATAATGATTTATAATCCCACTCTCAGTGTTTATAATGATTTATAATCCCACTCTCAGTGTTTATAATGATTTATAATCCCACTCTCGTGTTTATAATGATTTATAATCCCACTCTGTGTTTATAATGATTTATAATCCCACTCTCAGTGTTTATAATGATTTATAATCCCACTCTGTGTTTATAATGATTTATAATCCCACTCTCAGTGTTTATAATGATTTATAATCCCACTCTCAGTGTTTATAATGATTTATAATCCCACTCTCTGTGTTTATAATGATTTATAATCCCACTCTCAGTGTTTATAATGATTTATAATCCCACTCTCAGTGTTTATAATGATTTATAATCCCACTCTCTGTGTTTATAATGATTTATAATCCCACTCTCAGTGTTTATAATGATTTATAATCCCACTCTCAGTGTTTATAATGATTTATAATCCACTCTCAGGGTTTATAATGTGTTTATAATGATTTATAATCCCACTCTCAGTGTTTATAATGATTTATAATCCCACTCTCAGTGTTTATAATGATTTATAATCCCACTCTCAGTGTTTATAATGATTTATAATCCCACTCTCAGTGTTTATAATGATTTATAATCCCACTCTCAGTGTTTATAATGATTTATAATCCCACTCTCAGTGTTTATAATGATTTATAATCCCACTCTCAGTGTTTATAATGATTTATAATCCCACTCTCAGTGTTTATAATGATTTATAATCCCACTCTCAGTGTTTATAATGATTTATAATCCCACTCTCAGTGTTTATAATGATTTATAATCCCACTCTCTGTGTTTATAATGATTTATAATCCCACTCTCAGTGTTTATAATGATTTATAATCCCACTCTCTGTGTTTATAATGATTTATAATCCCACTCTCAGTGTTTATAATGATTTATAATCCCACTCTCTGTGTTTATAATGATTTATAATCCCACTCTCAGTGTTTATAATGATTTATAATCCCACTCTCTGTGTTTATAATGATTTATAATCCCACTCTCAGTGTTTATAATGATTTATAATCCCACTCTCTGTGTTTATAATGATTTATAATCCCACTCTCAGTGTTTATAATGATTTATAATCCCACTCTCTGTGTTTATAATGAGGGAGTTTGTCCTCACCGTCACCTCTGACTCACTTATTAGAGATAAATTTATACATATAAACATTATTTCCTGAATTCTGTAAAGGTGCTTTGTTTATCTGACTGAAGTATGTATGATGTGTGTGTGATTTGTGTGTGATGTGTGTGTGTGAGATATGTGATGTGTGTGTGTATGATGTGTGTGTGTAAGGTGTGTGTGCAAGATGTGTGATGTGTTTGTGCATGATGTGTGTGTGTGTGTGTGTGATGTGTGTGTATGATGTGTATGATGTGTGTGTGTGTGTGAGATGTGTGATGTATGTGATGTGTTTGTGTATGATGTGTGTACATGTGTGTATGATGTGTGTGTGAGATGTGATGTGTGTGTATGTGTGTATGATGTGTGTGTGTGTGTGTGCGTGTATGATATTTGTGTGTTCTGTTGTGCTACATGGTGCAGTGTTCTGAAATGTGATGAAACTGCATGCATTAGCTGTGACTCATGAGCAAACACACATACACACACACACACACACACACACACACATACGCACACACACACACACACACACACACACACACACACACTCCTAATAAAAGCCTGCGTAAAGAAAAGAAAAGCGATGAAAGAGAAAATAAAAGGACCTACACGGACCTAGAGCGGAGCCCTGTGGCATTGATTACTAAATGGTTATTAAGTGTTTATTACAGGTTATTAAGTGTTTATTACAGCTCAGTTATGCTCCATTTTATTACCAGAATAATTATAATTGATTTTTTCAACTTAATTTCATTCATCTCTGTTCGTTTAGCTTTAAATCACAGTTCTCACAGAGTTCTGCGTTCTGATTGGTCAGGAAATGTTGATGCATTTCTTATCTCTAATGCACTGGCGCTGATACGCTACTGTTTCTATAGCAACCGCTCATTCAAACGGTGACGTGTACAGAGGTCGATCTAACGAAACAAACTGAATTCATTTTACTTCGTTTCTATTCTTTATTTCTTTCTCTTTCATTTGTTTACATTTCTCTCTCTCTCTGTCTCCCTCTCTGTCTCCCTTTCTGTCTCTCCCTCTCTCTCTCTCTGTCTCCCTCTCTGTCTCCCTTTCTGTCTCTCCCTCTCTCTCTCTCTGTCTCCCTCTCTGTCTCCCTTTCTGTTTCTCCCTCTCTCTCTCCCTCTCTGTCTCCCTTTCTGTCTCTCCCTCTCTCTCTCTCTCTCTCTGTCTCCCTTTCTGTTTCTCCCTCTCTCTCTCCCTCTCTGTCTCCCTTTCTGCCTCTCCCTCTCTCTCTGTCTCCCTTTCTTTCTCTCCCTCTCCGTCTCTCCCTCTCTTTCTCTCTCTCTCTGTCTCCTCCTTCCTTCCTTTCTTTCTTTCTTTCTTTCTTTCTTTCTTTCTTTCTTTCTTTCTTTCTTTCTTTCTTTCTTTCTTCTTTCTTTCTTTCTTTCCTTCTTTCTTCCTTTCTTTTTTCTTCCTCCCTTTCTTTCTTTCTTTCTTCCTTCCTTTTTTCTTTCTTTCTTTTTCTTTCTCTCTCTCTGTCTCCTCCTTCCTTTCTTCCTTTCATTCTTTCTTCTTCCCTTCCTCCCTTTCTTTCTTTCTTTCTCTCTTCTCCTCTCTCTCTCTCTCTCTCTCTCTCTCTCTCTCTCTCTCTCTACCTCCACCCCCCTCTCTCTGTGTGATGTTCTGTCTAATGCAGTCCTAACAGAACCAACACACCGACACTGGAGTGTCCTGCGTAACTATGTACCCCCTGACCTTTGCCCTGTTGTATAAAATCACGAACTGAGGCATGAAGCGCGACGCTGACCGCAAGGGTAACATTCAGACTGCGGGACAAACAAATAAAAACACACACCGGACATGATCTCGAACAAAACGAAACAAAACAAAACGAAACGAAACAAAACAAACATTTCTTTCATGTTTTCACAATATGATTTTTAAAGGTCATTACCGCATGGGCGCAACTTTTTAAATAAAAGCAATTCTTTGGGTTTTTTTAAACAAATGTTTGTTTGTTTGTTTGTTTGGTAAAAGTTGACTCAGCTCTCAGTGCAGAGTGTTGAGATCTCCTGTAGAGACCCGGGGCGCAGTGGATCGTGTCCGGCCGCCAGGCGGCGCTGCAGCTCTTCCCTCCATCCTGCAGTAACTTCAACCTTCAGCTCCAGAAGTGAGACAGGAGGCGAAGAGAAAGCGGACACAGCGCCAGCGTCCTGCGCCGGAGGAGACACTGACCATCCCGACCGTCCGACACACTCAGATTAGACTCGCTTCCATTAGATTCGATTAGTCGGGTGTGTGGGTGTGTGTGTGTGTGACCTGTCTGCTGTGTTACTGTAGCAGTGTGTGTGAGAAAGTGTGTGTGTGTGTGTGTGTGTACGTGTGTGTGTGTGTGTGTGTGTGTACGTGTGTGTGTGTGTGTGTGTGTGTGTGATCTGTCTGCTGTGTTACTGTAGCAGTGTGTGTGAGAAAAAGTGTGTGTGTGTGTGTGTGTGTGTGATCTGTCTGCTGTGTTACTGTAGCAGTGTGTGTGAGAAAGGGGGTGTGTGTGTGTGTGTGATCTGTCTGCTGTGTTACTGTAGCAGTGTGTGTGAGAAAATGTGTGTGTGTGTGTGTGTGTTTTTGTGTGTTTTTAGATTTTGAGTGGGGAAAACGGGGAATCAGGAGATCAGAACACACTTCTCATGCACGTCGCGTCGCCTGGCTGCATCTGGACATCCTCTCTCTCTCTCTCTCTCTCTCTCTCTCTCTCTCTCTCCACACTGGCAGAGACGAGAAGGACACCCATTTCTTCTTTTTTTTTATCACTGTCTCTTTCTCCTCTCTCCCTCTCTCTTTTTTTTTTTTTTTTAAATCGCGGACCAAACCTCAGACTCCGCTGTGCGTAATGTGTGTATGAGTGTGCGCGTGCTCGCGCGCCCGCGCGCGCGCGCGTGTGTGTGTGTGTGTGTGTGTGTGTGTGTAGTGTAAAATACTATGTGCATGTGCACGAGAGAGAAGACTCTGAGATGAGCAACGTGCACTGAATCTGAATCAGAGACTCGGATAGGATCAGTGTCCGGTCCTCCGAGTGACCGGATGTTTGAGGGGCAGAGAGAAAAGAAACAGCAGCGCGTGAATTAAACAGCGTCCCTGCGCGTGCATCCGAGAGAGAGAGAGAGAGAGACAGAGAGAGAGAGAGAGAGAGAGAGAGAGAGAGAGAGCAACAACAACTGACATGCACTAGCGTTTTTTAGTCGTATTTGGGGTTTTTTTTTTTGGACACACACACTTGCACTCATGGCTTCGCTGTACCAAAGGTTCACGGGAAAAATCAACACCGGTGCATCTTTCCCCGGTCCCCCGGAGGCCAGCCGTCTGCTCGGTGCGCGTGAGAAGGCGACCAGGAGTCCTCCCGAGCCCCGGCCCGAGCACCGACGCGGGACCGCGCGCGAGGACGAGGACGTAAGAGTTTCCGCTTTTTTTTTTTCTTCAATCCGGATTAAAATTCGCCCCAGTGTGACAGTGTAGTGGTGCAGTGGTCCACTTCCAGGAGTGTGTTTTACTCACACACACACACACACACACACACACACACCTCATTCACACACACTCCACGTAGAAAAGCTAGTTGACTGTGTAAAATCTAGAACTTTCTGTTGACTAGCTGTTCAGCAGCTTACCGGATTTGTTCCGCCATCTTGCCTTTTATGGTGATTTGTGGGCGGGGCTAATGTCTATATGAGTCCAAATTGTAAATATGGAGGTGAATTCTATATTATTATTATTATTATTGTTATTATTATTATTATTATTATTATTATTGTTATTATTGTTATTATTATTATTTATTATTTTTTTAATTTTTATTGTTTTTTTTTTTATTATTATTGTTATTATTATTATTGTTTTTTTATTATTATTACTTTTTGTTATTATTATTATTGTTATTATTATTATTACTATTGTTATTATTTGAAATCTGATACTTGTATGTTGTAGTTATAGTTCAGATAAAAAGGAATAAAATAAAAGGAATATAAATATATAATAAGGTGAACGGAGAGCAGGAAAAATTCTTAAACACACCTTTAATTTATTATTTATAAAAGTGGAGCATAATTTAGTCCAAAAAAAGGCCGAGCTGCAATTAATCAGACTCCAGGCTCCGTTTAATCACACCCCGGTCACTGAGTTCTGTTCATTTCATTAGAGTTGGAGAGATTAGATGAGGGATTAGTTATTTTCTCGGCAGGTGAATACCTGATTATTTTTAGTCTCGACATGACTTTAAGGAGAAGTTATGATTCATGGAATATTTAGGCTTCGCTTTACTTTTGAGGCAGAGGAGTGACCGGTGAAAACATGTTCAAGGTCACATACACAATATTGTCAAAAGTTTTGGGACACCCCTCCACATCATTGAGTTCAGGTGTTGTGTTTCAGGGGTTGGGCTCGGCCCCTTAGTTCCAGTGAAAGGAACTCGTAATGCTTCAGCATACCAAGACATTTTGGACAATTTCATGCTCTTTGTGGGAACAGTTTGGGGATGACCCCTTCCTGTTCCAACATGACTGCACACCAGTGACCAAAGCAAGCTCCATAAAGACATGGATGAGTGAGTTTGGTGTGGAGGAACTTGACTGGCCTGCACAGAGTCCTGACCTCAACCCCATAGAACACCTTTGGGATGAATTAGAGCGGAGACTGCGAGTCAGACCTTCTCGTCCAACATCAGTGCCTGACCTCACAAATGATAGTGCAACTTTAAATCTTTTAAAGAAAATAACAAACATGTATATTTATCTTTATAAGAAAATGGAGTTCATTCAGCGCTACTCTGAGGAAGGACATTCTTATGGCGTGATTTTGGATATACTGATAGCGTATCATGGCGTAAAGATTAGTTTGCGATCTCTAAAAACACACCTGAAGAACGCAGGAATGTTCGGAAGACCAAACTATTCCAGATTAAAGGATGTAAGGAGCGCTATAAGAGCAGCGCTACGTTCATACACACACCAATCCACTTTCTACTGCTGCAGCCTGCTGGACTTCCTGTATATCCTGAGTGACCGATGTCTCGTCCAATCAGAGGGAAGAATTCCATTCACAAACATATACCTACCTACCGGATTTGTTTTCAGGTTTCCGGATTTGTTCTCGTGTTTTCTGACTTGTTATCATGTTTCCGGATTTGTTGTCATGTTTCCGGATTTGTTGTCATGTTTCCGGATTTGTTGTCATGTTTCCGGATTTGTTGTCATGTTTTCCGATTTGTTATCATGTTTCCGGATTTGTTATCATGTTTCCGGATTTGTTGTCATGTTTCCCGATTTGTTATCATGTTTCCGGATTTGTTATCATGTTTCCGGATTTGTTGTCATGTTTCCCGATTTGTTATCATGTCTCCGGATTTGTTATCATGTTTCCGGATTTGTTGTCATGTTTCCCGATTTGTTATCATGTTTCCCGATTTGTTATCATGTCTCCGGATTTGTTGTCATGTTTCCGGATTTGTTGTCATGTTTTCCGATTTGTTATCATGTCTCCGGATTTGTTGTCATGTTTCCGGATTTGTTATCATGTTTCCGGATTTGTTGTCATGTTTTCCGATTTGTTATCATGTCTCCGGATTTGTTGTCATGTTTCCCGATTTGTTATCATGTTTCCGGATTTGTTGTCATGTTTCCGGATTTGTTGTCATGTTTCCGGATTTGTTATCATGTTTCCGGATTTGTTATCATGTTTCCGGATTTGTTGTCATGTTTCCGGATTTGTTATCATGTTTCCGGATTTGTTGTCATGTTTCCCGATTTGTTATCATGTTTCCGGATTTGTTGTCATGTTTCCGGATTTGTTGTCATGTTTCCGGATTTGTTATCATGTTTCCGGATTTGTTATCATGTTTCCGGATTTGTTGTCATGTTTCCGGATTTGTTATCATGTTTCCGGATTTGTTGTCATGTTTCCCGATTTGTTATCATGTTTCCGGATTTGTTGTCATGTTTCCGGATTTGTTGTCATGTTTCCGGATTTGTTATCATGTTTCCGGATTTGTTGTCATGTTTCCGGATTTGTTATCATGTCTCCGGATTTGTTGTCATGTTTCCGGATTTGTTGTCATGTTTTCCGATTTGTTGTCATGTTTCCGGATTTGTTATTTTGTGTTGCACTTCTCGGACACCGTGAACAGCAGTTAAAACCCGATTCACTGAAGGTGAAAGGACGCGGTAGACGTTAGAGGATTTGTTCACTTCATTTTATCTACCTGTGTGTTGATGAACTCTTGAACTCTGGTGCTATGAGCCGACTGACAGCATGGCAGCGTGAGTCTGGTGTCTAAAACAAGACAGAGATCCTGCTACTTATATTCTGAGGTAAAAATTCTGCTTGACTGTGTTTGTACCTCGATTATAATTATTATTATTATCATCATTTGATTCTGAGCGTCCTGCAGCTGTCCATATTTTGTCCTGTAAATAGGACAGATTTCACCTCAGGAGCTCCAAAGCTTCACCGTGCATCACGATGTTGATCACGTGGAGCGTCGTAACATGTTACAGAAACAATATGGCTCCTCCCACCAACCAGGTGGACCAGAGGGATTGATCTGGTGATCTCCAGACAACAGAGCAGACATTGAAACTTTCCTTAAAGGTTTCTCGAAGAACTGAAAGAACATGAGAACTTTTCATGTAGGAAACACTGTAAATGGAGGAATCTAGATCTTTTCCAGTTAATGGAAAAAAAGGGAAAAAAAAACAAAAAAAAAACAGGGACCAGCCGAAAGAAGAAGAAGAGCAACAACAACAGATAATATAATATTTCAGCTAGAACTGAGAGGCCCGTCATAATGAATGAATGGACCTTGTGTTCTTTTTCATTCATCAGCGTCGACTCAGATCCTGATTCTGATCATTAAAATCAAATGAAGATAAAAATTCGTGCTTGATTTCCACTTGAAAGTGTGTGTGTGTGTGTGTTTGTGTGTGTGTGTGTGTTGGGAGCGTGATTGCTCGGTGAATAACAGGGACTGTGTTTTGATGAGGTGAAGCAGCACGGAGGCCGGGGAACGCAGCACGAGCGCTTCAGCTCAGATTATTGCAATTAGGCGGTAATTGGGGAGCTGGAGGGAAGCACGCGCTGAGAGGAGTGTGTGTGTGTGTTTGTGTGTGTGTGTGTGTGATGAGTCTGGATTGTGTGTGAGTGTGTGTGTTTGTGTGTGTGTGTGTGATGAGTCTGGATTGTGTGTGTGTGTGTGAGTGTGTGTGTGTGATGAGTCTGGATTGTGTGTATGATGAGCCAAGAGTGTGTGTGATGAGTCTGGAGTGTGTGTGTGTGTGATGAGTCTGGATTGTGTGTGTGATGAGACAAGAGTGTGTGATGGGTCTGGTGTGTGTGTGTGTGATGAGTCTAGATTGTGCGTGTGATGAGTCTGGAGTTTGTGTGTGATGAGTCTGGAGTGTGTGTGTGTGATGAGTCTGGATTGTGTGTGCGATGAGTCAAGAGTGTGTGTGATGAGTCTGGTCTGTGTGTGTGTTTGTGTGTGATGAGTCTGGATTGTGTGTGTGATGAGTCTGGATTTTGTGTGTGTGCGTGTGTGTGTGATGAGTCAAGAGTGTGTGTGATGAGTCTGGAGTGTGTGTGTGTGTGTGCGTGTGATGAGTCTGGATTGTGTGTGTGTGTGTGTGATGAGTCAAGAGTGTGTATGATGAGTCTGGAGTGTGTGTGTGTGTGTGTGTGATGAGTCTGGATTGTATGTGTGATGAGTCTGGTGTGTGTGTGTGTGTGTGTGTGTTTGTGTGTGATGAGTCTGGAGTTTGTGCATGATGAGTCTGGTGTGTGTGTGTGTGTGATGAGTCTGGATTGTGTGTGTGATGAGTCTGGTGGTGTGTGTGTGTGTGTGTGTGTGTGTGTGTGTGTGTGTGTGTGTGTGTATTGTGTGTATGATGAGCCAAGAGTGTGTGTGATGAGTCTGGAGTGTGTGTGTGTGTGTGTGTGTGATGAATCTGGAGTGTGTGTGTAATGAGTCAAGACTGTGTGTGATGAGTCTGGAGTGTGTGAGTGTGTGTGTGTGTATGTGTGTGTGATGAGTCTGAATTGTGTGTGTGATGAGTCAAGAGTGTGTGTGATGAGTCTTGTGTGTGTGTGTGTGTGTGTGTGATGAGTCTGGATTGTGTGTGTGATGAGTTAAGACTGTGTGTGATGAGTCTGGAGTGTGTGTGTGTGCGTGTGTGTGTGATGAGTCTGGATTTTGTGTGTGTGTGTGTGATGAGTCTGGAGTGTGTGTGTGTGTGTGTGTGATGAGTCTGGATTTTATGTGTGATGAGTCAAGAGTGTGTGTGTGTGATGAGTCTGGTGTGTGTGTGTGTGTGTGATGAGTCTGGTGTGTGCGTGTGTGTGTGTGTGTGTGTGTGTGTGTGTGTGTGATGAGTCTGGTGTGTGCGTGTGTGTGTGTGTGTGTGTGTCCTGAGCGTGTGTTAGAAACATGGAAGTTATCACACTGACTATTCCAGCTATTCTGTGTTATTATAATGTTCCTGCTGGACTGGGAGGATTTCAGCGTTTCTTTATTTATTTACTGTTTGTTTATTTATTTACTTATTTACTTATTTACTTATTTATTTATTTATAATCCCTGAGCCCCAGGTGGTCAAGCTGCGAGCCATTACAGTGACCTTATTTAATCAGACGAAGGAGGCCGGACCAGAATAGCGTGACATTCAGAAAGGACGGCTGCCTGTGGATGAGGTTCGGCTTAGTGACGAGGAGCGCATTGACTCTCGCTGTGTGCTCTATTGAGGAAAACCACCTCAATGTGTGTGTGTGTGTGTGTGTGTGTGTGCGTGTGTGTGTGTGTGTGTGTGTGTGTGTGTGTAGCTCATCACTTTGTTTGAAACTGCAGAGTTTCAGGTTCTGTAGCTATGCGATGAGAGACTGGAATTTACAACAACACAATTAACAACAATCAGTCTCTTTCACCATCTGGAGATTCCCATGAATTCCCAGAGTGGAATTCTGTTCCGTGTGGCAGATTTTACCTTCTTTTAGCTGGATTTACTGGATTTGATGTGGAATTTGTGTTTGAGCTACGTTACCGAATTAAACTGGCTGATGTTAGCCGAGCTAGTTCGACAAATATTAGCAATGCAGTCGGTGATGTATTTCCTGTAAGGCTATGCTATGCTAGCACTTTGACAGTTGCCTGATGTTTGGATTTTCAGGATGGTATTTGGTCTCTCGGGATGATGTTTGGTCTCTCGGGATGATGTTTGGTCTTTTTGGATTTTGTTTGGTCTTTCAGGATGATGGTTGGTCTCTTAGGATGATGTTTGGTCTCTCAGGATGATGTTGGGATATTCAGGATGATGTTTGGTCTTTCAGGATGAAGTTTGCTCTCTCAGGATGAAGTTTGCTCTCTCAGGATGACATTTGGTCTCTCAGGATGATGTTTGGTCTCTCAGGATGATGTCTGGTCTCTCAGGATGATGTCTGGTCTCTCAGGATGATGTTTGGTCTTTCAGGATGATGTTTGGTCTTTCAGGATGATGCTTGTTCTTTCAGGATGATGTTTGGTCTCTCAGGATGATGCTTGTTCTTTCAGGATGATGTTTGGTCTCTCAGGATGATGCTTGTTCTTTCAGGATGATGTTGGGATATTCAGGATGACGTTTGGTCTCTCAGGATGAAGTTTGGTCTCTCAGGATGATGTTTGGTCTCTCAGGATGATGTTTGGTCTTTCAGGATGATGTTTGGTCTCTCAGGATGATGTTTGGTCTTTCAGGATGAAGTTTGGTCTTTCAGGATGATGTTTGGTCTCTCAGGATGATGTTTGGTCTTTCAGGATGATATTTGGTCTTTCAGGATGATGTTTTGTCTCTCAGGATGATGCTTGTTCTCTCAGGATGATGTTGGGATATTCAGGATGATGTTTGGATTTTCAGGATGGTGTTTGGTGTTTTTGGATTTTGTTGGTCTCTCAGGATGATGTTTGGTCTCTCAGGATGATGTCTGGTCTCTCAGGATGATGTTTGGTCTCTCAGGATGATGCTTGTTCTTTCAGGATGATGTTGAGATATTCAGGATGATGTTTGGTCTCTCAGGATGATGTTTGGTCTTTCAGGATGAAGTTTGCTCTCTCAGGATGATGTTTGGTTTTTCAGGATGATGCTTGTTCTTTCAGGATGATGTTGGGATATTCAGGATGATGTTTGGTTTCTCAGGATGATGTTTGGTCTCTCAGGATGATGTTTGGTCTTTCAGGATGATGTTTTGTCTCTCAGGATGATGCTTGTTCTTTCAGGATGGTGTTTGGTGTTTTTGGATTTTGTTTGGTCTCTCAGGATGATGTTTGGTCTCTCAGGATGATGTTTGGTCTCTCAGGATGATGTTTAGTCTCTCAGGATGAAGTTTGGTCTCAGGATGATCTTTGAATTTTCAGGATGGTGTTTGGTCTTTCAGGATGATGTTGGGTCTCTCAGGATGATGTTTAGTCTCTCAGGATGATGTTGGGAATTTTAGGATGATGGTAGGTCTCTCAGGATAATGTTTGGATTTTCAGGATGATGTTTGGTCTTTTAGGATGATGTTTGGTCTTTTAGGATGATGTTTGGTCTCTCAGGATGATGTTTGGTCTCTCAGGATGATGTTTTGGTCTCTCAGGATGATGTTTGGTCTCTCAGGATGATGTTTGGTCTTTCAGGATTATGTTTGTTCTTTCAGAATGATGTTTGGTCTTTCAGGATGATATTTGGTCTCTCGGGATGATGTTTGGATTTTCAGGATGATGTTTGGTCTCTCAGGATGATGTTTGGTCGTTCAGGATGATGTTTGGTCTTTCAGGATGATGTTTGGATTTTCAGGATGATGTTTTGGTCGTTCAGGATGATGTTTGGTCTTTCAGGATGATGTTTGGTTTCTCAGGATGATGTTTGGTCTCTCGGGATGATGTTTGGTCTCTCAGGATGATGTTTGGTCTCTCAGGATGAAGTTTGGTCTCTCAGGATGACGTTTGGTCTCAGGATGATCTTTGAATTTTCAGGATGGTGTTTGGTCTTTCAGGATGATGTTGGGTCTCTCAGGATGATGTTTGTTCTTTCAGGATGATGTTTGGATTTACACAATGATGTTTAGTCTCTCAGGGTGATGTTGGGAATTTTAGGATGATGGTAGGTCTCTCAGGATAATGTTTGGATTTTCAGGATGATGTTTGGTCTTTTAGGATGATGTTTGGTCTCTCAGGATGATGTTTGGTCTCTCAGGATGATGTTTGGTCTTTCAGGATTATGTTTGTTTTTTCAGAATGATGTTTGAAATTTCAGGATGATGTTTGGTCTTTTAGGATGATGTTTGGTCTCTCAGGATGATGTTTGGTCTCTCAGGATTATGTTTGTTCTTTCAGAATGATGTTTGGTCTTTCAGGATGATATTTGGTCTCTCGGGATGATGTTTGGATTTTCAGGATGATGTTTGGTCTCTCAGGATGATGTTTGGTCTCTCAGGGTGATGTTTGGTCTCTCAGGATGATGTTTGGTCTCTCAGAATGATGTTTGGATTTTCAGGATGATGTTTGGTCTTTCAGAATGATGTTTGGTCTCTCAGGATGATGTTTGGTCTTTCAGGATGATGTTTGGTGTTTTTGGATTTTGTTTGGTCTTTCAGGATGAAGTTTGGTCTTTCAGGATCATGTTTGGTCTTTCAAGATCATGTTTGGTCTCTCAGGATGATGTTGGGATATTCAGGATGATGTTTGTTCTTTCAGGATGATGTTGGGATATTCAGGATGATGTTTGTTCTTTCAGGATGATGTTGGGATATTCAGGATGATGTTTGGTCTCTCAGGATGATGTTTGGTCTCTCAGGATGATGTTTGGTCTTTCAGGATGATGCTTTTGGTCTTTCAGGATGATGTTTTGTCTCTCAGGATGATGCTTGTTCTTTCAGGATGGTGTTTGGTGTTTTTGGATTTGTTTGGTCTCTCAGGATGATGTTTGGTCTCTCAGGATGATGTTTGGTCTCTCAGGATGATGTTTGGTCTCTCAGGATGAAGTTTGGTCTCAGGATGATCTTTGAATTTTCAGGATGGTGTTTGGTCTTTCAGGATGATGTTGGGTCTCTCAGGATGATGTTTAGTCTCTCAGGATGATGTTGGAATTTTAGGATGATGGTAGGTCTCTCAGGATAATGTTTGGATTTTCAGGATGATGTTTGGTCTTTTAGGATGATGTTTGGTCTTTTAGGATGATGTTTGTTTCTCTCAGGATGATGTTTGTTCTTCTCAGGATGATGTTTGGTCTTTCAGGATGATGTTTGGTCTCTCAGGATGATGTTTGGTCTCTCAGAATGATGTTTGGTCTCTCAGGATGATGTTTGGTCTTTCAGGGTGATGTTTGGTCTCTCAGGATCATGTTTGGTCTCTCAGGATGATGTTTAGTCTTTCAGGGTGATGTTTGGTCTCTCAGGATGATGTTTGGTTTTTCAGGATGATGTTTGGATTTTTAGAATGATGTTTGGTCTTTCAGGATGATGGTTGGTCTCTCAGGATGATGTTTAGTCTCTCAGGATGATGTTTGGTCTGTCAATATGATGTTTGGTCTTTCAGGATGATGTTTGGTCTCTCAGGATGATGTTTAGTCTCTCAGGATGATGTTTGGTCTGTCAATATGATGTTTGGTCTTTCAGGATGATGTTTGGTCTCTCAGGATGATGTTTGGTCTCTCAGGATGATGTTTGGTCTGTCAATATGATGTTTGGTCTTTCAGGATGATGTTTGGTCTCTCAGGATGATGTTTGTTCTCTCAGGATGATGTTTGGTCTTTCAGGATGATGTTTAGTCTCTCAGGATGATGTTTGGTCTGTCAATATGATGTTTGGTCTTTCAGGATGATGTTTGGTCTCTCAGGATGATGTTTGGTCTCTCAGGATGATGTTTGGTTTTTCAGGATGATGTTTGGATTTTTAGAATGATGTTTGGTCTTTCAGGATGATGGTTGGTCTCTCAGGATGATGTTTGTTCGTTCAGGATGATGTTTGGATTTTCAGGATGATGTTTGGTCTTTCAGGGTGATGTTTGGTCTCTCAGGATGATGTTTAGTCTCTCAGGATGATGTTTGGTCTGTCAATATGATGTTTGGTCTTTCAGGATGATGTTTGGTCTCTCAGGATGATGTTTAGTCTCTCAGGATGATGTTTGGTCTGTCAATATGATGTTTGGTCTTTCAGGATGATGTTTGGTCTCTCAGGATGATGTTTGGTCTCTCAGGATGATGTTTGGTCTGTCAATATGATGTTTGGTCTTTCAGGATGATGTTTGGTCTCTCAGGATGATGTTTGGTCTCTCAGGATGATGTTTGGTCTTTCAGGATGATGTTTAGTCTCTCAGGATGATGTTTGGTCTGTCAATATGATGTTTGGTCTTTCAGGATGATGTTTGGTCTCTCAGGATGATGTTTGGTCTCTCAGGATGATGTTTGGTCTTTCAGGATGATGTTTGGTCTGTCAATATGATGTTTGGTCTTTCAGGATGATGTTTAGTCTCTCAGGATGATGTTTGGTCTGTCAATATGATGTTTGGTCTTTCAGGATGATGTTTGGTCTCTCAGGATGATGTTTGGTCTCTCAGGATGATGTTTGGTTTTTCAGGATGATGTTTGGTCTCTCAGGATGATGTTTGGTCTCTCAGGATGATGTTTGGTCCGTCAATATGATGTTAGGTCTTTCAGGATCATGTTTGGTCTCTCAGGATGATATTTTGATTTTCAGAATGATGTTTGGTCTCTCAGGAGACTCATGTTACAACTTTTGGAATCATTATATTTGGATTTCAGGACTGATTTTTGGCGCCTTTGGGATGATTTGTTGTTTTTGGGCCTGCATTGTTGGTTTTATGATGAGTTCTATCATCCTTAGGCTACTGTTTATGCTTCCAGTATGATTTTTGGGATTTTGGGCTGATTTTTGGGGCTTTATTGCCACCATGTCCACACTAATGGAATTTCTGGGCTGTGAGCCTCAGCAGAACCAATTTAATGACCAAAATTAGTTTCTCTGTTCATCCGTGGTTAGAGGAACGAGGGAACGTCTGCTCTACTACATCTCCAGTGGCAAAGAGCAGATTCAGAGTAATGTTATAAGCAGAGAGAGAGAGAGAGAGAACGAGAGAGAGAGAGAGGCTTTCAGAATTTGTGTGTTCTCAAGTGGTCTTCAAACACGTTCTTCTGTCTTTTAACGTCATCATATAAAGCATATGTTTTTTTTTCCACTCAGTTTTATTTATTATAAATAATAAAACATGTCCTGCTGCAGTGTGCCGAGTCGCCGTGCCTGTAATGACTAGAAATCCTGACTTAGCTGCTACGGATGTTTCTTCACAAAGGGCTGAATTTCTCCGTTTAGCTTCATGCCGTCCAGTTTCCTCGCCTGAGCCCTTCTCATAGAATCAGCCGTGTGAAATCCTTTCCGTACCTCCATCTGTCCTTCATGTGATATTGTAGCAGGGTGTGAGAACGTGCTCAGAATTTCCTGACATTTAAAAAAAAAAGCCACACATACAGAAGTGGGATTGTTCTGTAGGAAGCAGGTGCCATTAAAGGACGGGCTGTGCTGCGGTGGGCGGGGCTTAACGGTGAATGTGATTGAATGCTTTCAGTGGCAGAGCAAAACAAACAAATCAATGTTCAGCGACAGGAGAGTCAGGCTGCAATGTGTGAATTAAAGAACACACACACACACACATACACTGTAATTTCACCTGAGAGTAACCTTCTCTCTCTCTCTCTCTCTCTCTCTCTCTCTCTCTCTCTCTCTCTCTCTCTCTCTCCCCTCACACACGACTATCTTGCTAATACGAACAGGCTTTGTGTGATGTCATCACTGCTTCTGCCAGGTTGAGGCTGTGTGTGTGTGAGTGTGTGTATGTGTTCTGCATCATCCCATCCCCGGCCAGCAATCTGTACCGAGAAGAAAAGCGTGACTTGCTCACACGTTCCTGCCTCACCCATTTAACCTTAGAAACCATGGCAACCATGAGGAGGATGAGAAGGAGGCAGTCCTTACCTGTCATTCACAGAGACCAAGGCGTGGCCTCTGCATGTTAGTCCTAATAAAACAGGTGTGGCATTTGTGGCATAGTCTTAGTAAAGGAGGCTTGGCTTTTATATCTTTAGACATATTAAAGTGGGCGTGTCTTTATACCCTTAGACGTATTGAAGGAGGCTTTTATACCTTTAGTCATATTAAAGGAGGCGTGGTTTTTATACCTTTAGTCATATTAAAGGAGGCCTAGCTTTTATACCTTTAGTCATATTAAAGGAGGTGTGGCTTTTATACCTTTAGACATATTAAAGGAGGTGTGGCTTTTATACCTTTAGACATATTAAAGGAGGTGTGGCTTTTATGCCTTTAGACATATTAAAGGAGGCGTGGCTTTTATACCTTTAGACATATTAAAGGAGGCCTAGCTTTTATACCTTTAGACATATTAAAGGAGGCGTGGCTTTTATACCTTTAGACATATTAAAGGAGGTGTGGCTTTTATGCCTTTAGACATATTAAAGGAGGTGTGGCTTTTATACCTTTAGACATATTAAAGGAGGTGTGGCTTTTATGCCTTT
>JAUCMX010000005.1:1195676-1198176 GCA_033459395.1 Hemibagrus guttatus | reverse complement strand
TGGTGTACTGGTGTTGTGGTGCAGTAAGCTCTCTTGGTGTCCTCCAGATGTGTGATGAGTGAAAGAGGTTACAGCTGTTTATGTTTCACACTGACAGTGGTGCAGTTCACACAGCGCACAGCTCGCCTCACGCCTTTTATAGGTTCTGTGGATAGACGACTGTACACACACTCCTCTCTTTCTCTCTCTCTTTCTCTCTCTCTCTCTCTCTCTCTCCCTCCATCTTTCTCTCTCTCTCTGTCTCTCTCTCTCCATCTGTCTCTCTCTCTTTCTCTCTCTTTCCCTCCATCTCTTTCTCTCTATCTGTCTCTCTCTCTCCATCTCTCCATCTCTCTCTCGCTCCCCCTCTCTTCCTCCATCTCTTTCGCTCTCTTTCCTTCACCGCATCTCCCCTTTTCAGTCTACAGTTGTACTAGTTTACTCTCAGGGACAAGAATAGCTCTGTGTGTGTGTGTGTGTGTGTTTACACTCTGCTCCATTTTAAGTTTAAACTCTGGCTGCAGTTTACTGGGTCGTCTTGACTGAGTGTCTGTAAGGAAGCTGTTTTTGTTACAGACACAGTTACACAAAAGTCAGAAACACAACATATTAATAAATAGCATTATTCTGTACATGCTACTTTAAAAAAAAAGATAGAAATCAGGGGGCATTTAAAAGTGTGCAAAAATGACTTTTCCTTCATTAACAGAGCACAAAGCATCATCTTTACACCATCTCATCTCAAAGGCAGCGAGATCATCCACAGAGTTATAAAAACAAAAATCAATCAGAACTCCAGATCTGACACAGGCTGTGAACAACGCAGTAACATCAGGACCTCCAATTTTCTCGATTTTGTTCCTCCTGCTGACGTGGATAGCCAGTTTCGCCTGGCCCAAGATAAAGTTCAGCAGCTGACAAGTAAAACGCTTCCTGCGAACATGCTTAAAACCAAAGATAAAAGTCTCCATTGAAAAGCTTTCCTTAAAAGAGCTCTGTAACAGGTTCTGTAAAAGCATAAATAATCGGATTCAATGGATTCAAGACACTGTGTAAAAGCATGAAGGACACTCTGTTCCAACCTCAGGATTTAAAACTGAAATAAAAGCATTAACAGCAATGGCACCGTGCAGAACTCTCCACTGTAAGTCTCCTGCTCTTTTAGTTAACAGTGGCTTATACAGGGATCTCCACTCTGGTATTTAATCGGAGTACATTAAACAGGGCGTGTCAACCTTCTTGTCTAAGATCTTCCTGTTAAAAAACATGACACAAGCTTTATAGAAACGTTTCCCGGTGACATGAGAGAAATCTAAAACCATAGATTTTCCAGCTTCCAAGAACGGCCCTGTGTAGTGCTCCGGTTTTGGCCGGATGGTTACGCTGTGAAAGATGTCTCCGGTGTTTGGGGTAGCTGTCCCGCTGCAGTGATCCCATAGCAGAGTCTGTTCCTCAGCTGTTAGAGTGTCCTTCCATTTCGCCAGCAGCTGAGAGACTGCTCGTGTGGATCTGATGTTCAGACGTGTAGCTACCTCCTCCGCGTTCCTGAAGTCTGCTCCTGCTAGGTTTACTAGGTGCCCCAAGGTGGTCGTCCTTGCTTCCTGTAGTGTCCTGTGAAGTCCAGGAAAGAAGCAGCTGATGTTTGAGACGTCGAACCGCGCTCCGTGGTTCTTTTAGAAGCCAGTGAAGAGAGTGGGTTCTGTTGGCCCTCTGTAAGGTGAAAAAGTTCCAGACTTTAAAAAGACTCTTGTAGAAACCTGGTAGCCCGCTGGTGTCCAGCTTTGCAGGGTTTATAAGGTAAAGACTCCTATCCATCTGCAGTCCCTCAGCGTTGTGCAGTATGGTGCATGCAGTTGCCTGCCAGCTGGAAAGTGCTGCAGTGTTGAGAAGTCTCTGTATGAACAGCAGAAGGATGGCGGCCGTCCTGCTTTGCAGATGAATCAGTCCTTGCCCACTCTCTTCCTTGGGTAGGTGCAGCTTGTCCCAGAAGAAATTCACCATCACAGCTTGCACTTCAGCCAGCAGATGTGGGGGAGGATCTACACAGGCCAACTTGTGCCAGAAGCTAGAAGCTATTAAGTTGTTAATGATCAAGGTCCGCCCTCTATACGACATTTCTGGTGAAATCCATTTTTCCTTATCGGTTGTAGTAGGGGTTCAATGGCTAGAGAATACAGCATGCCAGATAAGGAGTATCCCTGTCTTACCCCTCTGTTAGCCTTGAACGGAGTGCATAAGCCACCATTAACTTTAAGTATGCTCTCCACATCGCTATAAAGAACCCTGATTTTGTTCATGTAATCGCGGCAAAAGCCAAAGGCTTCTAAGGTTTTCCACAGATGCAGATGTTCGACTCTGTCAAAGGCCTTTTCTTGGTCTAGCGAGAGCAGCCCAGTGTCATAGTTCAGCAACAAAGATGTACCTATTAGGGACACAGTATGTCTGGTCTGGATGAATGACGCAGTCCATTACTTTTTTCAGTCTATTAGCGAGCGCCTCTGAGAGCAGTTTATAGTCGGTC
>JAUCMX010000005.1:1175676-1190676 GCA_033459395.1 Hemibagrus guttatus | reverse complement strand
CAGTGTGTGTGTGTGTGTGTGTGTGTGTGTGTGTGTGTGTGTGTGGTCTGGGTGTGTTTATCTGTGTGGTTTGTAACGTCGATACTCAATGAAGTGTGAGTGGAAGCTAATGGGCTGGGAAGTGCATTGTGTGTGTGTGTGTGTGTGTGTGTGTGTGTGTGTGTGTGGGAGGAGAGTGTAATTGTGTATTAATGTGGAAACCTGTATTCATGTACAGGGAGTAGTTTCTTGAGAAATTAGTTGTAATTTTTTGTCTAAATTTTATTCTGAATAAACTGTACATAGGTTTTATTAATTTAATCAATCAATCAATCAATTGATTAATTAATTAATGTCCCAGAGAAACAGCAAAAATATGTAGAAATAAATTGTGCAGTAATTTCACCTCAGATCCGTCTCCAGAGTGTGAAATAATTCGTACACTGAAATTTATTTATGCAAATGAGGCTAATTAATTATGCATGCGATTTAATGTTATTTAACAGTAGGTATTAGCAGTGAGGTTGTAAAGGAAAGGCATATATAGGCATATCATAATGACGTGTACGTCGCCGTGTGTGTGTGTGTGTGTGTCAGGGATACATGCTGTGATGTAATGTGAAGTGGGCGGAGCTTTCTTAAAATGCTTTGATAGAAATATAACGACGAAGATGCTGGAAAACGGCCCCTGAAACCGGAGACTCCTTCCGCGAAAATTTCAAATGAGCCGTTGCTATAGAAACCACAATCCAGCGCATTAATATAAACCTGTTGCCGCTGCTATTAGAGGAAATTCATCAACAACTTTCTGTTGAAAGTGCTTGCAGAAGTACTTCTCACACACACACACACACACAAATGAAGGGGAGGCCTTAATGTGAGCGTCTGGCAGGCAGAATGCTGAGTAGCTCTATGTGTGTGTGTGTGTGTGTGTGTGTGTGTGTGTGGTTAGGCTCATGGTCTGGTGCACTTAAAGAGGCTCCATAAAAACCCCATCATCAGCCCTTGACCTGAGCCCTCTCACACACTCACACACACACACACACACTCCTCACTCACACACTCATCGGTGGCGTGCAGCATGAAGAGGCGCAAGCTGTCCAGAGTGGCACGTCTGTGGCACGTAAGTCTCTTGATTTGCGCTTGGATGGTGCGAAAGCATGAACGCGTGAGATCTGTGGACTCTGATTGGTCAGAAGGTGTTGATGAATCTTCTAGAATGGTTACTATAGCAACAGGGAGGTAGACGCTTCACGGATCGCTGTGGTGTGTTTTCTGTAACGTTCATGGAAGGAGTCTTCAGTGTAAGAAGCTTGAAGCTTTTCTGACTTCTTTATAGTGTGTGTGTGTGTGTGTGTGTGTGTGTGTGTGTGTGTGTGTATGGGGTTTTACACTGTACTGCTGGTCTCAGATCAGGTCCTTCAATAGAGGAATGACGGAGAGATGTGGAGTGAATGTTTGTAGCTGCTATGAAGTAAGATGCTAGCTACAACGCTGATCTATTATTTATTAATAATTTATTAATTATTAGCAAAATTCACTAATGTACTGACTCTATATGTATATGTGTAGTGTGTGTGTGTGTGTGTGTGTGTTTACGATTAATTTCCATAGTCTATCACCAACAAATTTTTCATTTCCTGTCACTAAAACAAAACGAATCTCTGATTACGTTCTCTCCTATCTCTGGAAAGTGGGCGGAGCTTCCTTACTACAGCAAGTACGGAGCTTACTCAGGCTTTGCTAATCACTAAACAGAGTCAGAGTAACCCGCTGAGCTAAAGCTAACCCTGTGAGAGAAACCCAGACTATTAGGTATAGCTAATCTAGTGAGTGAAGGATAGCTAACTGTGTGAGAGAGCTGCGCTAGCTAGCAAAGACTAACCTAGCAACTCAAAGGTGAAAGTAAATAAATAAATAGATAAATAAATAAATAAAAACTAGCAAGGAAAAGCTAATGTAGCGAGCAAGTGGGAACAGTGTGAGAGAAGATTAGCAAGTGAACGCAAGAAAAAATCCTAGCGAAGAGAAAGCTAGTCCAAAGGAACAAACTCACGAAGCGAAAACTAACGTAGTGACTGAAAGCTAAATCTTGTGACTGAAGCTAATGTGATGTAGTGTAGTGAATAAAAGCGCTAACGTAGTGAATGAAAGCTAATCTAACGACTGCAAGGGATGACAATCCTGATCTGTATTTAAAAAATGCTAACGCTAATCTGCCATTTTCTGTCACGGTATTTTAGCTCACACGTTGTTCAGAAGTTAGCCACCACGTTTTCTTCCTTCCCTTTCCTCCTCCTCTTTTGTTCCGTCGCCGTCACTTCCAGCAGTACTTACGCCAGAGAGATGTTTTTGTATCGTTTCTGTTTCCGTTCTGTTATCGGTTTAATCATGGAAAAAGCTTGTGCGTGTTCACGTCTCCGTGCTCTTTACGTCACGTCCATTAGCTCTCAGGGATCCTCGCTAATGGTCTCCATCACCACACTTCCTGCTGTTTGCTGTGAGGGAAATGTCTCCACTTAATGCGCAGAGTATTTAAAACGGAAAGCTCGGCGTTGCACGCTCAGCTGTTTACGTTGGTAAAAGCATGTCGGTCGATATGCTACGATAATAACCGTGCCTCAGCGCATCAATACAGAGCGACTGACCGCTCCAACGCTTTAATGAGCTGCAGGTGCCAGACATCAGGAGCTTTAATCCTCCTGACCTGCTCACTGCTAGCATACTTAGCATTCTCACAGCTGGAACTTTTAATAGTTTGTTGGATTTTCTTCTTCAAGAACTGTTAGCTTGTTTACTGTTTTCATTTTAGCATCCTGTAGTAGTGATTTCTGCACTTAAACATGTAATAAAATGCTAGTTGTGTTTTAGGTCATTTTACTATAATGCTAGCTTGTGTTTTATGCTCATGCTAGTGTTTAGCGGATGACTTTGTGGGAAATGTTTATCTGATTGTGGGTGTGTCCTCAAGCATGTGATTGAGCAGCAACTTCTGAGTAGTATGAGTCTGGAACTGTGGTTGGGGCTCAATCCTGAGCTCCGCCCTCTGATGATGTAAGAACAGGAAATGAGAATGGGAAGAAATCACGAACATCACATTTCCTGTCTAGAGAGTGTAAACAAATTCAGAGTTTAAACTTATTTAAAGTGTAAACTAATTTTGTGTAAACTTATTCAAAGTGTAAACTAATGTAGTGTAAACTAATTAAGAGTGCAAATTTAGTGTAAACAAAGTTAGAGTGTAAACAAAATTAGAGTGTAAACAAATGTAGTGTACACCAATTTAAAGTGTGAACTAATTCAGTGTAAACAAATTTAGAATGTAAACTAATGTAGAAAGTGTAACCTAATTCAGAGTGTAAACAAATTCAGAGAGTAAAAAATCTTAGGGTGTCAATTAATTCAGAGTGTAAACTAATTTACAGTGTAAACTAATGTAGAGAGTGTAAATTAATTTACAGTGTAAACAAATTCAGAGTGTAAACTAATTTAAAGTGTAAACTCAATCAGAGTGTAAACTAATTTATAGTGTAAACTAATTTAAAGTGTAAACTCAATCAGAGTGTAAACTAATTTACAGTGTAAACTAATGTAGAGAGTGTAAATTAATTTACAGTGTAAACAAATTCAGAGTGTAAACTAATTTAAAGTGTAAACTCAATCAGAGTGTAAACTAATTTATAGTGTAAACTAATTTAAAGTGTAAACTCAATCAGAGTGTAAACTAATTTACAGTGTAAACTAATGTAGAGAGTGTAAATTAATTTACAGTGTAAACAAATTCAGAGTGTAAACTAATTTAAAGTGTAAACTCAATCAGAGTGTAAACTAATTTATAGTGTAAACTAATTTAAAGTGTAAACTCAATCAGAGTGTAAACTAATTTACAGTGTAAACTAATGTAGAGAGTGTAAATTAATTTACAGTGTAAACAAATTCAGAGTGTAAACTAATTTAAAGTGTAAACTCAATCAGAGTGTAAACTAATTTACAGTGTAAACTAATGTAGAGAGTGTAAATTAATTTACAGTGTAAACAAATTCAGAGTGTAAACTAATTTAAAGTGTAAACTCAATCAGAGTGTAAACTA
The DNA here is from genome assembly GCA_033459395.1 of Hemibagrus guttatus. Classification (NCBI taxonomy): domain Eukaryota; kingdom Metazoa; phylum Chordata; class Actinopteri; order Siluriformes; family Bagridae; genus Hemibagrus; species Hemibagrus guttatus. The sequence continues at coordinate 1,186,607 of JAUCMX010000005.1, read as the reverse complement.
ATTTACAGTGTAAACTAATGTAGAGAGTGTAAATTAATTTACAGTGTAAACAAATTCAGAGTGTAAACTAATTTAAAGTGTAAACTCAATCAGAGTGTAAACTAATTTACAGTGTAAACTAATTTAAAGTGTAAACTCAATCAGAGTGTAAACTCAATCAGAGTGTAAACTAATTTATAGTGTAAACTAATGTAGAGAGTGTAAATTAATTTACAATGTAAACAAATTCAGAGTGTAAACTAATTTAAAGTGTAAACTCAATCAGAGTGTAAACTAATTTATAGTGTAAACTAATTTAAAGTGTAAACTCAATCAGAGTGTAAACTAATTTACAGTGTAAACTAATGTAGAGAGTGTAAATTAATTTACAGTGTAAACAAATTCAGAGTGTAAACTAATTTAAAGTGTAAACTCAATCAGAGTGTAAACTAATTTACAGTGTAAACTAATGTAGAGAGTGTAAATTAATTTACAGTGTAAACAAATTCAGAGTGTAAACTAATTTAAAGTGTAAACTCAATCAGAGTGTAAACTAATTTAAAGTGTAAACTCAATCAGAGTGTAAACTAATTTACAGTGTAAACTAATGTAGAGAGTGTAAATTAATTTACAGTGTAAACAAATTCAGAGTGTAAACTAATTTAAAGTGTAAACTCAATCAGAGTGTAAACTAATTTACAGTGTAAACTAATGTAGAGAGTGTAAATTAATTTACAGTGTAAACAAATTCAGAGTGTAAACTAATTTAAAGTGTAAACTCAGAGTGTAAACTAATTTACAGTGTAAACTAATTTAAAGTGTAAACTCAATCAGAGTGTAAACTCAATCAGAGTGTAAACTAATTTATAGTGTAAACTAATTTAAAGTGTAAACTCAATCAGAGTGTAAACTAATTTACAGTGTAAACTAATTTAAAGTGTAAACTCAATCAGAGTGTAAACTAATTTATAGTGTAAACTAATTTAAAGTGTAAACTCAATCAGTGTGTAAACTAATTTACAGTGTAAACAAATTCAGAGTGTAAACTAATTTAGAATGTAAACAAATTTAAAGTGTAAACAGATTTAAAGTGTAAATTAATTCAGTGTACATTAATTCAGAGTGTAAACAAACTTACAGTGTAAACAAACTTAGTCTAAACAAATGTAGTGTACGCCTATTTAAAGTGTGAACTAATTCAGTGTAAACAAATTTAGAATGTAAACTAATGTAGAGTGTAAACTAATTCAGAGTCTGTACAAATTTACAGTGTAAACTAATGTAGAGAGTGTAAATTAATTTACAGTGTAAACAAATTTAGAGTATAAAGTAATTCAGATTTTAAACAAATTTAGAGTGTAAACAAATTTAGAATGTAAACAGATTTAAAGTGTAAACTAATTCAGTGTTAATTAATTCAGTGTGAACAAATTTTAAGTGTAAACTAATTGAGAGTGTAAATTATTGTAAAGATTGTTAACTAGTCTCGCAAACATTTTGTTTGCATTGAGTTTTTTTATGTGTTAGCAGTCCCATAGCCTCAAACAGGAGGCTGTCAATCAAACGTGCTCATTAGAATATCAGGCCACGCCCCTCAGTGCAATCCTCTGATGATGTCAGGTGTTTCCAGAGGATGTTTTTCGAAACTAACTGGATTTACACACACTGGGATTTCTTGTGTAAATGCCACTGCGAATGATTTGGGAATAAATCCACCAGCGTAGGCTTTCTTTTATTAGACCCATCCTTATAAATCCCTGTCTTTTTCCAGGTGGTATATTATCCCTCTGCTCACTCTCACCCTGACTCTGTCCTTCACGCTTCCTTTTAACTCGATCCCTTCCTTTTATCAGTTCCTGTTATCAGCGACAGCAGCAGACCCATTCTCCTCTTCATTTACATATAATATAACTTATTTTACTTTAGGAGTACTTTAGGAATAGTTTTGGACGTTTACATAGACCCATCTCGGTGTTTATTTGATTTCGATTGTCTGTTACTGCTCTTTGATGCAATGAATAAGCACACTTAATAACTTTTATTTCCAAAGTCTCTTTTTATCACCATCACAGAAGAACAATAATAAAGTACAGAAGAGCCATAAATCATTCCACGATAGCGGTGTTTGTTTCAGCTAACGATCCCTTAACGAGTGCTGAATCATCCAAAAAGCCCGAATGTTTTAAAATCGATTTAAAAATCTCTTCACAGCTCAGAGCTTCTCGTGTGCTCAGCCGAGGAGCCTTGACCAGCTTCCACTTTAAAGGAAATTACTAAACAAATTTGCAGTAGTTGGCGTTCCTCAGGGTTTAATTCAAGGCCCGGTTTGTTTGTTGTTCTTCTTTTTTTCCCCCGTCTAAGCAAATGAATAAACCTGATCTAAATGTGAAATGTAGGTCTAGAGATCACCAAAGCTGAGACCGAACAAACAAATCCAACATTTCAGCTAATTAACAAAGTAAATATCTAATATTTGACATTCGGGAATAAATTCAGCTCCTTCTTGTCAACACATTTTATGAACAAAATCGAGGTTTGAGGTAAAATTTGCGTCTGGAAGAACACTTTTGCGTAGACATCTTTGTAGAAGATGCTGGCAAAAATGATAAAAAATTATAACGTTAAAAAGGAAATAAACAAACAAAAGCAAGTTTGAGCTTTTTTATGGAAAGTGTTTTGGAAATAGCTTGAAATGAATTTGTAACCGAATGCAATTTTTTCTAAATGAAATTAAAATCTGCTACGTAGGGGTTCACAGAAAAAAAAAATTAGGGTAAAAATAAACATTAAAAAAATTAAAACAAAAGCAAATGTGTATAGAGGTTTTTTTTTACCTGTAGTAAAAACATTAGTAAAGTAAAGTCGGTTTTAAGGGCTTCATCGTTCTCTTCTTATGAGCACGGAATGTTTGCTTCCGAGTGTTTTTTCCTGAGGCGGTGAGACACGGAGTCTCCGAATATTTCACCCGGGACTCGAACGATCTGCTCACCGAATCATCGACTGATTTTCTCGTTCCTGGCTGCAGTTTGAAAGATCCTGAGTCACCTGAGACTTGCTAATGAAAGTACCCTTGAACGACACCAGGCTGTGAGATTGCCTTCGTTTCTGTCCGGGTTTCTGTAGCACCCAGATGTCCCTCTGTGGCCTGGAGCTATAAAACGTCAATCTAACATGAACATGGAACCCAATCTAACACATGGAACCCAATACTGCCTTCACTACAGAGCTTTAACACAGACGCTGCACATCAGGAACATGAAAAATGTCTTCAGAGGTCATTATATAATATTTTTGACATGACCTGTCCTACCTCTTACATTTTGTGAGATTAGCTGAATATTATATACTGTAAACTTGCAGCCTTATTTGTTAAAACAAAATAAACGGTCCTAGAATTGAGCCCTGTGGAACGCTGGGGAGCTGTGTATTAATCAGACGTTGCATAAGAGTTACGAGGGATGAGTGAGGGGCGGAGTTTACTAGCTAATCTTTTAAGAGACTGCAGGTCACGCTCAAAAAGCAACTTCACTAACAAGCGCTGTTGTGAAATATTTCTCATGCGCATCAGATCAAACGTCTCCCAAAGCGCGGTAAGGAGCAGGTTGATGGCCTGGAAGCGGAGCAGGAGCATGATGAAGTCACGACGCTTTGAAGGCCACGTGTGAACTTCATCAGAGAATCTGGCTGTGTTTCAATACAGCTTTTATCATGCCCTTGTCAACTTCCCCTTGCCATTAGCCTCAATTTAAGGTCAGCTCTTTGGCAGTGCTTGAAGTTTAGCAAACGAGCGTTAAATGAGGGATGGAGTCATTATCACTACACACACACAAGTTACCCAAAAGGCATTGCAAATGGAGGCGATTTCCATTTCAGAACAAGGAGAAGATGGCAGATGAAGCTCTTTGTGAGCGCTATAAAACACTTCCGATTTCAAAAAGTTGCTGCACCGACATCGGACGTGATTTAATTTTGATTTCTGTTAGATGCCGAATATGCTGATAAACCGACTCCGAAACATCCTGAACATAAAAATCCTGAGCGTGAGTCCACAGACAAATCAGCAGCCCACAAGAAGATTTTATCACTAGTTCACTAGAGCAGCAGCAGCACTGATAAGTTATCGTTTCCATAGCAACAGAAGTTTTCTTTACTTGGTGTACCGTGTATGGAAGGAGTCTCCAGTGTCAGAAGGACGAAGAAAGAAGGTTTTTTTACTCGCTTTCTTGATATTAAGCTGCTCTGGTCATCTGGCGATCAATAGCTCTTCTGTCTGGCTCTGAATTCATTTAGTCCGAAGGACGAATAATTGCGTCTTAAATCACTGCTCCGGAGTCTCCTTACCCGGGTTGTGCATCGATTTAAAGAGGTCTAATGAGTAATCATATTATTGATTCTCCAGACAGGTTCTTACCAGGGTTTCTCCATTCTGATAGTTTAATAGAGTTTAAGAAGTAAACACCTCCATTAATTCGGCATTGTGCAGGAGGATCAGGTCAAACTCGCCCAATCTTCTCTCCTGCCGCCGCAAACCCAGAAGAGCCTCGTCTTTTCAATCACGGCCTTCAGGGAGGTAGTTTAGACTCGATTGAGTTTAGCAGAAGATTGGATAGCAAAAAAAAAAAAAAAAAGAAAATTGTAATGAAAGAAGGATAGCGTAGCGATTAGATCCTGCAGGTCACCCTGACGCCAGCACCGAGCTCCTGTGTGCTGCCATTCCCAAGATTCGAATATATTCATCTAAATGTCTCTTCATATCGTTCTTACTTCCTGTTCTTTCTTATTTTGTTGTCACTGCTTGTCATGTGAAAATCACATATATTTTCTAAATAAAAACAAATCTGTAAAGTTTAGGTTTTGATATCTCCAGAACTCTACTTGCCTGACTGCACTGTGCCAAGCTTAAAGATTGGTGGGGGGGAGGTTATGATGTGGGGCTGTTTTTCAGGGGTTGGGCTCAGCCCCTTAGTTCCAGTGAAAGGAACTCTTAATGCTTCAGCATACCAAGACATTTTGGACAATTTCATGATCTTTGTGGGAACAGTTTGGGGATGACCCCTTCCTGTTCCAACATGACTGCACACCAGTGACCAAAGCAAGCTCCATAAAGACATGGATGAGTGAGTTTGGTGTGGAGGAACTTGACTGGCCTGCACAGAGTCCTGACCTCAACCCCATAGAACACCTTTGGGATGAATTAGAGCGGAGACTGCGAGCCAGACCTTCTCATCCAACATCAATGCCTGACCTCACAAATGTGCTTCTAGAGGAACGGTCAAAAATTCCCATAAACACACTCCTAAACCTTGTGGAAAGCCTTCCTGGAAGAGTTGAAGCTGTTATAGCTGCAAAAGGCGGGACAACTCCATATTAAACCCTACGGATTAAGAATGGGACATAATTAAAGTTCATGTGCATGTAAAGGCAGATGTCCCAAAACTTTTGGCAATATAGTGTAGCTTAAAGACTCTACTTTAATAGATACGTATGCTACAAGTCACAGTTTGTCCTTAAAACTCTTTATTTCATCCAGGTTTGACGTCCGAACAATGAATAGAATTTGAGATTTGGACCAATTTTTCCAGAAGTTTTATCACGTGATGGTCATCTAGATGTGAGGCTGATCTTTGCCTGTAGAAGGTCAGCAGTTTCCTGGAGCTGAATCCTGGAGCACTCCAGCATCTTTCACACACGTAAGTGTGTGTGTAGGTTTTTAACACCGGAGTCTGTTGGTGATCAGTTTACACACATCAGTTTATCGTTGACTTGAATCATTTTCCTTCTCTCTGTGTTTAAATCTGTCTGCTCAGTGACATCGTGTCTTACTCCAGCGAAAACTTTTCTCTCACTGAACTTTTCGCATCGAGAAACAATAACAGAACGTGATGCAAAACAAATTCTCCGTGGAGCCGCCGGCTCGAACAACCTGGAGGACGAATGTGAAAAACACTTCAGCTGAGCTGGCACTTGCACTCCAGGCTAAATGAAAGGAAGATATTTTCTTGCTGGCTTGCACTTCAGCGTAATGAGCGTATGTTTCGCTCGGATCCTGTGATGAACCATCTGCTAATATATTGATATTCGCTCTTGTAAACACGCCTTAGCTCCGGCCAACAGTTCGAGCCGGTCTACCCGAGACTGTCCGACGGCTTCCTGCTGCTGTACGCCAGGTTTGCGTTAGATCTCGACAAATACCGAATGCAGTCTCAAAAACTGGGAATTGGGAAGGGCATAATTAAATTCCTTTTCATTAGCAGTGTAATTTTATACCTACACCCAGTATAAAGTTAGCATGTACTGAGCAGCGGTCCTAAAATTGAGCCTTGTGGAATGCCTCAGAAAGCAACACAAAACACAAGCTAGGCACTTAGTTGCCATGACAACCACTACGACAATGAGGAAGAACAAATCTAGCAGAGCTCTATTAAAAGGAAGTCTTTAAGCATGAGGAACGGACGTAGCGTAGCTGTAGCTGTGATTCCTTCAGCTTCACGGATAGTAAATATTATGTTGAATAGTGTATTAATAATATAATAATATTATATTTAAACGTAAATGTGTTCAGTCATTTTCTATATGAAGCAGATGATTTGCAGTAGCGCCGTATTGTTCCATACACGTAGGCATGAAAGAAACGCTTGAGTCATGCGAGCGATTTGTCATCCAATCATTCATGACAGTGGAATTCAGAGGAGTTTCGCATCACACGTTTTGAGTATAAAGGCAGTAATTTGCAGCATTGACCAATAGCTTTGTTTTTGACAGATTCTTTTCTTCTCAAGTTCATGTTCTAGGTTATTGTCTGTGTGGAATTTCACAGAAAACGTTCCTCAAGGGTTCTCCGATTTCCTCCCAGCTCCCAAAAACGTACCAATAGGTGAACTGGTGATAATAAATAGGTGTGAAGAAGTGTGTGTATGGTGTATCATGGTGCTATGATGGCTTCCCGTGTTCCTGGGATACACCACCACCCTGAGCAGGGTAAAGATGGGCAGAGTTGGAAGATGGTGGTGTAGATACATCTCTGTTTGAAACTGAAAATTCTTTTGACTTCAAACGAGAGTACTGGATCTCGTCTCTCTGCCTGGCTTCAGCTCTGTTCCCATGAGCTCTCGCTTGATTTAAGCCCAGGTCTCTGTGGAATATTATTAACACGAGCGACGAGCCACGTCATTGGACAACGCCTCTGTTGTCACACACACACCCTCTCATTAATATACCCCGAGCTCACATTAGCGCTCAACTTGTAGCTCCTGAAGGTTGAATCGATGCGCGCTCTGTAGAAATGATTCCTTGATGAACGGATGATTTCAGATCCGTCGTTCGTTAGCGCCGGCCTCAAACGTTCTAGAGACTTCTGCATGAGAGGGAAGGGGAAGATGCAGTGTGACACATCTCACGAAGAGAAACGTGTGTGTGTGTGTGTGTGTGTGTGTGAGGGGGAAGGGTGTCAGGCATATGCTAAAATTAGGGCTGAGTGCTTCATCGAGCCAAACAGCAACAGTGAAGGATATCAGCGTGTTCTCAACTTTAACGGCTTCATAACGTGACGCCTTTCGGTCGAGACCTTGAGGATGGAAAAGCCATCCAAAGGCAACGGTGGAAATGTTTTACAACCTATTGGACTTGCTGTATTTATTTATGTGACAACTGCTCAGTGTTAAAGGCTTCTCTGTGTGAGATCTCGCAGGATTGAAATTTACCTTTATTTATTTATTTTTATTGAAAAAGTTTATCGAGTCTCCGCTTCCTGGGGACGGGTTCTGGATTTGTCTGGAGTGCTTTTTATTTATTTATTTATTCATTGTGCTGTCGGTTACTACATGATGTAGTACAAATGACCCGAGGAACTCGGAACTCCTCACATTAGCGCTCCTCTGAGGAAAACATTCAAGCGAAAGGAATAACTTTTTTGCTCTACTTTAATACTTGTTGTTAAGCGTGACATAAAAGACACTCTCTTTTTTTTTTAATGATAAATAAACACCGTTTTATATTTACATTCGTTTAAATAAAATAATCATATGTATTCATAAAAAAAAAAATGGCGGATGAATTCTGAGGAGACATGAAGTAGCTTCCGAAAAAGCGCGGGAATGAATTGGCCCCGCCCACAGACGCGCACCTCTGCTCTCTCACGCGCAGCTCTGCTAGGCAACCAAGCGCTCAAGCGTGATCCCACGCGCAGTTTTCCATTTCGGCTCGAGACTGGTGGTAGGTAACGGTCGCGAGAGCCTGATCACATCTCTCTCTCTCTCTCACACACACACACACACACACACACACACACACACACACACACACACACACACACACACACACACTTTTTCCGCCAGCAGCAGTCTCTCTCCCATCTCAGTGCCTCCATGACTTCGGCTAAGGAGCGCAGCGCGTCGGCTAAGTCGCCTCATCAGCAGGAGCAGGTAGGTCGCGCGGAACATCCGGTCATCATGTCGGCTTTCCCGCCACACCTTCACGGCGCTGGACACTCCCCTCAGTGCTTCCCTCTCTCTTGTACTCGGGAAAACGAGGTGGTGACGCACATCACGGCCAGTTTTCCTCTCCGTGTCTGACCTGCAGCGTGATTCTATAGACGTATGTTTGGCGCATGCGCAGAAAGGCTCGCTAAATACGTTCGCGTTAGCTGCGCGTGGCAGGGTGAGAGACAATAACTTTTTTTTTTTTTTTTCTTTCAGTGATGGGTCAGTTGGCCAGTAGTGATAGGTGTGTGGTTATTGTAGACGGGTGATTAGTGATGGTATCGGTCATTGTCAGGTGGTGATCTGTGATCTCTAGTTAATTGATTATCAGTAATCAGTGATTGGTCATCGTGAAGCTGGGCGCAGTGATTGGTTAATTGGAGATCATTGATTGGTTATGGTGCAGTGGTGATTGGTTGATTGAACGGTAGTGATGAGTGAGCGGTCATTGGGCTGCCGGGGGATCAGTGATTGGTTAATTTGATTGTAGGGATTAATCATCAGTGATTAATCATCGCTCATGGACGATCTCATCATGCAGTGGGGGGTGAGTGATTGGTCATCATGCAGTGGGGTGGTGATTGTGTTATCATGCATGGGGAGTCATCATGCAGTGGGGGGTGAGTGATTGGTCATCATGCAGTGGGGGTGAGTGATTGGTCATCATGCAGTGGGGGGTGAGTGATTGGTCATCATGCAGTGGGGGTGAGTGATTGTCATCATGCAGTGGGGGTGAGTGATTGGTCATCATGCAGTGGGGGGTGAGTGATTGGTCATCATGCAGTGGGGGTGGTGAGTGATTGGATGATTGAGTGGTAAGCTACAGTGTTTTCAGAAGCTTGTTCCGCAGTATTTTGTCTCCAGCTAACAGTTTTGAAGTAAAATGGAAATTTTCCTGAGAGGAAAAATGGTTTAAAAGCAGTAGGAGTTTCCGGAGGAGTTCTTCTAGAAAATGTTCATAAAATAAACAACAAGCGGATGGAATAGAATAGAAACGGAATCTTTGGGAAAAATCAGTGCATGTGATTAATAAGAGAAGAAACAGGTCCAGAGAAGCAGGAGCTGCGCTGCGCGTCCTGCCAACAGACCGATTTACGCTCGAAGGATCTCCACGGCATTTCAGCGTCCGCACACGAGCAGCCGGACAGATGGCCGACGGAGCCGCGGCTCTTTATTTCACTTCTTTTAGTTAGCGCTCCTGTCCGTCAGAGCCGAAGCAGCCCGCGCCTCCTCGCTATTAAAATCAATTAACCCAAACCGCCACAGCTGTTATTCACCCGTTCCTTTCCAGACTGCCAATTAATCACGCCGCTAATCGACCTTGTTCTGGCCCGTTCCGGTCCTGACCCGTCTCCTCGCGCTAACCGGCGTGTCCTCGGTAACGAGGGAAGAAAGCGGAGGAGTGTTTGAGGAGATTTCTGGATCAGGATTAGAAGAAAGCGCGCTTCTCACATCCTCTCAGCTGCGTCTCAGCCTGGAAGTAGGTCTGTGATGATAAGGATTAGCGTCCATGCGCAGACGGAACTGAGAATAGCCGCCAAAGCAGGGGGCTATATTTGGACTGGACGCGCTGATAAAGTGGCTCTAATAGAGCGGATTAATTGGGAGCCGCGGGTTGACTTTCGGGGGAAGATGATAAAACCGAACCACGGCGCGAAGTGCAATTACCAGCAGTCGGTTCTGCTGGTCAGAAGTTTCAAGGGAGTTTTGTAAGGGATGCGCTGACCCCAACGTGTCAAGGTCGTGACCTTGTGTATACTGTAGTTTATACATGAGCAGCAGAATATATATTATAATGAATATATGGAGAGAGAGAGGTGGAGAGAGGGAGAAGTGGAGAGATGGAGAGAAGAAGAGGTGGAGAAGTGGAGAGAGGGAGAGGTAGAGAGATGGAGAGAGGGAGAGGTGGAGGGAAGGAGAGGGGTGAGGTGAGGTGGAGAAATGGAGAGAGGGAGAGGTAGAGAAAGGGAAAGACGGAGAGATGGAGAAGTAGAGAGGGGGAGAAATGGACAGATGGACAGAGGGAGAGGTGGAGGGAAGGAGAGGGGTGAGGTGGAGAAATGGAGAGAGGGAGAGGTGGAGGGAAGGAGATCGGTGAGGTGGAGAAATGGAGAGAGGGAGAGGTGGAGAGAGGGAGAGGTAGAGAAAGGGAAAGACGGAGAGATGGAGAAGTAGAGAGGGGGAGAGATGGACAGAGGGAGAGGTGGAGGGAAGGAGAGGGGTGAGGTGGAGAAATGGAGAGAGGGAGAGGTGGAGGGAAGGAGAGGGGTGAGGTGGAGAAATGGAGAGAGGGAGAGGTGGAGGGAAGGAGAGGGGTGAGGTGGAGAGAGGGTGAGGTGGAGAAATGGAGAGAGGGAGAGGTGGAGGGAAGGAGAGGGGTGAGGTGGAGAAATGGAGAGAGGGAGAGGTGGAGGGAAGGAGAGGGGTGAGGTGGAGAAATGGAGAGAGGGAGAGGTGGAGGGACGGAGAGGGGTG
>JAUCMX010000005.1:1145676-1170676 GCA_033459395.1 Hemibagrus guttatus | reverse complement strand
GTCTGTCTATCCATTATCTGCCTATCTGTCTCTCTCTGTCTGTTTCTCTCTCTCTATCTGAGTCTGTCTGTCTATCCATCATCTGTCTGTCTGTCCATTTATCTTTCCATCTGTCTATTACTATCCATATTTCTTTCCATTTATCTTTCTGTGTAAATATAGACACACACACACACACACACACACACACACGTGTTGGTGTGTTACAGGTACAGAGAGTTCTCAGTGCTGGAAGGTGTGTGTGTGTGTGTTTTATGTGTGTGTGGGGAGGATATCTTCACGTCACTTCTCACACATTCCCTACGATATGCAAATGAGCTACGAGGTGATTGGCTGATCCTCTGAAAAAAAAATCCCTCGGTCATTATGTCTGACCCGCACGTGTTTGTTAACGCAACAACAACAACCCCCTTGTCTAATGGTTGCCATGGTGATCTCAATTCCACTGGTTTCCAGTTGCAGGTCTCAGGTGCGTGAGGTTTTCACGCTGCTGTCGAGGCGCCGATCTTCATCGTCCCTCCTCTTCATCACACGTAGCTCGTCAGCGCTCGGAAAGCAAACAGGAACAGGAAGTGCTTTTTCTGAAGAAGCTTTCGGAATCTTCTTCAGATGATGTCACTGGCGTGAATGGTCGCTAGCTGCAGCACTTCCAGCTGTGTTTAAAGTGGGTTTTTTTTATTTTGGGGTTTTTAATAATCCACCTTCAGGCTTTTTATCGCTCGAGGCTTCCGCACTTCAGCGCCGCAGCTCATGCGTTTACTTCCCCCTTTTTTCTTTTTTATAAAATCGTAGCCTGTGATGTTTAACACATGATATAAATAAATATCTGTTTAATATTTCATATTTCAGGAGAAAGTCTTTATCTGCTTATTTCTCTCATGACTTTATTGATGGTTGCTCTCCCACCCGGGTTTGGTACGTTTCCTCCTCAACAATATGTAGATATTTATTTCCTCTCCACGTGTGCCATGCTGCAGGTCTGAGGTGTGTGTGGGATTCTTCTGCTGTTGGAATTCTGATAGAAATCACTTACACATGCTGAACACTGAGATGAGTCAGAGTGAGGATGAGGAGCTGGACAGGCTGAAGAGCATGATGATGATGATGTAGATGGTAGATGATTGATGATGATGATGATGTAGATGAAGATGTGGGTGATGTGATGTAGATGGGGATGATGTAGATGAAAATGATGTAGATGTAGATGGGTGTAGATGAAAATGATGATGATGTAGATGAAGATGTTAGATGAAAATTGATGAGATGTAGATGAAAGATGTAGATGATGTAGATGTAGATGAAGATGATGTAGATGTTAGATGATGTAGATGTGAGATGTAGATTGATGATGATGATGTAGATGAAGATGATGTAGATGAAGATGATGAGATGTAGATGAAATGTGGAGATGTAGATGAAGAGATGTAGATGTGATGATGTAGATGGTAGATGATGTAGATGTAGATGAAGATGATGAGATGAAGATGATGTGATGAAAATGAAGATGATGTAGATGAAGATGTAGATGAAAATGAAAATGATGTGATGTAGATGATGATGATGATGTAGATGTAGATGAAAATGAAGATGATGTTGATGATGATGATGTAGATGTAGATGAAGATGATGCAGATGAAGATGATGATGATGTAGATGAAGATGTTTTAGATGAAAATGATGATGATGTAGTGGTAGTGAGTGATGATGTAGATGAAGATGATGTAGATGTAGATGAAAATGATGAGATGAAAATGAAGATGATGTAGATGAAAATGATGTAGATGAAGATGATGATGATGTAGATGAAAATGATTGATGAAGTAGATGATGTAGATGAAGATGATGTAGATGTAGATGAAGATGATGTAGATGAAGATGATGTAGATGTAGATGAAGATGATGTAGATGAAGATGATGAGATGTGATGAAGATGATGAGATGAAGATGATGAGATGAAAATGTGATGATGTAGATGTAGATGAAGATGATGAGATGAAGATGATGTAGATGAAAATGAAGATTATGTAGATGAAAATGATGAGATGAAAATGATGTAGATGTAGATGAAGATGATGTAGATGAAAATGAAGATGATGTTGATGTAGATGAAAATGATGAAGATGTAGATGAAAATGAGAGAAAGTAGATGAAGATGATGAGATGTGATGATTTTAGATGAAAATGAAGATGATGTAGATGAAGAATTGATGAAAATGTAGATGAAGATTATGTAGATGAAGATGATGCAGATGAAGATTGATGTAGATGAAAATGATGTAGATGTAGATGAAGATGATGTAGATGAAGATGATGTAGATGAAGTGATGTAGATGTAGATGATGTAGATGAAAATGATGTAGATGAGTGATGTAGATGTAGATGGAAAAATTGATGTAGATGAAGATGATGAGATGAAGATGATGAGATGTAGATGAGAATGTAGATGAAGATGATGTAGATGAAAATGATGTAGATGTAGATGAGTAGATGAAAATGATGTAGATGTAGATGGAAAGTAGATGAAGATGATGAGATGAAAATGATGTAGATGAAGATGATGAAAATGAAGATGATGTAGATGTAGATGAAGTGATGTAGATGAAGTGATGAGATGTAGATGATGTAGATGAAGATGATGTAGATGTAGATGAAAATGATGTAGATGAAGATGATGTAGATGAAAATGAAGAGATGTAGATGAAGATGATGAGATGAAAATGATGTAGATGTAGATGATGTAGATGTAGATGGAAAGTAGATGAAGATGATGTAGATGTAGATGGGTGTAGATGAAGATGATGTAGATGAAGATGATGAGATGAAAATGATGTAGATGAAAATGATGTAAGATGTAGATGTGAGATGTAGATGAAGATGATGTAGATGAAAATGAAGAGATGTAGATGAAGATGATGTAGATGAGATGATGTAGATGTAGATGATGTAGATGGTAGATGATGTAGATGAAAATGATGAGATGAAAGATGAATGAAAATGATTGTAAAAATTGATGTAGATGAAGATGATGTAGATGAAGATGATGTAGATGTAGATGATGTAGATGTAGATGGGGTGTAGATGTAGATGAGATGATGTAGATGAAGATGATGTAGATGTAGATGTGATGATGTAGATGAAGATGATGTAGATGAAGAGATGAGATGTAGATGAAAATGATGTAGATGTAGATGATGTAGATGGTAGATGATGTAGATGAAAATTATGTAGATGAAGATGATGTAGATGTAGATGATGTAGATGAAGATGATGAGATGAAAATGATGTAGATGAAAATGATGTAGATGTAGATGAAGTGATGTAGATGAAAATGATGTAGATGAAGATGATGTAGATGAAGATTGATGGAAAAATGTAGATGAAGATTGATGTAGATGAAGATGATGTAGATGTAGATGGGTGTAGATGAAAATGATGTAGATGAAGATTAAAGTAGATGAAAATGATGAGATGAAGATGATGTAGATGAAAATGATGAGATGAAGATGATGTAGATGTAGATGGAATTGTAAAATGTAGATGAAGATGATGTAGATGAAGATGATGAGATGAAGATGATGAGATGTAGATGAAGATGATGTAGATGAAGATGATGTAGATGTAGATGATGTAGATGGAAAAATGTAGATTGATGGAAAAATGTAGATGAAAATGATGTAGATGTAGATGAAGATGATTGTAAAATGTAGATGAAAATGATGTAGATGAAAATGATGTAGATGTAGATGGAAAGTAGATGAAAATGATGTAGATGTAGATGAAGATGATGAGATGAAGATGATGTAGATGAAGATGATGCAGATGAAGATGATGTTGATGTAGATGATGTAAGATGTAGATGATTTTAGATGAAAATTGATGAAAATGAAGAGATGAGATGAAGATGATGAGATGAAAATGATGTAGATGAAAATGATGTAGATGAAGATTGATGAGATGAAGATTATGTAGATGAAAATGATGAGATGAAGATGATGTAGATGAAGATGATGCAGATGAAGATGATGTAGATGTAGATGAAGATGATGAGATGAAGATGATGTAGATTGATGTGAGATGTAGATGAAAATGATGTAGATGTAGATGAAAATGATGTAGATGAAGATTGATGTAGATGAAGATGAGAGATGAAGATGATGCAGATGAAGATGATGTAGATGAAAATGATGTAGATGTAGATGAAGATTATGAGATGAAAGATTGATGTAGATGAAGATGATGAGATGAAAATGATGTAGATGAAGATGATGAGATGAAGATGATGAGATGAAAATGATGTAGATTTTAGATTGATGTAGATGAAGATGGAAAGTAGATGAAGTGATGAGATGAAGAATTGATGGAAAAATGTAGATGAAGATGATGAGATGAAGATGATGTAGATTGATGAAAATGATGTAGATGAAGATGATGTAGATGTAGATGAAAATGATGTAGATGAAGATGATGTAGATGTAAGATTGATGTAGATGAAGATGATGTAGATTGAAGATGATGAGATGAAGATGATGCAGATTGAAGATGATGTAGATGAAGATGATGTAGATGAGATGATGAGATGAAAATGATGTAGATGTAGATGAAGATGATGTAGATGGAAAAATTGATGTAGATGAAGATTATGTAGATGTAGATGATGTAGATGAAGAGGATGTAGATGAAAATGATGTAGATGTAAGATGTAGATTGATGTAGATGATGTAGATGAAGATGATGTAGATGAAAATGATGGGGGGGTGAAAATGATGTAGATGAAAATGATGTAGATGAAGATGATGTAGATGTAGATGAAGATGAAAGATGTAGATGATGTAGATGTAGATGGGTGGGGAGATGAAAATTATGTAGATGTAGATGAAGATGAAGAGAGGGAGATGAAGATGATGTAGATGTAGATGGGTGAGATGTAGATGTAGATGAAGATTAAGTGATGTAGATGAAGATGGAGTGTAATGAAGATGATGCAGATGAAGATGATGTAGATGGTGAGAGTGAGAAAATGATGAGATGAAAATGATGTAGATGTAGATGAAGAGATGAGATGAAAATGATGTAGATGAAAATGAGAGAAAGAAGAGAGGGAGATGAAGATGATGAGAATGTTAGTGTGTAGTGTAATTTTGTGTGAAGTTAGTAATAAAATTAGAATAAAATCCCGGTTTTATTAATTTTTTTTTTAAATTTTTTTTTTTTTTTTAAGTATTTTTATTAAATTTAAATATTAATTTTAAAATTTTTTTTTTGTAAATTATCAATTTTATTAATTTTTAAATTATTTAAATATTAATTTTTTTTTTTTTTTAGTAAATTTTTAATTAAATTATCAATTAAAAATTTTTTCAATTTTTTTTTTAATTAAAATTTTTAAATATTTTTATTAAATTTAAATATTAAATTTTTTTTTTTTTTTTTAAATTTTTTAAATTTTTTTTATTAATTTAATATTTTTTTTTTTTTTTTTTTTTTTTTTTTTATTAATTTAATATTAATTAAATTTTTTTTTAATTTAATATTAAAAATTTTCAATTTTTTTTAATAAATTTTTTTTTTTTTTTTTCAATAAATTATTTAATAAATTTTTTTTTTTAAATATTTTTAAATATCAATAAATTTTTTTTTTTTTTTCCCTTTTTTTAATATTAAAATTTAATAAATTTTTTTTTTTTTTTTTTAATTAAAATTTAATAAATTTTTTTTTTAATAAATATTTAATTTTTTTTTTTTTTTTTTTTAATAAATTATTCCCAATAAATTTTTTTTTTTTTTTTTTTTTTAATAAATTATTTAATAAATTTTTTTTTTTAAATATTTAAATTTTTTTTTTTTTTTTTTTAATAAATTTTTTTAATATAATTTTTTTTTTTTTTTTTTTGTTTTTTTTGGAAAAGTTTTTTTGGATTTGTAAGTAGTTAAAATTTTTTTTAGTTAATAAAAAAAACCCCGTGGTTTTTTTTGTGGTAGAAGAAGAAGCAGAAAGATAGAAGAAGAAAAAAAAGATGAAATGAGAAAAAGAAGATGATAAGAGAGAGAAAGACAGAAAGATAGAAGAAATAGAAGAAGAAAGTGAAGACAGAAAGATAGAAGAAAGAAAAGAAGAAAATGTGCAGGAAAAAGTAGATAAAAAGAAGAAAGGTTTGAAGAAAATAGAAGTAGATTTGAAGAAGGAAAAGAAAAGATAGAGGAAGAAAAGGGAGGTGTAATGATGTGAAGGAGTGTTGTAAAGGCTCCCTCTCTCTCTCACTCACTCTCTCTCTCACTCACTCACTCACTCTCTCACTCTCTCTTTCTCTCTCTCTCTCTCTCTCTCCCTCTCTCTTTCACTCACTCTATCTCTCACTCACTCAATCTCTCTCTCTCTCTCTCTCTCTCTCTCTCCCTCTCTCTTTCACTCACTCTATCTCTCACTCACTCAATCTCTCTCTCTCCCTCTCTCTCTCACTCACTCACTCACTCACTCTCTCACTCTCTCTTTCTCTCTCTCTCTCTCTCTCTCTCCCTCTCTCTTTCACTCACTCTATCTCTCACTCACTCAATCTCTCTCTCTCTCTCTCTCTCTCTCTCTCTCCCTCTCTCTTTCACTCACTCTATCTCTCACTCACTCAATCTCTCTCTCTCCCTCTCTCTCTCACTCACTCACTCTCTCACTCTCTCTTTCTCTCTCTCTCTCTCTCTCTCTCCCTCTCTCTCTCACTCACTCTCTCTCTCTCTCACTCACTCACTCACTCTCTCTCTCTCTCTCTCTCTCTCTCTCTCTTTCTGTCTCTCTCTCTCTCTGTATGTTTCCTTTTCCCTGCTGATTTGTTCACGTCAGTTCAGTTTCTTCTCTTAGTCTCATCATAAAAATAACCCAGTGCTCTTCTCATTTCCCCTGTGGCCCTCAGACAGACAGACAGACAGAAAGATAGACAGACAGAAAGATAGATAGACAATGAG
This sequence comes from Hemibagrus guttatus, assembly GCA_033459395.1. NCBI lineage: Eukaryota > Metazoa > Chordata > Actinopteri > Siluriformes > Bagridae > Hemibagrus > Hemibagrus guttatus. The sequence goes on along the minus strand of JAUCMX010000005.1, from coordinate 1,163,725 downwards.
ACAGACAGACAGATAGATAGAGAGAGAGAAAGACAGAAAGATAGACAGACAATCAGACAGACAGAAAGCTCGACAGACAGAAAGATAGACAGAAAGATAGACAGACAATGTGACAGGCAGACAGATAGATAGACAGACAGAAAGCTAGACAGAAAATCAGACAGATAGATAGACAGACAGGCAGACCGATAGATAGACGGACAGACAGACGGTCAGGCTGTACATGACCCTGTGAAGGAGCTGTTGCTATGGAAACGATAAGGTATCAGAGCGAGTGTATTAATATAAAGCTGCGCTCCAGTCAGAGCTGCTGTTAGAGAATTAATCAACACCTCCTGACCAATCAGAGCACAGAACTCAGCAGCTCCGTGGTGTGAGACCCTTATTTCCACACACTCCATGACATCACTTAACACCAGAAGTGTTGAGAATGAATGATTTTAAATTTTGTGTGTGTGTGGTGTGTGTGTGTGTGTGTGTGTTAACAGGAGCTGGTGGGTATCACTCCTACTCAGAGGAACTGGAAGGGAATAGCCATCGCTCTGCTGGTCATCCTGTTCATCTGCTCTCTGATCATCACCTCCGTTATCCTGCTCACACCACGTAAGTCCTCACACCTTCACACTGCCTCACAACCTCAGTGAGGACGCAGGAGGCAGAGCTGCTGCTGGAGGTTAACCCTTTCCTGTAATGTCAGCTAATCACACGGAAGCTCCTGCGTCTGAGAAAGCAGAACACACACGCGTCTCACAATGACCACTGTTTCACACACGCGTCTCACAATGACCACTGTTTCACACTCGCGTCTCACAATGACCACTGTTTCGCACACGCGTCTCACAATGACCACTGTTTCGCACACGCGTCTCACGATGACCACTGTTTCACACTCGCGTCTCACAATGACCACTGTTTCGCACACGCGTCTCACAATGACCACTGTTTCACACTCGCGTCTCACAATGACCACTGTTTCACACTCGCGTCTCACAATGACCACTGTTTCACACTCGCGTCTCACAATGACCACTGTTTCGCACTCGCGTCTCACAATGACCACTGTTTCGCACTCGCGTCTCATAATGACCACTGTTTCACACTCGCGTCTCACAATGACCACTGTTTCACACTCGCGTCTCACAATGACCACTGTTTCGCACTCGCGTCTCACAATGACCACTGTTTCACACTCGCGTCTCACAATGACCACTGTTTCGCACACGCGTCTCACAATGACCACTGTTTCGCACTCGCGTCTCACAATGACCAACTTTATAACACAGTCGTGACTTTTTATTACGCAACTGCGACTACACAAGTGTGGATTTATCATGCCGTTCTTTTATTGTAATCATTTTATTATAGAATTCAGCCGTTTATCTCTTAGTACTATATCTCGTGACTTTATCTTGTATTTGTGACTGTGTTCATCATTGTTCTTGTAGTTCTTTCTTGTAACAATCTTTTAGTTGTGACTTGAGGCTTGAGAATTGTGACTTGATATTTCATCATTTGTGGCTATCTCATGACTTTATCTCGTAATGTTTAACTATCTCATGACTTTATCTCGTAATGTTTAAACTATCTCATGACTTTATCTCGTAATGTTTAACTATCTCATGACTTTATCTCGTAATGTTTAACTATCTCATGACTTTATCTCGTAATGTTTAACTATCTCATGACTTTATCTCGTAATGTTTAACTATCTCATGACTTTATCTCATAATGCTTAACTATCTCATGACTTTATCTCGTAATGTTTAACTATCTCATGACTTTATCTCGTAATGTTTAACTATCTCATGACTATCTCATAATGCTTAACTATCTCATGACTTTATCTCGTAATGTTTAACTATCTCATGACTTTATCTCATAATGCTTAACTATCTCATGACTTTATCTCGTAATTTCTAACTATCTCATGACTTTATCTCGTAATTTTTAACTATCTCATGACTTTATCTTGTAATGTTTAACTATCTCATGACTTTATCTCGTAATGTTTAACTATCTCATGACTTTATCTCATCATTTGTGGCTATCTCATGACTTTATCTCCTAATTGTAACTATCTCATGACTTTATCTCATCATTTGTGGCTATCTCATGACTTTATCTCGTAATTTCTGACTTTATCCGGTAGTTTTGACTTTGTCATAATTTGTGACTTTATTTTGGAGTTGTGATTTTATTGATCTCATAATTGTGACTCATGACTTTATCTCCCAATTGTGACTTTATCTTGTAATTGTTACTTTATCTTGTAGTTGGGACTTTATCTCATAATTTGAGATTGAACTTCATGACTTTATGTCAGATTTTTGACTATCTTGGATTTGTGACTATCTCAGAATTTATCTTATAATTGTGACTATCTTGTAGTTGTGACTTTATTTATCTCATAATTTGTGACTATCCCCTGACTCTATCTCCTAAATGTGCCTTTATCTCGTAATTGTGACTATCTTGTAGTTGTGGCTTTATTTATCTCATAATTTGTGACTTTATCTTGTAACCGTGGCTTCATTTGTTCTCGTAGTTGTGAATGGACTTGCGTTCTCAGTCCGCCCCGTGACCCGTGTCCGTGTGAGATAAAATCACGACGGTGATGTGAAATAGAGATAACCGTGTGTGTTTTCGGAAGCGTGGTGTAAAGGAGCTTTCTGCAGAACACAAACTCGTTCTGCCTGATGCTGAGTTCGGAAGGAAACATATTCACTGACCCTGAAGTGGAAGAAGCTCCACGTCCTCACAGGAGCATACGGTGCAGTTAACAACTAGAACAACTTGATGCTAGAGGAAGTGTGTGTGTGTGTGTGTGTGTGATGGTAATGGTGCTTTAATGTGGATTATGGTAACGATCTGGTCTCTGCTGCTGTAGATGATCACAGCATAATAGTGTGGCTCGTTTATGAAATTGGCAGGACATCAGAGGAGCCATTTGCAGCTCATCAAGTGTAATTCTGGCTCCTGTGCTGAAGGTTCGGTGACCGACGACGACCTGCTGCTTCACCTTCCTGTGTCAGAGTCATCAGCCGTTCCTGATTTCCTTTTCTTTCCTTTCTTTTCCTTTCCTCCGTGACTGTGAGGTGGTGAAAGCGCTCCTGACTCAGTGCCCAGAACACCAGGAAGAACCGCCTGAGATCCTGCAGAGCTTCATGATTAGAATGAAAAGATGAACTTCTCTTGAGTTTTCAGCTCTCGCTCTCCATCACTTCTTGCAATTTAAGCAAAAAAACAACTGTAAGAGCAGCGACATTACAGAGCGACGACAGGAAGGAAAATGCAAATGAGGTTCTGATTCAAGCTCTGTGGCCGTGTGTGTGTGTGTGTGTGTGTGTGATGAATGTTAAACAGTGACATGATGAAGGTTCGTCTTCAGCGTAGCGCAGCTGGATGAGTGAGAGCTCGTCTCGCACGCGAGAGTACACTCAAAAACTCACCTGCAGTAAAAGCGACGAGTCAGTCGAGTGCGAATATGAAGTTAGTTCTTTAGGTGTTTTGAAGCTCGTAATTGATCCTCTGGAAGCCCCGCCCCTTTCCCCGCCTCTCACGTTAGTTCTCGACTCGCCGCAATGAGTTCATTAACGTGAAGTAAAATCTGTGTGTGTGTTTGATGGCGCGTTAACTTCAGAGTCAAACCCAACACTGTGTAATGATTTATGGAATTTGACTGATTATAAAACGATTCTTGGGAAATTTCACGTTTTCCGTGAAGGATGTTTAATGCCGCGGACTCTGTGTGCTGAAGAATATTTCCGTTAGCTTCATCCTCCACCGTGTGTCACGTCCAGTCACTACCTGACTTTAGGAAGGAATGACTTCTCTCATTCGTCCTCTGAAATCGGAGACCGCGTCGGTGTGTCCTTTGTCCCGCTGAGCGCTCTCGGACGCTTGTAACGTTACACCAGCTCGCGGCAGGAAACCTGAGTGCTAAGCGCACAGTCCTGAACTTGTGAGCTAGCACGGTTCTTGCTCAGAGCTACAGACAGTTCATTTCTCCTGATCTCCATCAGCTCACCTGTCACCTTCAGCTTGGTGCAGGAGGGAAGAGAAATGTCCTGAGGAGAACACGACAGCTTCTACATCACTGCGCTCATTAACCAGATCCGGCTCTTCATTTATTTATCTCTGACGTGATTAACGACTCAGACAGGATCTGATTCAGGTGTGCAGTTGAAGAGTTTAGGGTCAAGACGAGGATTTCTAGTGGACAGTGTTAGTTAGACTGATAGAATTCTACTTTCATATTAGTGTTAATAGGGTTATTATTATTGCCCCTAGTGGTCAAGATGGGAACAACAAACTACTGCAAAAAACTCCATTGAAGGAGGTTTCCTGGGGGAGGACACACTGCCCCATGCTTGGGGGAGGACAGAGCAGTTAACAAGAGGGTGGCTAGGTTTAAAAAATACTCCTCAGCTGATAAGATTTTGTTTTATAGCTAATACAACAAGAACATTCTGTTATACGCCAGGAGTGGGAAAGGGTACGACCGAAGACACGCCCCTTTTTCCAGTTTCGGGTCTTTTGTGAGGATTTTGAGACATAGATGGTTGATTGCTGAAAGCTGGCAACTTGCCAGACAATAGGCTGAAGTGCGAAAGCCTCTCCCGAGCCACCGCTGGATTCCACCGGCACAGTGAGGCGAGTGTGTGTTGGCTTAAAGAAATAGATTTTGTGTGTCATATCAGAGATAAGCAGCAGCAGTGTTGTTGTTGTTGTTGTTGTTGTTATTGTTGTGGTTGTTATGTTATTGAATTTAAACTGATATATGATGCTTATTTGCATAAATGATTGACAGCAGAATGAATTGTTTAGCTTTTTACACAGTTTCAATGGAGGAAAAAAACAAACACACACACACACATTCGCACGCTCATTGACGTGTCGTCTATTCATTGCCAAATCCGCTGCCAGACTAATTTCCTTTTTGGATAAAGAAACTTTCTCAATTAAATGAATATTGACTGCTCCTCTCATGCTAATGCAGGGAATGGCACTTTCTCTTTTTTTCCTCTCGCTCAGTTTATCGTCAGAGTCTCCGCTTTCCTCACAGCGTCGCGTTTATCACTGTAACACAATTACACACAAGGAGCATTCTGATTGGTCAGCAAGTGTTGATTAACCTTCAACAAGATTTATTTACACGTGTATATTAGCGTGGCAGTGTTTCTATAGCAACAGCACGCTCACAGGGACTTGCACGGCGGACGTTGATGGGGCAAAAGAGTTCATTTGTACTTAATGTAACATTTCTGTAGAAGGAGTCTCCAGGGTCAGCGCTTCATAACAGTCAGGTGACTTTAAATGTAAGTATAAAAGGATAAAAAACACAAGAGTGATGTTGCTGTGGTGAAGAAGATATAACAGTAATTTTGCCACAGTTTTTGACACAGTGTTTTATTGAAAGCTAGTTGATGTTCATCAAACGAGTGTGCTTTATCATAAACAAACAAACAAACAAATAAATAAATTAATTAAATTGGTCTTTTTTTTACTCCTGGCTGGCTCACTTATTGATAAACCAAACACGCTTTGATTTCTGGTTGGTTCATTTGGTTTTTTTTTAACTCCTGGCTTGCTTACCAGTTTGATTTCCGACTCCTGTCTGGTTCATTCGTTTGGTTTAACTCCTGGTTGATTCACCAAATAGATTTTTGACACTCTGTTGGATTACCTATTTGTGTCAGCTCCTGTCTGGTTCACTAATTAGATTTTTGACTCCTGGCTGGCTCGCCATTTATTCAGGTTTGATGTATAGACAAATAAACTGACCGATTTATACGTGTATATTAGCATGTTACTGTTTCTATAGCAACAGCTCACTCACAGGGATGGTAAAAGAGTTCAATTGTAATTAACGTATCATTTTTATAGAAGGAGTCTCCATACTTTAAATGTAACTATAAAAGGATAAAAAAAACAACAACTCAATAGTAATGTTGCTGTGGTGAAAAAGAATTATTTACTAGTATAGATTCTTGGAAACCGCACCATACAGCTGTGTGTAGTATATTGTGTAGTCGTGTATTGTGTGTGTGTGATGCTTGAAGGCTCGGTTTCCTCACACGTGGGTTGATGTAGGAAGCGATGTCTTGTGTGATGGTGACACTTGTTTTTTGTGTTGCGTGTCACTTCTGACAGCAGAGCCTAGAGAGCGTGTCATGGCTCCGCCCGTCTCACTACACCGTGTACTGCAATCACGACAAAAGACATGACAAGACGAGGAAGCGGCGACTCTGTAACCTGTGGCATTCAGTCTGTCAGGAACAGGCAGGTGGAGTCGTGGGCAGATGGAGCTCTGATGTCTTGCTGAATCTCACTAATAAATTCTGGAGCTTGTAATTATTCAAGCCCTTCTGCTCACCAAGGTGCTTCTCCTGCACTGTGAGAAACAATTAGCCTGAGCACTAACACCTACACATCAGATCCACCGCGAAGCATCATCAATCAAAGCATCAAGTCTTTACCAATAATTCATCTGTCACTGATTTTATTTCCCTTTTTATTCTGGAACGTTTAATCGTTGTGAAGTTTTCATTCATGCATGTTTTTACACACTTTTATTGTATATTTTTAGATTTAATATTTTTTACTGCTTTTATGTGTAGCAATGTTTCATTGTTTACTTATTTGTTATTACTTATATTTTGAAAGCTAGCTAGAAAATCAGTGTGCTTTCTCCTAAACAAGCAAACAAACAAGTAAAACTGGTCCATTTTTGACTCCTGCCTGGCTCACTAATTGATGAACCAAAGAAGAGCCAAAAATCTATGTTGTTATATACCTATGTTATATCTTGCTTACCAGTTTAATTTCTGACTCCTGTCTGGATCATTTGTTTGGTTTAACTCCTGGTTGATTCACCAAATTGATTTTTGACACTCTGTTGGATTACCTATTTGTGTCAACTCCTGTCTGGTTCACTAATTAGATTTTTGACTCCTGGCTGGCTCGCCATTTGTTCAGGTTTGATGTATAGATAAATAAGCTGACCTACCCACAGTGCTGTGCTGGGGGTTGTGTTTTTATTCCACAAACAGAGCTGTTATACCATGAAGCTCTCTGCACCCTCATCAACTGTTTTTATTCAATTTTTTATTAAATGCCAACCTGACTGTATTTATAACTATGCCTCTGGGTGAAAATGAAACCCACTGGCTGCTGTGTGTGTAATTCAGGTGCATTGTTCTGCTCTGCGTATTGCTTACATTTAGCAGATGGCTAAGTGGTACGTTGGCGTTTTCATTATGTGAGTAATTACTGAACCACGCCCGTGTGTTATTAATAATTAATAAAGCATTACATCCATTATGTGCCTCCAATCAATAATGCAGAGCTGTTGAGGATTTTTTTTACTCTGCCACACTTCATGTTTGTTTTAAGGAGCTGAAAGGTTTTTCCTGTGCTTTCACTTTCTTACACACACACACACACACGGTGATATTGTTTGTTTGTGTGTGTTGTTGCCTGCAGGTGAGGATGACAGCTTGGCCTCCAAGAAGAAAGTTACAGTGGAGGATCTGTTCAGCTCGGAGCTGCAGGTTCATGACCCTCAGGCCAGGTGGCTCAGCGGTATGTTCTGTGTTTGTGTGTGTGTGTGTGTGTGTGTTATGGGGTGTGGGTGTCAGGGGTGGGTTGATTACTCATTTGATTCTCACATGCAGGTGAAGAGAGTGATTCTATCACTTGGCTTAGAGCTGCACAGCCAAAAGTCATGATATTATTATGGATTTGTGATATGTATCTGAGTTTTTTTTTATTTTGATGAAATTTGTGTATATTATATACAGTATAGCAATGTGTATATTATAAATTTGCAATGATCTATCTTTCTGATCTTTATTTGGGGGTCAATCAGAATCACTCCAATGGCAGATGACCGTTGTGTGATTATTACTTTTAAACACGAGGCCCAGTGGACATGATGGTTCATTATGATCATAGATACACTCCCAATTATGAAAGGGTGTGTATACTTATGCAGCCATGTTATTGTAACTAAGTTGTTAGTTACATCACACAGAAATCTGCTACGGTAACAGTCGGGGTGTGTAAACTTTTCATACTAATTATATATATAATTTGTGATACGTGCCTAATTCGAGAAATTCTATAAATAGAAAGCAGGATGTTTTGCAGCACAGTAACACAGTGTTGGATTCATACAGTCAGTGGTGATGGTGGTGAAACTCGTTATAGAGCTCCCCCTCGGCTGAGGTTGGTCAGGTGATGTGTCCGGACACCGCTGTGTTGGTTAATCTTTCTGTGGTGTAAACCCTGGCTTTGGTCTGAGGACCGGTTCAGCTCTGGATAATGAAGGAGAGAAAGTTCCAGAATCCACCCAGAAGGAGCTAAATGAAGAGTAAAGATGGACAGCTGTTTGTTTTGACCCCTGCAGTTTTTAATGATGAGGCTGTTCTTCTGTTTGAGCAGCGCTCAGCCGGATGTCCTTCTGTACTCGCACCAGCTAACTGCCACTCCTCCTCCACCTCCTCCTGCATCAGGGTACTGTTTATTCCTTCATTAGACAAGATGGACAGATAGAGAGGTTTACTGTCTAAACTATTTCCACATTTAACATCATCACAGAGGGAGAGAGAGAGAGAGAGAGAGAGAGAGAGAGAGAGAGAGAGACTTACAGACATACTACATAAGAATAGATAGATAGATAGATAGATAGATAGATAGATAGATAGATAGATAGATAGATAGACGGACGGACGATGTGTATTGCCATAATCAATATTAATTGATCATTACATAAAAAAGAGACAGACATGCATAAAAGAATAAGATGTTCTTCCATTATTCCTGTATTTATCATTGATCAAGAAAGAAGACGGACAGAAAGAAAGAGACATAGAGAGATAGATAATTGAATGGTTAGTAAACGGCTCACAGATTGTTGGATGGATGGAGAGATCAATAGATGGAAAGATGTACAGGTTACAGCATTCAATATTTATTGATCGCTACATAAAGAGAGACAGACATGCATGGATGGATGGATAGATGGATGGATGGATGGATGGATGGATGAAGAGATCAGTGGATGGATGGTTGGGGAGATCATAGGATTGATGGAGGGATGGATGAGGAGGTCAGTGTGTGGATGGATGAATAGATGGATGAAGAGGTCAGAGGATGGATGGATGGGTGGATGGATGGATGGGGAGATCAGTTTGTGGATGGATAGATGAATGAAGAGGTCGATGGATGGATGGATGGATGGATGGATGGATGGATGGATGGATGGGGAGATCAGTGTGTGGATGGATGGATAGATGAATGAAGAGGTTGATGGATGGATGGATGGATGGATGGGGAGATCAGTGTGTGGATGGATAGATGAATGAAGAGGTCGATGGATGGATGGATGGATGGATGGATGGGGAGATCAGTGTGTGGATGGATGGATAGATGAATGAAGAGGTCGATGGATGGATGGATGGATGGATGGATGGGGAGATCAGTGTGTGGATGGATGGATGGATAGATGAATGAAGAGGTCAATGGATGGATGGATGGATGGATGGGGAGATCAGTGGATGGATGGATGGATGGATAGATGAATGAAGAGGTCGATGGATGGATGGATGGATGGATAGATGAATGAAGAGGTCGATGGATGGATGGATGGATAGATGAATGAAGAGGTCGATGGATGGATGGATGGATGGGGAGATCAGTGTGTGGATGGATGGATAGATGAATGAAGAGGTCGATGGATGGATGGATGGATGGATAGATGAATGAAGAGGTCGATGGATGGATGGATGGATGGATGGATGGATGGGGAGATCAGTGTGTGGATGGATGGATAGATGAATGAAGAGGTTGATGGATGGATGGATGGATGGATGGATGGATGGATGGATGGATGGATGGATGGATAGATGAATGAAGAGGTCGATGGATGGATGGATGGATGGATGGATGGATGGGGAGATCAGTGTGTGGATGGATGGATAGATGAATGAAGAGGTCGATGGATGGATGGATGGATAGATGAATGAAGAGGTCGATGGATGGATGGATGGATAGATGAATGAAGAGGTCGATGGATGGATGGATGGGGAGATCAGTGTGTGGATGGATGGATAGATGAATGAAGAGGTCGATGGATGGATGGATGGATGGGGAGATCAGTGGATGGAGGGATGGATGAACGAGTAGTGTAGTGTAGTGTAGTGTAGCACACCCAGGAGTCTGCGGTTCTCTTGGCAGGTGGTCACTGCACTAAATGAGGAGTTGAGAGTGAGAAACAGGACGCGTTGTGATGTAGGAACCTGGGTCTCTGCAGGAGAAAAGCACCAGCTCCTGCTCGTCTCCTAGCAGATGGATCAAGATAATTAACCACTAGAGCGGAGGTTCACGCCTCCGTTTAGGCCGACCAAATCCTCCACAAGGACACTCGGCTTCCCGGGGCTCTCTGAATTAGCATTTCTCTTTCTAACGCTGCATTAGCATTCCGGCTGCACTCTCAGCTCCGCGGCTCAGAAACCGGCAGAAGACTCGCTGACTTTCTGCAAAGAACACAACTGAATCTCTAACACACCGATTCACTGTTAGTGAGAGAGAGAGAGAGAGAGAGAGACACACCAGAAGATCAGAAGTCACTCTCAATGCAGAAAGATAAAGTTGTGTGTCTTTATCTGATGTTATTATTAATCTGAATCTCTGTGTGTGTGTGTGTGTGTGTGTGTGTGATTACGTTGTTCATTTTGTTTCTGTTCATATGTGTGATTGTTGTCAGTGTTGTGTGTGTATATAGTATCTGGAAGTGTGTTGGTGATTGAACAGTAAACAGAAGTGTGTGTGTGTGTGTGTGTGTGTGTGTGTGTGTTTCAGCTGTGTGGAAACAGTGTTGTAACACACCCTGTCGTGCCTCTGCGTCTCTTTGTTACACTGTGCTTTTTTAGCCCCAATCACTCGTCTGTATTATTTACCAGCAGAGAAAGCGTGTGTGTGTTTGTTTGTGTGTGTGTGTGTGTGTGTGTGTGTGTGTGTGTGTGTGCGCGCACAGGAGCAAGATAACAAACCAGAGGCACAAAACTGGAGCGTGAATCAAACTGGATAAAATATTGAAGTGACAAAAACAAATCAAAACACAAACAATCCAGAGGCAGAAACACACAGAGCAAGAAATAAATTAGCGAGAAAGTTGTTCCTGAGACTCCTCTGGACTCGCCTCACCGGGAATCCGCTTGCTTCCAGCACGGATTTTTCCCAGTATTCCTGATTAATATTGTGGAATGATTCCCACCCAGGGGGAGGAATGAACTTGGACACTATCTGGAGTGTTTGTCTGACGTTGCTCATTTTTTTTGCTATGCTATGTATACATGCTCTGATGTGTACATCCTGTTCACTTCCTGCCCTCCCCGCCCCACTTGGTTGTGACCACGCCCCCAATCAGTCAGCACCTGTCCTGTCAGTTCTCACCTGTTCCTGCTGATTAGTGTTGATAACATGTCCATATTTAACCCTTTGTGTAGGGTTCATCTCACAGTGCATTAAACATCACTGTAGGTGTGTAGCACCACTTAACATACTGTTTCTATGGCAACGGCTAACTCAGAGAGAACAGGAACTGGTTTTGTGGTATAAATGTAGCTCTAAACGGATAAAAAGTGACACGTGGTGTTGTGTTGGTGAAGGTTAAAACCTTCTCAGGAGGGTCAGGGGAGACAGACAGGTTGGGGAGGAGAGGGATGAGGAGGATGAAGATGTGGTTATCACAGCAGTCACGCTACAGGATGTAGCGGCTGAACTCACAGCTGGGGTTCTGTCTGTTCTGCCTCAGACACTGAGCTGCTGTACCGGAATCCAGGCGGAGATGTGCTGCTGCTGGACGTGGAGAACAACAGCACACGACTTCTGGTGGAGAACAAGATGTTTGTGAGTTCATCAGCAAATATTACTCATTCTGACAGAAAACATACCACAGGTCACACACAGCACAGACGGATGGATAGATAGATGGATGGATGGATGGATGAATACTTGGCCTGATGGATGAATGTGCAGTTGTTTGGATGGATGGATGGATGGATGGATGGATGGATAGATGGGATGAATGGATGGATGAATACTGAGAGTATCAGATGGATGGATGAATGTGCAGTTGTTTGGATGGATGGATGGATGGATGGATGGATGGATAGATGGGATGGATGGATGGATGAATACTGAGAGTATCAGATGGATGGATGAATGTGCAGTTGTTTGGATGGATGGATGGATGGATGGATAGATGGGATGGCTGGATGGATGAGTACTGAGAGTATCAGATGGATGGATGAATGTGCAGTTGTTTGGATGGATGGATGGATGGATGGATGGATGGATGGATAGATGGGATGGCTGGATAGATGGGATGGCTGGATAGATGGGATGGCTGGATGGATGAATACTGAGAGTATCAGATGGATGGATGAATGTGCAGTTGTTTGGATGCATGGATGGATGGATGGATGGATGGATAGATGGGATGGCTGGATGGATGAATACTGAGAGTATCAGATGGATGGATGAATGTGCAGTTGTTTGGATGGATGGATGGATGGCTGGATGGATGAATACTGAGAGTATCAGATGGATGGATGAATGTGCAGTTGTTTGGATGGATGGATGGATGGATGGATGGATGGATGGATGAATACTGAGAGTATCAGATGGATGGATGAATGTGCAGTTGTTTGGATGGATGGATGGATGGATGGATGGATGGATGGATGGATGGATGGATGGATGGATAGATGGGATGGATGGATGGATGAATACTGAGAGTATCAGATGGATGGATGAATGTGCAGTTGTTTGGATGGATGGATGGATGGATGGATGGATGGATGGATGGATAGATGGGATGGCTGGATGGATGAATACTGAGAGTATCAGATGGATGGATGAATGTGCAGTTGTTTGGATGGATGGATGGATGGATGGATGGATGGATGGATGGATGGAAGGATAGATGGGATGGATGGATGGATGAATACTGAGAGTATCAGATGGATGGATGAATGTGCAGTTGTTTGGATGGATGGATGGATGGATGGATGGATGGATGAATACTGAGAGTATCGGATGGATGGATGAAGGGAGAGATTGTTAGACAGTTGGTTGGCATGTTGTCTATGGATAGAGGGATAGAGAGCTGTTGGGATGGAGGGATAGACAGACAGATAGAAGCAGAAGGATGAAGAGAGAGCTGATTGGATGAGGTAACAGAATCAATGTTTGAATTAAACATCCTTCTTTCATACTGACCTTCAGGAGACGTATAAAGCCAGCAAGTACCAAGTGTCCCCTGATCTGACTCATGTGCTACTGGCCTACAACATCGTCCCTGTGAGTACACACACACGCACACACACACACACACACACACACACACACACACACACACTTCAGGTGTGTGAGTCGGTGAGTGTGTTAACAGGTGTGTGTTCTCTCCTCTGCAGCTCTACCGCTTCTCCTACACGGCCTCCTACATCGTATGCAGCCTGAAAACTCCGTAAGTTCCTCTGTTGTGTGCTGAAACTCTGTGTGTGTGTGTGTGTGTGTGTGTGTGTGTGTGTGTGTGTGTGTTGCTGCCCCCTGCTGGCTGGACGAGCTCAGTTATGGTTCTGCTCCAGATGGTAACTTCACAGCTTCAGTGGAATGAGACACTGCTCCTGAAACACACACTACACACACCTTCACTGCAGAAACACACACTACACACACCTTCACTGCAGAAACACACACTACACACACCTTCACTGCAGAAACACACACTACACACACCTTCACTGCAGAAACACACACTACACACACCTTCACTGCAGAAACACACACTGCACACACCTTCACTAGCACACACTACACACACCTTCACTGCAGAAACACACACTACACACACCTTCACTGCACGAAAACACCCTAACCCCTACACACACCTTGCGTCACCTGACATGAATTTATTCATTAAGAACAGATTTTCTTCATAATTTACCTGATGATTTTTTTATTGTTATGGAATAATTAATTAGGCTGATTAATCAAACACCTATTTAACAAGTTAGGTCAGTCCAGTACAGTGTGTCTTATTGACCGGCTGAAGCAGGAGCAGGGTTTAGTGAACTAATGGCTAATTCATTCGTTATTCCCTCCTCAGCCAATCAACACACTGAGTCCTGGATCGATTTGATTAGTTGATTAATTCATTACTGCATTAAAGTTGTGTGGGTTTTATTCCCTCCTCGCAGGGAGACGGCGGTTTTGTCGGCTCCTGAAGTACAGAACACGACACTGCAGTTTGCAGGATGGGGTCCGAAAGGCCAACAACTGGTGAGACACACACACACACACACACACACACACACACACAGCTAGTGAACTACAGACCAGGTCACCTGACTGGTCACATGACCCAGATTACTTTTAATGCTCTTCCTATCCTAATCAATTCCAGATCATCCTGACGCTCCAGGTTTGACCTGATAATAATAATGTAATAAAATGTTTATTACAGTTTTATCATTATAAATTAAAAACAGGTGAAGATGTAGGACAAGAGGCGGAGACGAGAAGACATCGGGGTTAAAAGAGGGCAGAGACCTGGTGCTGTGTGTGTGTGTGTGTGTGTGTGGCAGATGGCACTAGCCCTGGGGATGACGCACTTGTTTTCGCATGACCTTCAGTGTGTGTGTGTGTGTGTGTGTGTGTGTGTGTGTGAGAGTGAAAGAATCAAACACAAGCCCTGGTTTTGAATAAACACTATGGTGTGGGCGGAGCTTAGCGATCTGTTCATCCATAACAGGGATCATTTTTAAAGCTGCGGTGATTAAATGCACAGCAGAGAGATAGCGGGCGGTTCGCAGGATTTCTGGACCCCGCCCACGCTGCTCCGAAGGTCGCCGTGACGACGCTTGAAATCAGCACCACAGAGATAGAGACGGTGCAGGAAGCGAGATGGAGTGGAGATTGAGGCAGAGATCTGGCAGGAAATCAGAGCAGCAGATGACGGAGAAGACAGACTCGCTGCTGACAAATGCCATTGTCACTCCCAAGCTGACACACACACACACACACACACACACACACACACACACACACACACACTGACGTCAGCAGCCTGCTCTTTTTTTGCGAGCTTCTTTCTTCCTCTTCTTGTGTTTTGTTCCTGCGATTGTCATCTCTCCTTCCTCTAATCACTTCATTAATAAAACTCGTCAATATTCATTTCCACGGTAACGACATCTCGTCTAATTAAGAAACGAACAATCTACTGCATTAATTACGCAGAAAAGCAAGCCAGCTCACAGGAAGAGTCGTGAGACAGATGGAGCTCAGGACACCAGCGATTAAAGAAACCTCATCTATAAACACAATGAGAGATCTCCAGCGTATGCTGGCATTGACTCCGCCCCTCAATGTGGGTAAATATGTGATGACTCCGCCCCTCAGTGTGGGTAAATACACTGTGACTCCGCCCTTGAGTGTAGGTAAATACACATTGCCTCCACCCCTCAGTGTGGGTAAATTCACATTAACTCCGCCCCTCGGTGTCAGTAAATTCACTTTGACTCCGCCCCTCGGTGTGACTAAATACAGTTTGACTCCGCCCCTCTGTAAGTACATTCGCTTTGACTTCGTCTCTCAGTGTGACTAAATACACTGTGACTCCGCCCCTCTGAGTTGGTAAATCCACTTTGACTCCGCCTCTCATTGTGAGTAAATACGCTTTGACTCCGCCCCTCAGTGTGAGTACATTCGCTTTGACTCCACCCCTCAGTGTGAGTTAATTTGTGCTCGATTTTCTTTCAGATCTTCATCTTTGAGAACAACATCTACTACCAAGCCACTGTGAAGGACAAACCCATCCGCCTGGTCACTACAGGACGAGAGGGCGTGGTCTTTAACGGACTCACCGACTGGCTGTATGAAGGTGAGGACATGGCGGCGCTCTGTTCCTCGTTCTGATTGGTCAGAGGTGTTGCTTTATGATCTGTATCAGCCAATCTGTTGTTAACATTTTACTGGGAAACCTTTAGGACAGATGTTCTGACTCAGTTCTGACTTAGAACATAAGATCCACAATGTGTGTGTATGTCTGTGTGTGTGTGTGTGTGTGTGTGTGTGTGTGTGTGTGTGTGTGTGAGCAGGAAAGTCATATCTAATGAATGAATGAACTAATAAACGAATGAACAAATGCTCATGGCGGTTCTCCTGCAGCAGCCGAGACGAATCCCTGCGGATGGGTTTGTCTTCTCACACGTCCAGCTCTGCTCTGGCGAGACACGCCTCATAAAACCTCTCGCTTTTTCATTTCTCACTCTGATGCTTTTACACCCCGCTTTCCTCCGCTCTCACTCGCTCCGACAGCTCCGTGGTGCAGTAGAAGAAAAGCCTAATCTCCTGTGGGCCTTCATCTGGAGTTTATTACAGATTAAAAACGTCTGTGTGTGTGTGTGTGTGTGTGTGTGTGTGTGAGTGTGAGACAGAGAATCTACATCCCTCACATCTCCATCCCTCACACCTCCATCCCTCACATCTCCATCCCTCACACCTCCATCTCTCACATCTCCATCCCTCACACCTCCATCCCTCACATCTCCATCCCTCACACCTCCATCCCTCACATCTCCATCCCTCACACCTCCATCTCTCACATCTCCATCCCTCACACCTCCATCCCTCACATCTCCATCCCTCACACCTCCATCCCTCACATCTCCATCCCTCACACCTCCATCTCTCACACCTCCATCCCTCACACCTCCATCCCTCACACCTCCATCTCTCACACCTCCATCCCTCACACCTCCATCCCTCACACCTCCATCCCTCACACCTCCATCCCTCACACCTCCATCCCTCACACCTCCATCCCTCACACCTCCATCCATCACACCTCCATCCCTCACACCTCCATCCCTCACACCTCCATCCCTCACATCTCCATCCCTCACACCTCCATCTCTCACATCTCCATCCCTCACACCTCCATCCCTCACATCTCCATCCCTCACACCTCCATCCCTCACACCTCCATCCCTCACACCTCCATCTCTCACACCTCCATCCCTCACACCTCCATCTCTCACACCTCCATCCCTCACACCTCCATCCCTCACACCTCCATCTCTCACACCTCCATCTCTCACATCTCCATCCCTCACACCTCCATCCCTCACACCTCCATCTCTCACATCTCCATCCCTCACACCTCCATCCATCACACCTCCATCCCTCACACCTCCATCCCTCACACCTCCATCCCTCACACCTCCATCCATCACACCTCCATCCCTCACACCTCCATCTCTCACACCTCCATCCCTCACACCTCCATCTCTCACACCTCCATCCATCACACCTCCATCCCTCACACCTCCATCTCTCACACCTCCATCCATCACACCTCCATCCCTCACACCTCCATCTCTCACACCTCCATCTCTCACATCTCCATCCCTCACACCTCCATCCCTCACACCTCCATCCATCACACCTCCATCCCTCACACCTCCATCTCTCACACCTCCATCCATCACACCTCCATCCCTCACACCTCCATCTCTCACACCTCCATCCCTCACACCTCCATCCCTCACACCTCCATCTCTCACATCTCCATCCCTCACACCTCCATCTCTCACACCTCCATCCATCACACCTCCATCCCTCACACCTCCATCCATCACACCTCCATCCCTCACACCTCCATCTCTCACACCTCCATCCCTCACACCTCCATCCCTCACACCTCCATCTCTCATAGAGATCTCTGACACCTCCATCCCTCACACCTCCATCCGTCAGCCTACAGGATGTCGTCCATCCTGCTTTCTGGCGTGCTGTAAACATGGAGCTCTGCTGCCCTCGTGTGGTCAGAGCTGCTCCTTAGTTCCCTTTATGTCATGTTGAAGTACACTGACATTCTGTCCTACATACAGCTCCAGCTGCTGCTGCTCTTCTAGAGCTTTCTCTCAGGCACTGAGACTAAAACAGGAGTCTAAAACTCTACTGTTCCTTTTACAGCACA
>JAUCMX010000005.1:1128176-1140676 GCA_033459395.1 Hemibagrus guttatus | reverse complement strand
AACACACACTCAGCTAATTAACACACACAGCTAATTAACACACACACAGCTAATTAACACACACTCAGCTAATTAACACACACTCAGCTAATTACACACACACAGCTAATTAACACACACACAGCTAATTAACACACACTCAGCTAATTAACACACACTCAGCTTTAAATTTTTCACACACTCAGCTAATTAACACACACTCAGTTTAAAAATTTACACACACTCAGCTAATTAACACACACTCAGCTAATTAATAAAACACTCAGCTAATTAACACACACTCAGCTAATTTAACACACTCAGCTAATTAACACACACTCAGTTAACACACACTCAGCTAATTAACACACACTCAGCTAATTAACACACACTCAGCTAATTTACACACACAGCTAATTAACACACACTCAGCTAATTAACACACACTCAGCTAATTAACACACACAAAACACCACATCAGTAATTTGTAATTGTAATTTGTAATTTCTACACTCAAAATTAATTAACACACACACCTAAAATTTTTGCATTTTAAACACCAAAACCCCAGCTAATTATTGCTAATTCACACTGCTAATTGCTAATTGTTTTGTCGCTAATTAAAAATGCTAATTCATCTCGCTAATTTCACACAGCTAATTAACACACTCGTTTTACAGCTAATTATTCACATTGCTAATTTGTTTTGTTTTAAAAAGCTAATTAAAAAGCTAATTTCACACAGCTAATTTTGCTAGTTGTCATTGCTAATTTGCTAATTGTCGTTACTGCTAATTATTGTTTTGTTTCCCCCTTGCTAATTTCCTGCTAATTTACACACTGTTAATTTCATCACTCGTTTTACATGTTGTTAATTTAAAACTGCTAATTAAAATCAGCTAGTTAATCATCAGCTAATTTGTATTTCATTACCCGCTAATTAATATTCTCGCTAGTTGAAAATGTTTTGTTTACACTGCTAATTCCCTTGTTTTTTAAACAGCTAATTAAAACTCGTTTTGTCGTTAAAATGCTGTTGTTGTTGTCGTTGTTTTGCTGTTTTTGTCTTGTTGAGTTGTTTTCTTGTTACTGCTGTTGTAATTGACTGCAGTTTTTTGTTTCGTTACTGCAGTTGTTGTTGTTTTCATTGTTGATGTTGTTGTTGTGTTTGCTGTTGTTGTTGTTGTTGTCATTGTTGATGTTGCTTTTTGTTGTTACTGCTGTTGTTGTTGTTGTCGTTGTTGATGTTGTTGTTGTTACTGCTGTTGTTGTTGTTGTCACTTGTTATGTTGTTGTTGTCGTTACTGCTGTTGTTGTTGTTGTCATTGTTGACGTTGTTTTGTCGTTACTGCTGTTGTTGTTTTGTTGTTGTTGTTGTCGTTTCATTGCTTGTTGTTGTTGTTGTCGTTATGTTGCTGTTGTTTGCTTTACTGCTGTTGTTGTTGTTGTTGTCATTGTTGTTGTTGTTGTCGTTACTGCTGTTGTTGTTGTTGTCATGTTGATGTTGTTGTCGTTACTGCTGTTGTTGTTGTTGTTGTCAGTTATTTGTTGTTGTCGTTACTGCTGTTGTTGTTTTGTTGTTGTTGTATCGTTGTTGTCGTTGTTGATGTTGCTGTTATTGTTACTGCTGTTGTTGTTTCGTTGTTATTAGTCAGTTAGTTACTGCTGTTTTGTTTTACTGCTGTTGTTGTTGTTGTTACTGCTGTTGTTGTTGTTGCCATTGTTGTTTATTTCGTTGTTGTCGTTGTTACTGCTGTTTTGTTGTTGTCGTTGTTGTTGTTGTTGTTACTGCTGTTGTTGTCTGTTGTTGTTGTTGTCGTTACTGCTGTTGTTGTTGTTGTTGTTGTTGTTGTCGTTACTGCTGTTGTTGTTGTTTGTTGATGTCTGTCGTTGTTACTGCTTGTTGTCGTTGTTGCGTTGATGTTGTTGTCGTTGTTACTGCTGTTGTTGTCTTGTTGTTGATGTTGTTGTCGTTGTTACTGCTGTTGTTGTCGTTGTCGTTACTGCTGTTGTTGTTGTCGTTGTTACTGCTGTTGTTGTTGTTGTTGATGTTGTTGTCGTTGTTACTGCTGTTGTTGTCGTTGTTGTCGTTACTGCTGTTGTTGTTGTCGTTGTTACTGCTGTTGTCGTTGTTGTTGATGTTGTTGTCGTTGTTACTGCTGTTGTTGTTGTTGTCGTTGTTGTCGTTACTGCTGTTGTTGTCGTTGTTACTGCTGTTACTGCTGTTGTCGTTGTTGTTGATGTTGTTGTCGTTGTTACTGCTGTTACTGCTGTTGTCGTTGTTGTTGATGTTGTTGTCGTTGTTACTGCTGTTGTTGTTGTTGATGTTGTTGTCATTGTTGTTGATGTTGTTATCACTGCTGTTGTCGTTGTTGATGTTGCTGTTGTTGTCATTGTTGTTGATGATGTTGTCACTGTTGCTGATGTTGTTGTTGTTGTTTTGTTGATGTTGTTGTCACTGTTGTTGATGTTGTTGATGTTGTTGTTGTTGATGTTGTTGTTGATGTTGTTGTTGATGTTGTTGTCGTTGTTGTTGATGTTGATGTTGTTGATGTTGTTGATGTTGATGTTGTTGATGTTGTTGATGTTGATGTTGTTGTTGTTGATGTTGTTGATGTTGATGTTGATGTTGTTGATGTTGATGTTGTTGATGTTGTTGATGTTGATGTTGTTGTTGTTGATGTTGTTGATGTTGATGTTGTTGATGTTGTTGATGTTGATGTTGTTGTTGTTGATGTTGTTGATGTTGATGTTGATGTTGTTGATGTTGATGTTGTTGTTGATGTTGATGTTGTTGATGTTGTTGATGTTGATGTTGTTGATGTTGTTGATGTTGATGTTGTTGTTGTTGATGTTGTTGATGTTGTTGTCGTTGTTGTTGATGTTGATGTTGTTGATGTTGATGTTGTTGATGTTGATGTTGTTGATGTTGTTGATGTTGTTGATGTTGATGTTGTTGTTGTTGATGTTGTTGATGTTGATGTTGATGTTGTTGATGTTGATGTTGTTGTTGATGTTGATGTTGTTGATGTTGTTGTCGTTGTTGTTGATGTTGTTGTCGTTGTTGTTGTTGATGTTGTCGATGTTGTTGTTGTTGTTGTCATTGTTACTGCTGTTGTTGTTATCGTTACTGTTGTCGTTGTTGTTGTTGTTGATGTTGTGATGTAGATGAACGTGATGTGATGTTCTCGCTGCAGGCCGGTGAGGAGAATCCCGAGATCTACGTGTCGGTGGTCAGCCTGAACGGGCCTCTGCACACGGTCCGTATGAAGAAGCCCGAGGACCCCAGGATCGGGTCAGTTTCTTCACGAGCAGCTTATAAAGGATCGTAAGACTGTAATAAACACTTCATCAGCTGACTTGCACAGCTCTCGTTACAGGAAGGAGTATTACATCACCATGGTGAAGTGGGCCACCAGCACCAAACTGGCCATCAACTGGCTGAACCGAGCGCAGAACAACTCCATCCTCACGCTGTGTGAAGCCACCACCGGGATCTGCACCAAGGTCAGCTGTCCGAGTCCTGCGCTCTGATTGGTCAGATGCTCTTGATTCATTCTCTGTAACAGCAGCTCTGACTGCAGCGCAGGTTTATATTAAAGCACTAGCTTACATACACGTTTCCATAGCAACTGTTAATCAACTATTTGACTAATCAGGTGTGTGTGTGTGTGTGTGTGTGGGTGTGTGTTTGGCCTTTTAGAGAACAGACTATAAATGGTTAACGCTGTGATGATTCTTTCAGAAACATGAGGATGAGAGTGAGAGCTGGCTGCACAGACAGGTGAGTCACCTTCATCACCTTCCTCATCTTCACCACCTCCATCATCTTCACCACCTCCATCACTTTCACCACCTCCATCATCTTCACCACCTTCATCATCTTCACCATCTCCATCACCTTCACCACCTCCATCATCTTCACCACCTTCCTCATCTTCACCATCTCCATCATCTTCACCACCTCCATCACCTTCACTACCTCCATCATCTTCACCACCTCCATCATCTTCACCACCTCCATCATCTTCACCATCTCCATCACCTTCACCACCTCCATCATCTTCACCACCTTCCTCATCTTCACCATCTCCATCACCTTCACCACCTCCATCATCTTCACCACCTTCCTCATCTTCACCATCTCCATCACCTTCACCACCTCCATCATCTTCACCACCTCCATCATCTTCACCACCTCCATCATCTTCACCATCTCCATCACCTTCACCACCTCCATCATCTTCACCACCTCCATCATCTTCACCACCTCCATCACCTTCACCACCTCCATCATCTTCACCACCTCCATCATCTTCACCACCTCCATCATCTTCACCACCTCCATCACCTTCACCATCTCCATCATCTTCACCACCTCCATCACCTTCACCACCTCCATCATCTTCACCACCTCCATTATCTTCACCACCTCCATCACCTTCACCACCTCCATCATCTTCACCACCTCCATCACCTTCACCACCTCCATCATCTTCACCACCTCCATCACCTTCACCACCTCCATCATCTTCACCACCTCCATCACCTTCACCACCTCCATCATCTTCACCACCTCCATCACCTTCACCACCTCCATCACCTTCACCACCTCCATCATCTTCACCACCTCCATCACCTTCACCACCTTCCTCATCTTCACAGTCTCAGTTTTAACATCACACTGTGCAAAATGGAGTCACTTTAAACCCGTCCCCGTACAGCCTGGATGTGTATGTAGATTTACTGACTCCAGTCACTGTGTGTGTGTGTGTGTGTGTGTGTGTGTGTGTATTCTCTTGGGCACAGAATGAAGCTCCACTCTTCTCCAGAGACGGCCTCAGGTTCTTCTTCACCCGCGCAGTACCACAGGGGGGTCGGGGGAAGTTCTACCACATCTCCATGTCCACCTCACAGGTGAGAGCACTGACACACACACACACACACACACACACACACAGACCTACACTGTTTTTTCACTTTGAAACCAAACAAAATGTGTGTGTGTGTGTGTGTGTGTGTGTGTGTGTGTTTCAGCCCAACAGTAGCTCAGACACGCTGCAGTCGTTGACGTCGGGTGATTGGGACGTTACAGAGATTTTAGCGTATCATGAGGACACACAGCTGGTGTAAGCATCAATCACTGACCTGTACACACACACACACACACACACACACACACACGTTATTCAGCTGTTTATCTGAATCAGTGCAGATTATCTGGGCTTGTGTCACTGCTAATGAAATCCATGCTGATGTGTGTGGCAGATATTTCCTCAGCACAGAAGACAATCCCAAGCGTCGACACCTGTACAGGTACGTATCCCCTGTATCATCCACATCAAGGTGCAAAAGTATTGGCACACAAAGAAATTCTGAATCATTAAGGGGTTTATCTGAAAAGGACTCTTGAGAATAATAAAGGTTATGGGGGGCCAATACTTTTACACAGTACTTTTACACGTCTTGGCGAACTGTTCTGAAATATTGTGATTGTTTTGGTGCACTGTGTTGAATGTATGCTGATGACGGCGTGTTGTGTTTCAGTGCGTACACCACAGGCTCGTTTAACCGCCGCTGTCTGTCCTGCGAGTTCAGCTGCGGCTTCGTCAGCGGCTCCTTCAGCCCCGACACCAACTACTTCCTCCTCAACTGTAAAGGTCAGAGAGTTCTTCATCCACGATGTTCACTCAGCACGGAGCCGGAGACGATCCGCTCGCCTTCTCGGGCTCCCACCGAATCATTCTGTCAGTCATATGAGTCGAACTGTCACTGAGATTTCACAGTGAATCGTTTTCAAGCAGCAGGTGAAATGTGTTGCGAGCACTGAATCGTTCATAAGTTGAACACTGAATTGCTCAGTGAATCGTTTGCAAGTTGCACATTGAATGGTTTGGTGACACTGATGAATCGTTTATTAGTGGCACACTGTATTGAATCACTCACAAACATTGATGAATCATTTACTAGTGCCTCACTGCATTGTTTGATGAATCATTTACTAACATTAATGAATCATTTACTAGTGCCTCACTGCATTGTTTGATGAATCATTTACTAACATTAATGAATCATTTAGTAGTGCCACACTGAATTGTTTGATGAATCATTTACTAACATTAATGAATCATTTACTAGTGCCTCACTGCATTGTTTGATGAATCATTTACTAACATTAATGAATCATTTGCTAGTGCCACACTGAATTGTTTGATGAATCATTTACTAACATTAATGAATCATTTAGTAGTGCCACACTGAATTGTTTGATGAATCATTTACTAACATTAATGAATCATTTGCTAGTGCCACACTGAATTGTTTGATGAATCATTTACTAACATTAATGAATCATTTACTAGTGCCACACTGAATTGTTTAGTGAATCATTTACTAACATTAATGAATCATTTAGTAGTGCCACACTGAATTGTTTGATGAATCATTTACTAACATTAATGACTCATTTACTAGTGCCACACTGAATTGTTTGGTGAATCATTTACACGTTGCATGCTGGTGAGTTGGACGCCAGGTTGTGCACTGAATCATTTAGTGAATCATTCGCCTGTTGCTGTATCTGTAGTCTTCTCTGAAGCATGGTTTTAACAGAACGCTGTCTCTCATTGGCGGTATAGAGACAGTAAGTCAATAGTTTTGAATAAATCGAGACAGATGTGCGGCTTTGTCACCGCTCCGAGTGCATTAATCATCGTTTCTTCCACTGTGTGGTTTTGATCGGCGCAGTAAGACCTGGTTGTCATGGCCGCTGATCTGCTTAGCGGGATCTGCTGCCCCGAGCTTGGCTTATTAATTGGATGAGTCTTGAGCCGAGCCTTTTATCATTAACGATAATGTGGCACTTAGTGCGAAACCCGGAGACGACCTGAAACCCTCAGAGGACAAAACACAGAGCTGTAATTAACCAGAGGTGTGAGACTGAGTGCACCCTGCATCAGAGCTTCCCTCTACACACACACACACACACACACAGTGTTAACTCAGAAGCTTCTCAGTCTCACTAGTTGCACACAATCATTTCAACGTTGCACTCAAATTTGCTGCATTATTTGCAACTTGTGCAGTGAATCATTTGAGCTGTATGCTGATTCATTTGCAAGTTGCACAACGAATCATTCTTAAGCTACATTAAATCATTCACTGAATCACTGGCAGGTTTCATGCTGAATCATTTATAAATTGGATGCCACGTTGTTTGGAAGTTGCACACTGAGTCGTACATACCATAAGTTGCATGCTGAATCATTTGGTGAATCATCTACAAGTTGCACACTGATTCATTTGCAAGAAGCTGAATTGTTTGCAGTGTTGAATCGTTTGGTGAATCGTTTACATGTTGCCCACGGTGTTGTTTGTAAGTGAATCCCTGAATCACTTGCACTAACAGTCACTAATGAAACACAAATACTGAAACACTAATCAGCTCCTTCCTTCTCTGCAGGTCCTACAGTCCCCTACACGGCCGTCTACAGCACCCGAGACCGACTGTATCAGAGTGAGCGTCCTGTTTATAATCGTCTGATTGGAACACAGCCGCTCTCATCTACTTCAAAAAACAAACAGATAGATGAGCAAGAATCTTTTTCAGATAACGATGAAAATAAACTTGCTTTTATCCTGTGACCTTTATGAGCGTCTCTGGCCACTTTCCTCGGGTCTCGTCCCCTGTACGTAAGCGATATGTGAGCTCCGTGATACGGTTGCCATGGAAACAGGGTTATGGTGCTTCAACCCGGGGGGAAAATGCGAGCATGTCTGATTCACATGTTCAGAGCAGAGCAGCTCGATTTGATTTTCAGAAACAAGTCACCTAAAGAACATAAACCTGAAAACACACACACACACACACACACACACACCATGGCATTAAATAAAAAGTAAGGAAACAGTGTCAGGACATGAGAAGCAAAAAAAAAGGAAAATCATTTAAAAATGAAAGAAAATTGCAAGAAAAAAAAATCAAGAAATAATGGACATTCTGCAGAAACGTCCCTGTGAATGAGCTGTTGCTATGGAAACGATAAGGTATCAGAGCGAGTGTATTAATATAAACCTGCATTACAGTCTTAATCAACACCTGATCCACCAATCAGAGTCCAGAACTCAGCAGAACTCTGAGGTGTTCAGGTAGAGAAGTTCCTCTGAGGTTCCTGCTGAAATGAGATGGTGTAATAGTTCCATGAGTGTAGAGAAGCTCTTTCTCCTTAATCTGCACATCAGTGTGATGTGTAATGTCTAATGTAAAGTGGTTTGTGTTTCAGAGCTGCTGGACGTGGAGACGAACAACGTGCTGAACTCCACCCTCAACTCCATGCAGATGCCCCAAGTGGAGTATCAGGAAATCACCATCGACGACTACAGTACGCTTCTCCTGCAGCTCACATCAGGACCAATATCAGTGTTACTATACACTCTGTGTGTGTGTGTGTGTGTGTGTGTGTGTGAGAGACATCAGCCATGTTAACTGTACGATCCCCTCCACAGCTCTGACCATCCAGATCCTGAAACCTGCAGCGTTCACAGACACAGCACATTACCCCTTACTGCTGCTGGTGTAAGTCAAACACACACACACACACACACACACACACACATGCATATATATATATTGTATTTCATCATACAGATCTTGTCTTTGCACACAATTTCAACTTGAACAAGTTCACTGATGTTTGGATTAAATCATCTGTAAAGTTGAAACAGTTAAAAGTGCTTGGGCCCCTAGTAATCGCTCCTATTTATACAGCACATTGCGCTGAAATCAATGTGTCGAGATTCTATGGATTTGATACCAGGAAAACACAGAGGGGGAAAAAATTCAGTCTGATTCTCAAACAAACGTGTCAGTGGAAATAAACATGGTATCGTAATATTGTCTGTTTTTAAAAATGCTTGGACCCCTAGTAATCGCTGGTGTTCCTATTCAGCACATTAGCTTAGAACAGAAAGACTGTAATAAACACATCGGTGTCCCCCTGAGAGGGTCAGATGCTGGATGCTGGGCACCGGGATGTTGTGGCATCTGCGTGATAAGCCTTTGTTATTTCTACACATGCCGTATAGAGCGAGGAAGGCGGTGGCGAGATTAAGAAATCCCTTAATGACTTTTGTTTAGAGCTACAAGCAGCTAAGCGTGTAATTCAGCGGCGTGTGTGTGCTAATGAGACTGGAGCTTCCGAGAGGCAGCTGTGAAGCGTGAAGGATTTCGTCTAAACACTGCAGCTCAGCTCTCAGAACATCGCTGCTGAACCCTGCTGAGCTTCTGATTGTGTACTGGCTCTGAATAACAGACACCAGGAGGGCAGACAAACCGCAATGCGAACCGGAACGCAAATGCTCAGACCTCAGACGCTCAGACACTCAGATCTCAGACACTCAGACCTCAGACTTTAGATGCTCAGACGCTCAGACCTCAGACACTCAGATCTCAGACCTCAGACTTTAGATGCTCAGACGCTCAGACCTCAGACGCTCAGACACTCAGACCTCAGACTTTAGATGCTCAGACCTCAGACGCTCAGACACTCAGATCTCAGACCTCAGACTTTAGATGCTCAGACGCTCAGACCTCAGACGCTCAGACACTCAGACCTCAGACTTTAGATGCTCAGACGCTCAGACCTCAGACACTCAGATCTCAGACCTCAGACTTTAGATGCTCAGACGCTCAGACCTCAGACGCTCAGACACTCAGACCTCAGACTTTAGATGCTCAGACCTCAGACGCTCAGACACTCAGATCTCAGACCTCAGACTTTAGATGCTCAGACGCTCAGACCTCAGACGCTCAGACACTCAGACCTCAGACTTTAGATGCTCAGACCTCAGACGCTCAGACACTCAGATCTCAGACCTCAGACTTTAGATGCTCAGACGCTCAGACACTCAGACCTCAGACTTTAGATGCTCAGACCTCAGACGCTCAGACACTCAGACCTCAGATCTCAGACACTCAGACCTCAGACTTTAGATGCTCAGACGCTCAGACCTCAGACGCTCAGACCTCAGACTTTAGATGCTCAGACCTCAGACACTCAGACCTCAGACTTTAGATGCTCAGACCTCAGACGCTCAGACACTTAGACCTCAGACACTCAGACCTCAGACTTTAGATGCTCAGACCTCAGACACTCAGACACTCAGACCTCAGACGCTCAGACACTCAGACCTCAGACACTCAGACCTCAGACTTTAGATGCTCAGACCTCAGACGCTCAGACACTCAGACCTCAGACGCTCAGACACTCAGACCTCAGACACTCAGACCTCAGACTTTAGATGCTCAGACCTCAGACACTCAGACACTCAGACCTCAGACACTCAGACCTCAGACTTTAGATGCTCAGACCTCAGATGCTCAGACACTCAGACCTCAGACACTCAGACCTCAGACACTCAGACACTCAGACCTCAGACTTTAGATACTCAGACCTCAGACGCTCAGACACTCAGACCTCAGACACTCAGACCTCAGACTTTAGATGCTCAGACCTCAGACGCTCAGACACTCAGATCTCAGACACTCAGACCTCAGACTTTAGATGCTCAGACGCTCAGACCTCAGACACTCAGACCTCAGACTTTAGATGCTCAGACCTCAGACGCTCAGACACTCAGATCTCAGACCTCAGACTTTAGATGCTCAGACGCTCAGACACTCAGACCTCAGACTTTAGATGCTCAGACCTCAGACGCTCAGACACTCAGACCTCAGATCTCAGACACTCAGACCTCAGACTTTAGATGCTCAGACGCTCAGACCTCAGACGCTCAGACCTCAGACTTTAGATGCTCAGACCTCAGACACTCAGACCTCAGACTTTAGATGCTCAGACCTCAGACGCTCAGACACTTAGACCTCAGACACTCAGACCTCAGACTTTAGATGCTCAGACCTCAGACACTCAGACACTCAGACCTCAGACGCTCAGACACTCAGACCTCAGACACTCAGACCTCAGACTTTAGATGCTCAGACCTCAGACGCTCAGACACTCAGACCTCAGACGCTCAGACACTCAGACCTCAGACACTCAGACCTCAGACTTTAGATGCTCAGACCTCAGACACTCAGACACTCAGACCTCAGACGCTCAGACACTCAGACCTCAGACACTCAGACCTCAGACTTTAGATGCTCAGACCTCAGACACTCAGACACTCAGACCTCAGACGCTCAGACACTCAGACCTCAGACACTCAGACCTCAGACTTTAGATGCTCAGACCTCAGACGCTCAGACACTCAGATCTCAGACACTCAGACCTCAGACTTTAGATGCTCAGACGCTCAGACCTCAGACACTCAGACCTCAGACTTTAGATGCTCAGACCTCAGACGCTCAGACACTCAGATCTCAGACCTCAGACTTTAGATGCTCAGACGCTCAGACACTCAGACCTCAGACTTTAGATGCTCAGACCTCAGACACTCAGACCTCAGATCTCAGACACTCAGACCTCAGACTTTAGATGCTCAGACGCTCAGACCTCAGACGCTCAGACCTCAGACTTTAGATGCTCAGACCTCAGACACTCAGACCTCAGACACTCAGACCTCAGACTTTAGATGCTCAGACCTCAGACGCTCAGACACTTAGACCTCAGACACTCAGACCTCAGACTTTAGATGCTCAGACCTCAGACACTCAGACACTCAGACCTCAGACACTCAGACCTCAGACACTCAGACCTCAGACTTTAGATGCTCAGACCTCAGACGCTCAGACACTTAGACCTCAGACACTCAGACCTCAGACTTTAGATGCTCAGACCTCAGACACTCAGACACTCAGACACTCAGACCTCAGACACTCAGACCTCAGACTTTAGATGCTCAGACACTCAGACCTCAGACGCTCAGACACTCAGACCTCAGACACTCAGACACTCAGACCTCAGACTTTAGATGCTCAGACCTCAGACACTCAGACCTCAGACGCTCAGACACTCAGACCTCAGACACTCAGACCTCAGACTTTAGATGCTCAGACCTCAGACGCTCAGACACTCAGATCTCAGACACTCAGACCTCAGACTTTAGATGCTCAGACCTCAGACACTCAGACCTCAGACACTCAGACCTCAGACTTTAGATGCTCAGACCTCAGACGCTCAGACACTCAGACCTCAGACGCTCAGACGCTCAGACACTCAGACCTCAGACCTCAGACACTCAGACACTCAGACCTCAGACTTTAGATGCTCAGACACTCAGTTCTCCTGGCTGCTGTAGAACACTCGGTCAGGTTCTACAGCAGCGAGGAGAACCTGCAAACCCCACACACAACAGGAAGTACAGCTCAGTCTCGACTAAAAAACAACAAACAAAAGTGTCTTTAGGAGTCAAAAGAAGAAGAAACAGAAGGATCAAAGGCTTTATTTGTTTGTTTACTTGTGTATTTAACTGAGAATATTTAAATAGATTTGAATATTAATGAGCCTGGGATTGTAATTATCAGCATGGACAACCTCCATCATCTCAGCAGGATAGAACGACAC